>JAPMOQ010027759.1:36291-175636 GCA_026543055.1 Argiope trifasciata | reverse complement strand
AAACACTTTCAAATCACTATCCAGAAAAGAATTTTTTCCACTACGTTCTTTATTTCCATTAATTAATCATTAATACAAATTGATCATGAGATAAAAATTTGAAAATAAGAAATAGATCTTTACAATGCATAAGTATTTACACCACCAGAGATTTCAGAACAACTGCGATAACTGGAAATTTTATTCCTCCAGCTTAAAATCATAGCCGATTACTCCGATCAACCCGAAGGCACGTGGGAAAGATCTGAATGATTATACGCCCCGGCAGAGCAGTTGGGAAGTACGGTTGAGTCCTAAGGGCTATCACCGGTCACGATACAATCCCTACCCTAAGAGACACATCCCATCCTCTGTAGGGGTAGTCATCCACAACAATTTTGTTGACAGGGCGTTGGGAACTATGCATCATAGAGGAACGTCTCATCCCTATGTGTAAATTGCAATTGTAAATACCTTCAGTTTAAAATGATAATTTTATGATACCTAATCTTCTTGACATCAGGAGGCGAGATACTTTACTTCATTTTAAGAAAAGAATATGAGCCCCCCCATGGGACATCTCGTAATTGAGGATGAGATGTTTCTGGTATGGTGGTTGGATCTCGCCAACTTGGTGGGGGCAATAAAGGTGGGAATCTGGCCCTCCCATCGAAGACAGCACGTACTCCCTACGGGGATGGTTGTACCACGACCGGTGATGGTCAACCACAGTTACCATCAGTTTTGCTGTTGCGGCAGTCCGATCATTCAGCTTTATCCTTATGCCTCCGTGGCGTGTCGGAGATCAGTAGTATGACATAAGAAACGAATATTCTTAAATTTCTTATAATTATAACTTTTCAATAATTCTGTCTATTCAACAATTTACAAAACCTTTATTAAGTCCCTTGTGTATATAATATTTTAGTGCTGGTTGTCTCTCATGATTGTATATTCGTATTATTTCTCATTAATCCGTTCCTTAAGTTAGATCAATATAGGTGACATCCTTTTCATTTCTGAATGTATAACATCCGGATATCAACACCGATCATTCGATGACCAGTCTAAAGAATAACATCTTATAATTTATGGTAGTCGCCATCGGTTGTTTCGTTCTGCATTTATTTTCTTCATAAAATAAACATGTATAACGGTTTATTTCGTTCTACGTTTGTTTTACACCATAAATTAAAAATGCACGCGCACACACACACACAACAGTTTTTATGTCAGCTGGATTGTACTACCGGAGAACAATCCTACAGAGTGCTCATTAATGAGGGAGACATTCAAATTTTCAAGGGAGAATATTTAACTTAGGTACAATGCGCATACTTTTCGGAGCATGCCATGTTGATATTACAGTAGAGAAATTGTTATACATATAATAATTGTTCTTAATTAAATTTTAGCTTGATTGTTGTTTGATTGATTGAAAAAATTGATGTTAAAAACACATATAAATATAGTACAAAAATTTTAAATAAATATTGAGATGATTTTTTTAATTACAATTTTTAAATCCTGATCATAAAATAAAAATGTACATACCAATTTTTTAGTCCAATTTTCTACATACTAAATATACAAAAATTGGTATATACAATTTTAAATTTGTGCAGTTCAAATTTTTAATATCCGTAAAGCGTTAAGCATATTTTGTATTCAAAGAAACGTACCTTAAAGTGTATAAAAAATACAAGCGTTTTTATCATTAATTAATCGGGATGAATCAAAATGAATGTAACAAAAGAAACATGAAATTTAATTAACCCGAAGAAAATGTGTTTGATATTTTTCTTTGAAGATATCCTATCATCAGTATTTGTCCTTGTTGTTTAAAGAAATGATACAGAATCTTCAGCTTTTTCTGTGTGGATTCAGTTATTCCTTAGATAGAACATCAACACCATTAATACAATTCAAGATTAAAACTCAAGTATGATGTGATTTTTTACTACCACTATATGCATGCATACTCTAATTTGTTCGAAGAATTTGCATAAAAGTCCATTGTATGAGAATTTTTTAGAAAAGGCTATAAAGACTGGAATACCACAGAAAAAATTAACTAAAAAAAGACTCGAATTTTATAATCATTTACATTAATACAATAGACGAGTAGAATATAATATGCATTTGACTACAAAATTCAATGTTCCATCTTTAGAGAATGATATATACAAATTTACTACTTCTTATTTCCATTATATAGCGTGCCGGCGTATTGGCTTAGGGGTAGCGTGTCTTCCCCGTGATCTGGGCGTCCCGGTTCGGGCATGATTGTTCGGTGTTCTGTCTGTAAGGTGTATGAATGAGCCCCCCTGTAAAAAGGGGCTGTGCAAGCGAATGTGTGTGTTTCATCTTCATTTGAGTTACAAGCCAGACTTCTGCCCTGTGGGTTCTCAGGGGTCTTTACCCTCAGAAGCTACTGCATCCCCTTTCCGTGGAAACACGGACACGCCATCATCATTATATAGCGTATGAAGTGCATGAAAGAATACGTTCAGTACAATGGATAAAACATTATAATTTTCTTTCACACTCTATTTTTTGTTTAAATATGAAGCATGTAATGAAAAAAAATAGCAATAATCAAAACCTTGAACTTGATGAATCGTCAATTCCAAAACTGCCTACAGTTATAAATAAATAGAAAATTGGAAGTAAGATTGTGCCTCTCTGATTAGTTAAGTTTAGCTTAGTTATTTTAACCTCCCGTTTTTGAAGCAACACTAGGGTTATTTTGAGACAGACCTCGATATTTTGAGCCACCTTCAGATGACGAGGGTGACACCTGAGCTGGCATCCCCCTCTCCACAACACACCACATTTTGTCTCTCTGAACATAATTCCTAGACATAATACGAAGCATGCGAAGAAAAAATATATTGAAATCATCAAAACCTAGACTTTAATGAATCTTCAAATTTCAAAAATGTCTTCAGTTATAAAAAAAAGGAAAATCGGAATTAAGATTGCCCGCCTCCGAATGTAACTCGTAAATGGGATATGTGGGAATTAGAGTTGGCTCAGGATAGAACCTGGGACCTTTGGTTTAGAAGGCCGATAACATAACCACAGGACAAAAGCATGCTCATCTCCCTTAGATGTTATCTGTCTTATTAAGATATCACCACAGACTCACTCACCAGTGAGTTAGACGAACGATATGCGGTGTTGTTGAGTGGTGATGAATTGGTTTGTTGAGTGAATAGTTGCTGTGTATCTAATGCGCCGTACCTATGTTTGTTTGGCGAGCGGAGAGCTTTTTTAGTTACGCCAAGCGTTATGGCAAGCGTACCTAAATTGTTGCGTCAAGTGAGTCTGACGACTTTGATGGCGGGCAGATGGCGCCACACATCAGTTGCATGAAGGTTGAAGGTGAAGGTTCATCACGTTCGTGGTCACCATTGTGGGAATTCGTTGTTGGCTCACGATAGAACCTGGGACCTTTGGTTTAGAAGGCCGATAACATAACCACAGGACAAAAGCATGCTCATCTCCCTTAGATGTTATCTGTCTTATTAAGATATCACCACAGACTCACTCACCAGTGAGTTAGACGAACGATATGCGGTGTTGTTGAGTGGTGATGAATTGGTTTGTTGAGTGAATAGTTGCTGTGTATCTAATGCGCCGTACCTATGTTTGTTTGGCGAGCGGAGAGCTTTTTTAGTTACGCCAAGCGTTATGGCAAGCGTACCTAAATTGTTGCGTCAAGTGAGTCTGACGACTTTGATGGCGGGCAGATGGCGCCACACATCAGTTGCATGAAGGTTGAAGGTGAAGGTTCATCACGTTCGTGGTCACCATTGTGGGAATTCGTTGTTGGCTCACGATAGAACCTGGGACCTTTGGTTTAGAAGGCCGATAACATAACCACAGGACAAAAGCATGCTCATCTCCCTTAGATGTTATCTGTCTTATTAAGATATCACCACAGACTCACTCACCAGTGAGTTAGACGAACGATATGCGGTGTTGTTGAGTGGTGATGAATTGGTTTGTTGAGTGAATAGTTGCTGTGTATCTAATGCGCCGTACCTATGTTTGTTTGGCGAGCGGAGAGCTTTTTTAGTTACGCCAAGCGTTATGGCAAGCGTACCTAAATTGTTGCGTCAAGTGAGTCTGACGACTTTGATGGCGGGCAGATGGCGCCACACATCAGTTGCATGAAGGTTGAAGGTGAAGGTTCATCACGTTCGTGGTCACCATTGTGGGAATTCGTTGTTGGCTCACGATAGAACCTGGGACCTTTGGTTTAGAAGGCCGATAACATAACCACAGGACAAAAGCATGCTCATCTCCCTTAGATGTTATCTGTCTTATTAAGATATCACCACAGACTCACTCACCAGTGAGTTAGACGAACGATATGCGGTGTTGTTGAGTGGTGATGAATTGGTTTGTTGAGTGAATAGTTGCTGTGTATCTAATGCGCCGTACCTATGTTTGTTTGGCGAGCGGAGAGCTTTTTTAGTTACGCCAAGCGTTATGGCAAGCGTACCTAAATTGTTGCGTCAAGTGAGTCTGACGACTTTGATGGCGGGCAGATGGCGCCACACATCAGTTGCATGAAGGTTGAAGGTGAAGGTTCATCACGTTCGTGGTCACCATTGTGGGAATTCGTTGTTGGCTCACGATAGAACCTGGGACCTTTGGTTTAGAAGGCCGATAACATAACCACAGGACAAAAGCATGCTCATCTCCCTTAGATGTTATCTGTCTTATTAAGATATCACCACAGACTCACTCACCAGTGAGTTAGACGAACGATATGCGGTGTTGTTGAGTGGTGATGAATTGGTTTGTTGAGTGAATAGTTGCTGTGTATCTAATGCGCCGTACCTATGTTTGTTTGGCGAGCGGAGAGCTTTTTTAGTTACGCCAAGCGTTATGGCAAGCGTACCTAAATTGTTGCGTCAAGTGAGTCTGACGACTTTGATGGCGGGCAGATGGCGCCACACATCAGTTGCATGAAGGTTGAAGGTGAAGGTTCATCACGTTCGTGGTCACCATTGTGGGAATTCGTTGTTGGCTCACGATAGAACCTGGGACCTTTGGTTTAGAAGGCCGATAACATAACCACAGGACAAAAGCATGCTCATCTCCCTTAGATGTTATCTGTCTTATTAAGATATCACCACAGACTCACTCACCAGTGAGTTAGACGAACGATATGCGGTGTTGTTGAGTGGTGATGAATTGGTTTGTTGAGTGAATAGTTGCTGTGTATCTAATGCGCCGTACCTATGTTTGTTTGGCGAGCGGAGAGCTTTTTTAGTTACGCCAAGCGTTATGGCAAGCGTACCTAAATTGTTGCGTCAAGTGAGTCTGACGACTTTGATGGCGGGCAGATGGCGCCACACATCAGTTGCATGAAGGTTGAAGGTGAAGGTTCATCACGTTCGTGGTCACCATTGTGGGAATTCGTTGTTGGCTCACGATAGAACCTGGGACCTTTGGTTTAGAAGGCCGATAACATAACCACAGGACAAAAGCATGCTCATATCCCGTAGATGTTATCTGTCTTATTAAGATATCACCACAGATATATTGAACAAATGGTATGTGCGTGAGGATTTACAATAAAGTTGTGCAATAAAAAAATTTGTATTCGTAATTTTCTATTCGATGTCTTCTTTTATTCAATATATAAATTATAGTCAAATGAAAGACTCGTATAAATCGACTAAAAGATGTTTAACAGGAGTTTTAATAAATAGCTTATTGTGGATTTTGTTATTAAAATTAATTGGAAATCAATTTTAAAGTATTTTTGATAATAGTGGTATATAATAACAATTTTAATATTCTACTATAATTGTTTTTATATACTAGTACATTATAACAATAATAACTACATATAAGCATGACATTAGAAATTATGATAAATTTCTAAATTAAGCATTCATTATAAAAAAAGAATATCTATATTTTCACTGCTAATCTTGAAGATAAATTAAACATTTCTTATTTTAAACGATTGATTTGATTATCGGTCAATATTTATTTATAAAAAAACATTTAACTGACTTGTTTATTGCCGGTTCTAATAAATATAGAACAATGAAAGAAACTGTAATCATATGCTTTCGACAAGGACATATTATTGGCAGATAATATATGTCGAATTTTTTAAGGAAGACCACTGCATTTTTTTCTCTACTTTGTCTTAAATTAGGAACAGATAATTTGTCTTCTAGATATTGTATATAATTTTGAAGTCATGTATTCACAATATAACAGTTCATGCCCATTCTCGAAGATAACCATTTTCTTCTAAGAATTTCGTTCTTTTAAAATACCTAAAGTAATGTATTTTTCTATACATAAAATTACGTATTTTTTCTAAACCTAGTTTTCTAGAGTCACTAAAACGTATTTTCTATATCTAAATTTCAATATCTAAAACGACGATTTTTCATTGCTCCTTTAGTGAAAAATAGTATAGCGTTTGTTCATGCTCTTCATGATCAAATGCTATCTCTTAGCTTTTTATCTCTAAAATTAGATCTAGACAATTTTTCTTTTATAAGTTTTGTTTAACCTTGAATTCATGTGCTCGAAATAACAATATTCCAAACCCGTAATTTTGCTACCCAGCGTGAATAGTGTCATTGAAATATAGATTGATTTACTGTATTGGATGATATCGGATGTCACGCCTGTGACCCCAGAACTTGGCTTCAAACTTGATGATTATTTGGTGACTTGGCGCAGGTTTGGCGACAAAATGGATAGTTCTAGAAAAATCCAGAATTTTATCGATCCACCCATTTTAACATGCTCTGATTGATGCAGAAGCTTCTTGCTCCGCCTCCAGGGAACTATAAAAGGCCGGCACTTTCAAGCTGAGTCGTCATATCCCAAATTATATCACAACATCATTTAATAGACATCTCAAATTTCTTGAGAACCAGTTCATCAAATGGAAAATAGAAATTAATGCTAGCAAAACCGAAACCTTCTTCTTTAATAAAAAATTACCAAAAGTGACCCCCCCCCTATCAAAATAAAAAAATCAGCTTATCCCGAGGTCTAAGGAATGCAAATATTTAGGTGTTATTATAGATAGGAAATTGACATGGAAACAACACTTTATTTATGTAGCAAAAAAGTTTCGAGACCTAACTCGTAAATTCTATCCCTTAATCTCTCGAAACTCCAAAATGAGTAGACAAAATAAAATGCTTATTTACGTCCAGTACTAACATATGCCTGCCCTATGTGGGGATACACTACCAAGACAAATTTAAGTATACTTGAAAATCTCAAAAATAATATTTTTGGAATCATATGCAAAATGAGGCATTTCATGCCTAAGGTACACCCCCCCCCCCCCAAAAAAAAACATTCATCACCAAACTATCCATGAAATTCTTCAATAATCTTGAACTAATAGATTATGATGAAATGACCAATAAACCCTAGTGGACCCCGACTATTAAATCAAAAAGACAGTGAAATATCTTACTGTAACGTGTTAACTTAAACTTATTCCCCTCAATATCGATTGAAATATAATTATTCCTCTATTTGACTTATGAATTTACTATAATCCAGAATTGTTCGATAACCACAGTCGAGGCAGCATACCCCCTCATCTTCACCAACTCAATAGCCAATCACAAGGTGACCTGGCACTCGCCACCTCACACTGTCCGCAAATACTATTAATACCTGAAGTTCCTTCCTCCAACATTCTCAGGCAGAGCACATAGGATAGTACACCTTGCAGATTGTCACAGCAATTTATTGACCGTCATATCAGTGATAATCTCTCATTAATGGGGATAAGCCCCTTCCAGGGCTAGCCGCCCTGTTAACACAACTCATTTGGCTGAGCCGTCTGTCGTGGAGTACTGGTGGGTGGTCATGAATTGGTTGTCGACGGATACTCTAGGTCTTCGGTTATGCTCTGTGTCGTTGTCGTGAACGGAGCAGTCCTGAACTGCGAGGCAGTCCCTAATTGGGGAGTTGATAGCGAAAGTGAGAAGAGACAGAGAAGTACTTTCAGCCATCTGGACAGACCGTAGAGCGAAGTTCCGAGGATCCTGCTGAATCCTGTCAGGTCACATTATGTGCCGTGGACGTTATCACTGCGGATTTCTACTTGTGGGATTCTCTTGTTATTGTGGGCTACGGTTTGCTGTAGAGTGCTGCTGTGTGTTGTCCTGTGTGTTTTCGTCTTCACTGTACATATTTGTCGTCTTAGTGCTGTCCTGTCTTCGTGTAAATAAACGTCGTCTGTGTTCTTTTACCGAAGGAGTGCTCATGTGGCATATTACACACCCACTTCACAAAAGCAGACCCGGCGTATTAGGAAATCCGTAACAATATAATTCGCATACTTTCTCGAAAATACTCTCTTCTGGGAATTTCAGTTTTCTTCTGTGCATAAAACGGGATGCAATGAAATTTTGAGTAAAAAATAATGTATAAATAGGAGACATATAATCGGGACTTTACTGTACTAGCAAAACCTACATCACAGTAGGTATTAAAAATACCCGCTATATTAAGCATCAAAATCACGAACATTTTGAGTATTAACAAGAAACATTTCAAAAAATACTTTTTACTTGAAAGTATAAGTATGTATATAAATTTATTAAGTGAATTTTTATTAACAATTTTGTGGGTTTTATTAAGGTCATTGAATGGATTTTTCGTGATTTTCCATCAATTTGCCGTCGATCACAAAAATAAAATTCAGAAACTTACAAAATTTAGAATTAAAATTAATTTTGTAAGTATAACATTAAAAAACGATGTAATAACTAAAACAAAAGAATTAAAATGTTTGTAATAAATTAATGAATTCTTCTCGAAGAATCCTATCCTGCTTGAAATAAAAAATATATCTCAGACGTAAGAAAGATATCCGTATTATAATTTTCCGGTGCGGATTTCCTTATCCGAACGAATTATTTCCGCTAATTAATCTTTACTTACACATTGTTTTCAGATAAATGCCTGTTGAATGAGGAATAAATTCACAACAATTCACGAATGTTCATAGTACTGTAAGTTTTATAATAGCTGTGACAACCACCTGTAATCCTTCTTCAGCCCAAAATGAAAGTTTTAGCTTTTCTTCTACTTTGCTTAATGGTGGGAGGTAAGAAATATAAATTTCTATATTCAATTCATATACAATATTTCCCAAATTAAAAAAAATAAAATGTATTAATTGTGTTTGTATACATGAAATAATTGATGTGTACTCTTTTGGAAGACACGATTATCGCCCATTTAAATTGATAATTTAAAAATAATAATAATAAATGAGCATTTAAAACCAAAAGAATATGATGTTAAAATTTTTAAATAACTAATTGTTTCGAAGAGTGTATTCGTCATGGACAAAATTTGCTTATGATGAGTATATTCATTATTATATTTATATAATAATTATTACATAAATATATTAAGTATTTAATCATTAAACATATATATAGTGTGTCTCAAAAACCTTGACCATGGCTTCTATGTCTTAAATACTGATCATAGACAAATGCGGTAAATTAAAAAGTTGCTTAAAAAAGTGAAAACAATGTTATAAATCGATTAAAACTCTGCGGGAATTAAATTTTTAAAAATACAAAATTTAATGGTTTATACGGATCCTTTACGAAAAAAGTTCCTTGAGTAAAATGTACTTCATCTTCTAATAATGTCTTATATAAAATTTAAACATTTTATCCCAAACGTTTCAATGATATGAAACTGCATAAATGCTGATTTAAACCACTTTTTGATGCTTGGATATGAGTTCGCAAACAAGAAAAATAATGTCGGATGTTCGTGTTTTAGGGAAGCACGAAGATCCGAAAGGAAGTAATGAATAATAAGTAAATACTAATTTAACTATTTATTGATTAAAGAGCATTGAAAATTTGAAGAAATTATAATTTAAACGAAATATACAACAGTTTTTTTAAATTTCATTGACTGTGTTATTTTTAACTTATATTCTGTAATTCATGATATAAAATTTTAAAGTATTTTTCAGGAAGCCTAAATTTTAAACTTTAAATCTATACTTATAATAAAGCTCAATGTGTGTGTGTGTTGGCTCTCTACAGGCCAGACCGTTGGACCTACAGCTACCAAATTTGGTACATGTATACATTGGAGGTCGGGGATGTGCATCTCGGAGCCCTTTTTTCGAACTTTTAATTAAAATTTGAATTAATTAAAATTTAAGCGAAATTTCGACGTTTTTCCGCTATAACTTCTGGAAATATTATCGGACAAACATGATTTTAACATCAATGGTTTTATATTGGTATCAGTGTTTTAATTTATAACTCAAGATTCTATTTTTAACGAAATTTTAAAAAAATATTTTAACCGTGTTTTTTTTACTTGTGACTGGATAAAAAAAAATAAAACAATGCCGGAAGTTCAAATAAAAAAACAACTATCATCGCAAATCAAATCTAAAGATATGTAAGTTTTAGCGCGAGACTGGATAAAATAAAAAATATATATAAATGTGATATGTTCTAAAAAAATAAATGCGAAGCAAAGGTTTCTATGATCTTTTGCAATATCTATATCATTAATTCCATAAATCTTCTTTATATACAGTAAACCTGATTGAATTTAGACATGATATGCATTAAAATGGCTTAATGCCATATTTCTATAATCGTTTGCAATATCTGTATCATTAATTAAATATTTTTTTGCCTTTTTCGCTTTCTTTAAAAAACATATTTAACATTTTGGCAATATCACCGAAAAAAACATTTTTAATATTTTGGAAGCATAATCGATAAATTATTAGAGCATTAAACCCAAAAAGGTTTTCCGAATAAAGTTACCGACTCTTTTGAATCTTTTAACTTTAACTATTTTTTAAATTTTGGCTAATAAATATGTGATTTAGTTGAAAATTTTAGAACGCATTACTCATGGCGAACCAGTTGGTCGCCAAAGGCGGCTAGTAAAAAGTAAATACACAAAGCATATTTGATTTCCTTATGATGATTTCCAGCGTCGTGTCATCTGCACTGAAGCGTAAAGATTTGCATTTTAATTTGTTGATTGACCTTTCACCAATTTGGTTTTAACATATCTTTGATAATTTTTGTAATAAAATTCTGTAATTATATAAATGACCTTATTAAAGGATGGAGTGTATTTTACTTACAGTATGGGGTCAATATAAAAATTTAAGTATCATTTTTTTAAAGTTGAACCCCCTCCTTTTTTTTCCAAAACTTCGTAATTTATAGTATACTAGCTGGTATCCGGCGCGTTGCTTCCACCGAAAAAATAATATTAAGTGCTAGCAATCAATAATAATTTTAGAAAATGTGAGTAAAATATATTCTTTCAAAATTCATTAAACATAGGAAATATACTTATACCATAAAATCGTCAATGTAGTTGAAAAGATAAATTTTTTCAAAATTAATATAGTGCAAAATTATTTGTACTATGGTAATTTTGGTTATATGTTCATATTAATATGGTTACAAAATTATCTGTAACCATCCCGAAAATGTAGGCAATAAGCTGACCAAGTTTCATCGCAATCACATGAACGGTTTTGAAGGCCAAAGAGACATACAAACAAACATTCATATTATTTATATAGAAGGTGTCTACGATCAATATTAAAGGAATAAAAGCCACAGTTGGGGGTTTTCCAACACCCTGTATACGTTAATAATAATTTAGCATTTCATTTTTTCATTGGAGGCATTTTCGCATTTTTATGCATTTTCCGAAGAGAGTAAAACAGTGTACTGGTTAAACCCAAATTTAGATACTGATAATCCATGATGCTTTTAGAGTGACCAAAATTATCAACAATGTAAGCCAAATCGTAGAAAGAACACGTCAAATTGTTGAAAGAGTTTCCTACAAATACG
The DNA here is from genome assembly GCA_026543055.1 of Argiope trifasciata. NCBI lineage: Eukaryota > Metazoa > Arthropoda > Arachnida > Araneae > Araneidae > Argiope > Argiope trifasciata. Next base: position 163,760 of record JAPMOQ010027759.1, on the reverse strand, counting down.
AGCAAAGGCAATTCTTTAAACTTTGGAATGCAAATAATAAGAAACATTTAGTCCGGCATTTAAAGAGTGTGACAAAACCATTGGAATCTTATTAGAAATTTTGAAAATGAAAGCCAGTTAAAATAACTTTATTTAGAAAGACAAATAATGAATTATTACCAAAATTGCATAAGAAATTATATGACATAAGATATTACTTTGAACGATTTCATTTGGAAAGACAATTAAAAACGATTTATTACAAAGTAGACAAATTAATATGAAAAAAGAAATCCTAATCAGTGATTTTATTGGAAAGACAGTTAAATCAAGACTTATTGAAAAAAGACATAAAAAAATTAAGTGAGATAAAATATTATGAGAGAAATAATTTTCTCATGCCACAATGTCAGGAAGTGTTCAAACACTTTTGGTGTAAAAAGTTGCAACCAGTTTTTAGAAAATCATAGTCCAACAAATTCGATACTCCTGTTGGTTCGATGTTTCTTCTCCCAGGAATTACAATGCGCGATTTCCTATCCTTTGATTTTTGCATTTACTATTTTTCAAACTTCCAAGATTCCGAGTATTTATTAGATTATGTTCTAAAAATTCGAAGACGAATTATTTTAATAAGTAATGAAAAATAAAAATGAATGTAAATAATGAAAAATGAAATTAAATCGCTTCGACTTAGAATTCTGAAATCTCTGCCTTCGTCAAACTGATTTTTCTTTTTCCATATATGAAGTACAGAATACAAATATTCTAAACATAAAAAAATCAAGCTCGAAATTTTGACGCGAATCCTTATTTTAGATCTGCATGAGACAAAAGAAGAAGAATCTGACACCATATCTGTCTGTTTATCAATCTATGAAAGCGATAGTTCAAAAACTCCTTGACGTTCGAAATTTACTGTATGAAATAACGAAGAAAATTTTTGTGTTCGGTCAATTTTTGAACGAAATTTATCTTGGAATAGGAAGTATCTTTTCATAGAAGTCTTTTTCTTATATGCATGTTTATATTGTATTCACCAATCCTCATTCTGTTAGGATTTAAAGCTTACTCACATTTTTACAAAACAGTTTTACACAAACAGAAAGCATTTTATATTAGGTATCTTTCATAAAAATGTGCTTTTTTCCATTCTTTTCCACAGGTTCCTATGCATTTGTAGGACAGAAATGCGATTATTCTGGATGCAAGGAATCGAACCCTTTTAAAGCTCTTGAAGATGTTCGATTTATGCCAAATGCTCAGGAACTTCGAGAATTATGCCCGTAAACCATTTTACAATAATTCTTAAAGCACGAAATTAAATTAAACGTCCTGTAATCTTTTTTGCTGTATTATACTTACGAAGTGTATGGGTTAGAAAAAATACCATTTGAAATGTTGTATTCATTTATTCATTTGCATATGGTAAAAGTGAAGGGTGTGCAAAAAAAGAGCAAAGCTGCAAAATTAATGCAAGATTTCAATTTGCCACTATTCAAGCAGTAAAGTACGTTCAAGAATCATTATTTGAAAAGTAACAGTAAAATGTAATAGTTGTGGTTACAATAACAAAATTTCTAAATTTCTAAATAGCAACACATTTTTTTAAAAATCGTAATGTGTTCTCCATAACAATAAACAAAATCAGAATGACCCATGTCACGTGACAATCACCAGCGTTAGATAGAAGAAAAGAGAAAACAATTATGCTGTGCTAACCAGGGACGTAAAGTTCAACAAATTCTTTTAAATATGGTATGCGCTTTTGTTCTAGGCAGCATGCAAAATGGTTTCGGAATTGAACCAACAGAAAAATGTGTGAAGTATAATAAAGTATTTTGCTTTCAGTTGCTTCTTTCCTATTAATAATGGTTTTATAATTTCTTCTGAGTCTGTTTGCCGCTGATGATTTTCATGATCCAAGTATCATTCCAAGATTTTTTTTTTTTTGCTATGGAGAACACATCCAATTAAAAAGTTGTTGCCAACTGACAATATTAAAATATTGTCACTGCAGAGTTTAACAGCTGTTTTTCATACGATTCTTGAGAGCATATTTCAAAACACTTTGAAAGAAATTTATATTTCATTCTTTGGAAAGGTATGATAACTATATTCTAATGTATCGGGATAGTTCTGCTAAACTTTATAATAAGCATTGACAATTTTACAGAGCTATGTTAAACTATTCAAATCTATCCTGAGTATCATCCTTTTTTGCACAAAATATTGTAAGATGGTGCTCGATAATTTAAATGCCGCTCATTATCTTAAATATATAAGTATTAGAAGTTGTTGGTCATTTTGTAATAAAAGATACAGGAAAGCAGCTCTAGTATTTTCTACCAGACAGTTTCGGAAACACATTCACTTCAGATAGATTTTGCTCTGGATTAAATTTTTCATAAGTAGAACAAAAAATAGCTATTTTACATTTTTCATTAACTGCTGTCAACTTAATAAACTGAGACCCACTGTCACTTAGAATCTAGATCTCTAAATAACACCATCATCAATTAAATAGATAAAAGGTAATAATACTATTTCAATTGCTTAGGTACCATGGTGGTAGGTATTTAACGGTACCATGCTATGAGTTCAAATTTAAAGACCCGGGAAAAAAATTCGATTAAGATTAAAGCAAAAAAAATTAGCATACTGCCTGCAGTGTCACATTCGTATGGCCACAAAAATTCAAATCAGTTTACAATTTAATGGAGTTGAGCACACCTATGTTTAGTTCATATCTCGTTGTTTTAACACATTTTGTGAATCACATAAGATTGACACATGCTATTGTGAATCACATATGATCCATACATGCTATTGTGTTTCACGCATGATTTATACATATGACTGTGAATCATATGATGCATACTATCGAATTAGATTTCTCTTCTTTTCTACAATTAAAAAATAGCAAAAACTTTTAGTATCTTATTATATAGTTTATAAGTATCTTATCACAGGAATGAATTATGTCAATGGACAAGTTAAGAGTTCTGATCTTCATAATAAATTGCATTAAATTATAAAGAGAGCATTAAGGAATTTTTGGAACAAATCCATTTAATGAAAGTATTTTAAGAATTTTATATTAAGAAATAAGTAACTTAAAATATTTGTCTTGTTTAAGAGACACCCTTTATTGGTATGGCCATATCTTTTCAGGAAGATGTTGGAATTCTTAGATTGCAACATAAATGTTATTGAAAGTTGCGTTGGTAGATCCCTCACTGAACTTCAATCATCTAGCAACAAGACTGTAGCAGAGGGTACAGAGACTCTTCTGTCAATTGCTACTCTTGTCCGTGATCTCTGCAATCCACATTCTACTTTCCACAAAGGTAAACTTTATTATTATATATAGTACTTACTACGTAGCTTCAACTTGTTCTTAGTCAAATTTGTGGTGTTAACAAATAAAAAAATGCAGATGCAGCAATAGTTTCTAATGAGTTGGTATTCACAAAAAGTATGTTATAAAATTAATCGAATTGTTCTTTTTGTGTAAATTTAAATATATTTATATAAGCGCATTAAATTTAGCAATATTCACAATATTATAGTAGCAATTTACTTTCTAGTAGATAATATAAAAAATATATATTTATGTGAATGAAAAATATAACGGAATATTTTTTGTCATAAATGTGGTGGTTGAAACAAAAATTCCAAAACTACTAGGTATTCATAGAAATATTTTATATCACTTACAATTAATAAATAGTTACGATAATGAGGAGTATTCTAAGTATAGAGTGATTCAAAGACATTGTGTTGACGGCATATAATTTCTTTGCAAATAATGACCGGAAGAAAATTTCTCTACACGATATTAAAAAAGTTGTATTGTTAACTTGTTAATAACTTGTTTATTTATATATTGATGGCTCTATGTGACTTCACTTGGTCATAAGATAATATCTATCCATTGATGCACTTTTCTTTGCCATACATATTATTCCCGGGAATTATCTTTATCTTCTGGTGTTTCTCCTTGAGTTTTCAGATTCTAATTTATCGTAAAATTTATCTTAAAATTTATTTCTATCAATATAATGCAAATCGAAGTTGAGCAGGGAAAATAATACCCATAACAGCGAAACTTATTACCGCCTACATGTTTCTATGATTTCCCTTGGTTACAGGGGGGACTCCCATATGGCACACTATTTCAAATTACATCGTTTGAAACTTGAGTTTCAATCACTGATACATATCTAATGATCACATTCATATTACACATGAACTATCTACATGTTTTGAAATTATTTATTGCACATTCTTATCATTGGGGTGAATTGTAGAATCTATCTTAATTCCTCTTTTGTGTGCAAAAATGGATAGACTGATGAAGTCATACTTAGAGAATGATTCGCATGATTGAGAAATTAGCTATTACATAATTCTTTTTATGCAACCATGAACATTCACAAAGAAAAATCAGTACTAACTCAAGTAAAACTTAAAGCTTCCTTCAGCATGATTTAATAATAGGCTTGCCATTTTCAGTTGGCTCAGTTATTTTGAAGTACTTTCTAGTTTAATGCAAATAAAAATGGCTTTGTTCAACATCCACAAATTAAACTTATCCTTTAAAAAATAGTGATAGACACTAAAATTGCAAAATAAACTTTTTGTGACATTTTGTAAACCTTTAACATTGAACTATCGAATAAATGCATTTACATGACGGTTTCTTTTCATAAACGGTTGTTAAAGTATCATCATCCTAACTAGTTTTTCATGCATATTACATTGCTGAATAATTATCCGATGTTTTTAAACGATATTATCAGGTGTTCTTGAACACTATTTATTATGAAAAATCCAACAATAACATTTTAATTGATTAATCCAGAGCATATTCACCACCCGTTTGTTAGGAAGAGGGTCCATTCCACTATCACAAACACCCTGCATTGCCTTCTTAAAGTGTAAGCCCTTAATTATTCCTTTTGGTGAAACTCCAGGTGAAAAGCAGATCGCTTTTGTGTGGTTTTTGAAGAGAAGCCATGATTCATTCCCAGTGGTATCAGACACTAACCCCATTTCGTTTTGTTGAAGAAAATCAGTGAAAATTCATCTTTCTTATTGTCGCTGAGTTTGTTGAGAACCCATCCAAGCAATTCCCATACTCCAAAATGTTTTGAGGCGACGAACGATGATTGAATAGCTCACATTGAAGTCGTCGGTCAGCATTCGAATTAGCTAGTTTCCGTCACTTTTCCACCGCTGTCAATAGTGCCTGATCCTCGAAATCCGAGAGTCGGCCCCTTTTTTGCTCATCTTCCAAGCTAGTGTCACCAGATTTGAAACGGACAAACTATTCCCTCATCTACTTTTACAGATTGTGCCCACACCCGAAAAGTTCGTAGAGATAGTGAAATGAATATGTTGCTTTCCATCATTTCTCAAAATGGTATAGCGTAATACGATGAATATGAATGGATTATCTATATTCAATTTTATAAACTAAAAATAGAAGAATATTTTCATACATTTATAAAGCATTGTTAATTTTTATTAAAATATAACAAGCCAAAGAAACACCTAATAACTGTGTACCGACCAATTATTTATTTGCATTCCATTTAACCTATAGTGACAATAAAATATGAAATAGATTTAATAAAATGTTTAACGACGTAAATTCCATATATTCTTCTACGTCTGGAACAAAACTAAAATTGTTTATTTGTTAAATGTGTATTTTAGACAGATTTTAGCACAATGTTTATATGAACATTGAACATTAGTATTCCAAAAATTCACAGTAATAGTCGAAATTTATATATAAAATCTAAATATTCACTGTCTTTGCCCCAAAAGTTCAAGAGAGGAAATCATATATATTAATGCCGTATGCGAAATTGTATCCTTATATACAAATATATTCAAATATTTGATAAGAAAAATTATTTATGGCCATTTATTTATAATCTAACCATAAAAATTTATGCAGATTATTAGTTTTTCAACAGTTATTCTCCTTTTACTTGTGGAAACAATGAATGTATAATTATATAATAATGCTAATATTTATATCCAGAGTGTCATCTAAAACGTAGCTAAATAGTCAACTGCAAACATATTAAATTTCACACTCGTTAGAAATATACTCTTTCGCTTAAATATATTAAGGAATTGTTGTTTGAGTTAATGAATATACTTCTAAAAAATTACGAATTCTGAATTTCCATACATATTATCAATCCGTTTAGTCATATATCACTTTTTAGGACAAAGCTGACTAAGTTGGGAAGTTTGAAATTCCTTAATGTGTGCCAATAAACGTCCCTTTCAATGAGTTGTTTAGTGTTAATCGATGGATTTTCTTCGAAATAACCAGTAAAATGATCTTAAATTATAACATTCAAAGCTCCTAATTCGATCAATTTTAATTGCAAAAGATTGGAACTTTTTCCTGATAGCAATGTTAATATGTTTAATTATGTTTTCATTTTGGAAAACATGATAATATAAATAATTAATTTTTTTAAACTTATTTAGTATTACATTTGCTGCATTTTTTCCCTCGTAATTTCAAAACAAATTACTGGGGAAACTAAGGTTTGTTCTAACGTTTTATTAAGTACCCAATAAATCGCGATTACAATAGATAGCGTGCAAAAAGTTTATTTGATTTAATATATTTTTATTAACTTATTTATTCATAATTTTATGCTTTTCATTACAGCATGTAATTTAAATCAGGGTAAAAGAATTAGAAAGAAATCGTTGACAGATAAATTTTAGATGAAGCATTCAAACAGAACTGTTGATTTATCAGTCATTTCGTAATTTTGTTCTCGTGGATTATGAAAACTAACACCAAACCTTGAATAAATAACCAAACATGATATGATTATCCAAAACCTAACTAAAATTCTTCAACTTTAATATTAAATATTAGAATTTTAAATCATTGAAACTATTAGTCTTCGGCCTACTATTGAGAAGCACTGAACAATATTTTAAAACTCCTATTACTGTATATGAAATGCATCCATTTTCTAAATGTATGATTTCATTTATTACAGCGTCATGTTTTATCGGTTATTTACTACACGGCATGTTTTAATATCATATAAAAAATTAGTAAATTATTTCGCAGAATTAAATAAAGCTACATATTTTTTTTCAATAAATTTTAATGCTTTTTGATTTCTTAGAAAAATTTAAACTAATAACATTTATCTTAAAAGTTGGTTTCTGGTTATGAAAAGACGAACTTCTTTTTTAATCGTATGCTCTGCTTGTGGAATTGTTGAAAATAAAAAATAAAGTGCGTACTTTAATATCATGTAAAAGAGGAATGAACTTTCTCGCAGAATTAAATAAAATAAAATATATTTTTTAATAAATTTTAACGCTTTTTGATTTTTTAAAATAAACTAAAATTAAAATTAACAACATTTATATTAAAAGCTGGAGAGGAGATGAACAATTTCCTGATAATTCTATGCTCTACTTTTTGAAATGATTAGAACAGAAAGTGGATAGAGGTATTTTATAAATGATGTCAGATGCTTATTATTTTCATTTAAAGAAATTTGAACTTATGATAAATAAATCTGTTTGTCCCAAAGTTTCAATGTATGGGTACAAAGATGTAAAAGGTTTTCTTAAACAGCTTAAACTTTATTTAATAAATGTTACTATTTTCATTTTTGTGAACAAGATTTTTTGTTTTATAGACTATGTTTCAAGCATCGAATGCTTCAGAGGTTTTGCCATTGTTGGATCCAGGCTGTGTCAGATAGAGTCTGAAGAGACTTTGCAAGATTTCTATTCAAAATCCAAAATAGAAAAGGGCGGATTAGATGATGCTCTGAATGCTGAAATAAGATGCTTGTAAGATGCAATCCCTGTTGATATATTTGGTGTATTTGTTCATGCATTTTAGTTCTGGAACAAATCCTTTATGTCAATCATTTAAATCAGTAATGAAAACACTTTCTTAATCGTGATAAATACTTCGATAATTAACTTAATCGTGTTTAATACAGCATTTGAATATTTTTGACTATGTTATTCCATATGATTACTACTCTGCTGTTTATAGAATTTAAATTACGAATAACAATTTTTGCCCCAATTTGTTTTGAGAAAATGAGATGTGACAATAGACCAGTAAAAAGAATTAATAAGAATTTTAAATAAAAATGTAATTTTATCAATACGAAAATACCATAATCATAAGGAAGCACTACAACTTGCCTTGATACCACAGTCAAATTTATTTCCCATTTCGTTAAATATTATTGACTCAATACTAGAAGCGACTGATTTGTTCCTTAAAGACGCTCGTCCAGTTGATTTTGAGGAATAAGAAGGTTTTTAAACAATCAAATGTTATCTGACCCTATATTGTGCCAGTTTTGTTGATATTCATTAAAACATCTTATGTAAATCAAACCTTTATGAAGCCAGGCTGTCAGAGCAGTTTTTAGGTGGGGGAGAGGGGGGCAAAGTCAAATCTTCAAATCTTCAAAAGAAAAAGTCAGGCTGTTAAATATTCTACGGGATCTGAATTAAAATGATTTTAGGAAAAATTTCAAAGATATTTTGGTGCTTTTTTTAGAAACCCTTTCAATGATATTGCATATAACAAATGTTCATGTCATATTTAAATTCATAAAATTGGTATTCTTTATTTATATGAATTAATTTCCTGCAAATTGTTTTCCGCGAATTTTCTAGTTTTTAAAAAATAAATTTTTAGCTCAATTTTTCTAGAATCTTCCGGTTTTGTAATATAATTCAGGCCGGATTTTCATCGTTCTATCAAATATTTGATAATGTGATTTTAAGAAAAAAGGATTCTGCTTAGTTAATTAATTTGCATGAAAAATAATGAAATAGAGCCACGCTAGTACAAAAGAAACATGAAATTAGAAGATAAATCACCTAGATGTTTACAAGAACTATGTTGTTATTGTACATGATTCCTCCGAAATATTTGATGAAAAAAACAGATGAGAGATAATTAAAATAATATGGATGTAACATTTATCAAAACTTGATGCTTAAAATACTTTATGTGAAGATCATAAACATAAAGTCATAAATAAGATATTTTATTGATTATGAAGTCTCTAAATATTCTCTACCAACCAACTGTTCACTTAAGATGGCTGATAATATAACTCATAATTTCAATATAATTAATATAATACATTCATAACATTAGATAATTAGAAGTATTTACGAAATTATCTACATGTTTGCAGACAGTATGTAGCTAATTAGAAGTATTTGCGAAAATATCTACATGTTTGTCGACAACATGTAGATAATTATAAACATTTGAGAAATTGTCTGCGTGTGTCGACAGCATGTAAATAACTAGTATTTGTGTCTACAACATGAAGATAATTAGTATTTAAGTAATCGACATGTTGTATTTATGAAATTATTTAATGATGAATCGTTTATTTTCCAGGGAAATGGCTTATGAAGTCACGTGCTTCTCCCTTCGCTTGGGCGAATCGTGTGGTGAAACAGCCCGAAGAGCTTTTGTAAATGTTGCGAGACGTATGGATGTTGTTGTGGATATCGAATGCAACAATAGCAACAATTTGAAGAATAAATTTTATGATTATATGGAAGTTGATGATGAGCAGAAGCGTAAAATCAAGGAAACGTTTGATTTGTTCAGAAGGAGGTAATTCTTTGGATAGCCTTGAAATATTGTCGAAGGAAAAATACTGTAATGAATTGTTTTAATTCTTTGTAAAAAAACTATGTTGCCGCAATAAATCAATAAAACGTATGGGAACATCTCAAAATCTCAATCAAAAATAATACAATGGGGTTGCAATAAATAATATGTGTACTGTCTGTTTATTTGCTAAAAAAGCACTTTAAAATTGGTTGAATAATTGAATTATCTATTGAAATAATCATGAACATAATTATCTACAATATGCATAATTATCTAATAATGAAATAATTAAAATGTACACAATTTATCTAATCATTTAATATATGCTTTTCACAGCATTCTTATCTAATAATGAAATAATTAAAATGTGCATAATTTATCTAATCATTTAATATTTGCTTTTCACAGCATTCAGACAAAAGAAAGCGGTGTGTGATTGATTAAAAATAGACTTAATTCAAAGATTCAATCTTCAACAAATCATGGATTTACCATTGATTTGTATCCAAATGATATAAATTCTGAAAAGCCCAAAAGTTATATAGAATCATACAATTTTTATACAGTCGTAAAAAAAGGCTTATATGCCTCTCTTGATTTTGAAATGAACATTGCTCTGAAGACTTCATTCATTCCAGATACAATAGCTTTTTTCACGAAAAGATCAGAAAAGAATTTACAAGGAATTTGAAAACATAAATCAGATAATTAATATCAGAAATCTTCATAAATATAAAATCAACATTTCACACTTTTTTGCACTTTTAATTAATTTGGCTTGTTTCATATTCTTACTAAGATGAAACTTTTCGAAATTCAATCTTATTCTATATTTCTGATACTACAATTTTGAAATTTTATTCATTCTATATAAATATGTTTATATTAATACTTCAATATCTAACTTATCAATCAATTGATTAAGTTTAGTTAAATTATGATTCCATTCGATTAGCGCCATCGGCTAGTAAATTTAAGAAAAGTTATTCAGAGATTTAATAATTATGATAATCAAGTATGAGTTAATATTAAAAAGTAAAGTATGATCAATATTAAAAATATAGTTTAATGTCCTTAAATAGATATTGATAAAGATATAATTTTAAAGTGGTTTTATTGAATTTCTTTTTGATATCATCAATTCACCTGGCAATTGTCTGCATTTATTCCTGGATCACTTGCCAACCTCTAGTGTTCATATTCTTTAAACCAACTAATTTTCCAATAAATGAAAAGGCGCAGATTACGCTGTTTCTATACAATAGCGCCATTTCTTGCTTACTTCGATAAATTATATGACTATAATTTTTTCCGACGTAACTTATCTATTCATATTTGTCAAATAAGAGTGTCAGGTTTAACCAACTGCGGTTCGTCGGCTCGGAAAGGAACTATATTACAAAAAATATTGTTTGAGGTTTTACAACTTTTTCAAAAATTACTTCAACCATAAGTACCCTTATAGGTTTAATTTCAAATTCACATGCGAAGTTTGTTGCAGTTCAAATATACTAAAGAGCCAATATATGATGCTTTCAGTTTGATTCGTAGAAAACCGAGAATTTTTATATATCGAAGTCAAAAGAATCTCTCTTCCCACACATATTTACATCTTCACCCAGACAATTCTACGATTTTTATCCAAAAATAAATAGCAAATGAGATGCATAATAAAAGATCTGCAACATTCATTGTTCTTTTATACGTAACAATTAATAATATTAAATCTCTCAAAAATATTTTCGTCTGAATATCATTAAAAGAAATTATTTTATCATCACTTTTTACACAGAATTTCTGTCAAAAAATTATAAGTAATAAACAAAGTATAACTTGTAAGTATACAAGTAACAAAAAAGTGAGTATTCAATAAAGTAGATGTGTTTCTGAGAAGGGAATAAGAATTGAAATCAAAATTCAAACATCAGAAGAAGAGGTTAAAAGAGCTGAACTTTGAATCGAATATAAAACAAGTAATATATATTGTTACGAATGTTACGTATCTGTGATGCTGCTTCCCAGCATGATTGGTTCCTTCACTGGAAAGAATGTTTTACAGTATTCTTTACTGGATGCTGTGGATGCTCTTAGAAATGATCCCAGAGCTTGGCGACAAACTTGGCGACCATTTGGCGACTTGGCGACGAATTTGGCGACTTTGGCGACAAAACGGAAAGTACCCGAAACATCGAGAATTTTCCCGATTCGTCCATCAGGAACCGAGATATGTCCAGACGCGCCCTGATTGGTCGAGGCATTTCTAGCCACGCCTCTTGGGACTATATAAGGGCCATCGTTTCAAGCTGAGCAGTAGTAGTCGGAATCGACAGCAGATAGCGAGTCCTCCAGAGGAGAAAACAAGAAGCGGCGAAGCCAAGCAAGTGCTGAATTGAGCTGTGTGCCTTGTAGTTTATTGAGGAAGCAGCGTCGAGTACTATAGCTAGTACTGCAGATATTGTTACTACTTGTGAGTTACTGTTGTTATTGTGTGTTCGTCTCGTCCTGAAAATAAACGTCTGTGTTGTGTTTCCACTAAAGGACTGATCATTCTGTGTGCTCTTCATCTCATCTCTAATACCATACACACCCACTATACAAGTTTAAAAGAACCCGACGGATTAATATAGGAAATCCGTAACAATATATATATATATTAAACAATAATTCAATTCCTACTTCAGTCAACAAAGAAAAATTTCATTTTATATAATATTTTTAATAAAAATTAATTCTTCACCTTCACTTGAAAGTCCTTGCATTTTACCGATGGAGCTACTGCTTGTTGTTTTCAGTTTTCATTACAAACAGCTAAAACTCTAATTAAAGTACTAAAAATTAATTATTTATTAACGAATTATTATTTTAAAAAAAAGTATTAACATCGTTTTATTCCCTACAAGTCTTAAAAAATATATTTGCACTTGAGTGGATGAATAAAAAATATTTCATTAACGATTAAAAAATGGAATAAGATATGCAAATAAATATATATAGTGAGAGTGTGAACTAATAGCAGAAATTGAAAAAAAGTAATTTGTGCTCAAAGCCGGTTTGTTTTGATTGAGCTCGGTGTCTCTAAATTCAAACTTAGAAAAATGTCACAGTTCTTTTGAAATCAATTCATTAAATGTCTTCTACGGGCTTTCATGCACATCATGATGAAATGCACTAATCTGCGTTTCCCTTATTATTTTATTTTTTGTATGATTAGTATATTTTTATTGCTTTCACAATTTTTATTGATCTCGAACTCCCAAGATGAAAAAGAAATCTATAAAAACAACCTCTCAGCTTCAGATAAATTATAACTTTTTTTTTAACTAATCAACACTAAAAACGATTTAATTTAATTAGTATTCCCATTCTAAGGAAAATTTCTGCTTTAAACAAAATGAACTATAAAATCTGCAGTTTTTCTAAAATTCAATTCCTTTTCCAATATTTCCCTACAATTTCTTTCTGGTTATCTTTTTATATAATTTAGAGCATTTTTAAGAATTTATGAATTGTTTATTATATTAATCACGCAATGATAATCATATTCAATAGTTTATATTATAATACTTTACACATAGACACACATATTATATAACTATATATGTATATATATCCAAATTTTTCTAGCACACCCTCTAATAAAATACTGCGTCAGAGAACCCCTAACATGTTATTGATTTATAATAATTACGAAATAATAACTTAGGGCATTAATTAATCAATTTTACTGAGACCATCGTGTAAGTTTTGGCGATTATTCCCTGACATGCATTAATAAAATCCCAAAATTGAATTGTTTCCGACATGTTTTTCTCAGCCAATCGAAAATATATAAACACAAAACTGCACTTGCATTCTCAAATTCCCATACGAATTTCGATATATTTAAACCACTGAGCTTTTAAATTACTTTATTTCTGATAATGTAGACCACAAACAATCAATCCATTGTTGTATTTCGATCAAAATTTGGCAAAAAATATACTGAAAACTCTTACATAGATTTAACATCTGATCAATGTAGTTTTGCTCATGTAACTTTTTGTATTATAGTTTTAACCTATATTCGGATATGCGGACTTCTTCTGAACAGAATTTAACTCAAAAGTTATTAGAAATTTGCAAATTTGGTGAGAAAACCGTATACCAAATTTCAACCGACTTTTGAATGGTCTATGTCGCTGTCATTCAGATAGATGTTTTCCAAAAATGGGTTTTTCGAACTCGGGAGGGTCTAAAACAAAGATATACTTCAAAATCGAGTTCAAAGTTTTTGACAATTACTGCACTTTCCGCATATTATGTATATAATAAATTATAAATTTGTGCATATACATTGTATATGTCAAACATTTAAAAGACAGTTACATATATCATATATAGTAATTGAAGTAACGCATAAATGGGGGAAATTGATTTAAAAGTGTGTGTTCTATTGTTAGTCTTATCAAAATGACGGCATGTTTACTTATAATGAGGTTTCCAAGAGCTTTGTATTAAAGTTAAGAATTTCCAAAATTCTATGTCATATTGAATACTGAAAAAAAATTAACAACTTGCAAGGAACTTTCAATAAATAACTCTTTCTCTCTTGACCTAAAGCGCAGGAAGTAGAAATGAAAACTCAAAGTTAGGAGGGACTAGAAAGACGAATAGACATCAGGATACCTCGAGTTCATGAATCCTGTCACACCTAGAGAATTTGTGCCCCTGAAGAGCCCATGCGAGAAACTTATTCATTGTCCTAGATAAAAATCCTCAGAATCGTTATAATTTCTTTTCTGTATCATTATCAAGATTTAATGACTGAATTCTTTTCCCTATAAAATCCTTTATCTTTATTAACACATTCTATATTTTAATTGTACAGTTTTCATGTTTATAAAGATTATATACCTTACATGAATTTACAAATAGGGGCATTTTAAAGCGCGAATGAAATAAGTGAATGCTTAAACGGAATGCATTTCATCCTGTCTATCTAGAAATAAAGAATAAAAGATATGAGTTATTAATTACTCTTAACAAGAAGAATTTGAAAGAGATTACAATACTTTCAATTCATCGCGATATTCTAATATAAAACTCAAATTTTCTTGATTCACGAGAAATTCACTTTTGATTTTGTTTATTTTAAACTGAAAAAATGATTCTGCTATTGAACTAGTTTTTAATTTTAAAATTATAACGGTTTTGAGGAACTATTATTGTATGAAAAACATAAATGGTATGCAACTTCTTATAATTAAAAAGACATGGAATTGTACAATTTGAGAAATAATATAATTTTGTCTATAAATGGGAAATGATATAATTATTCAAAGTAATATATTGTCTATAAATAGGCTTAATTAAACTGATGGAATTCTACATTAATTTTACGAATGAAGCATTGCTTTTCAATTCTTTATTGTTGTTGAACACAAATGAAAATATGGCATTCAATGCCATAGACTATTAAGAGGCGGATTTCCTTTTATTTATCAGTCTTATTTCCTCTTGCGAATTAAGACTAATTTGTTTGGAACCTGATACATCCACTGTTTGCAAATACGCAATTTTAAAACATGTGATTATTCCATAATGCATCTATATTTACTACATCTTCATTTCTTCTTCCTACAACAAAATGAAGTGTTCATTCTTTCATCTTTTTTTAAAGATAGGAGGTAGGTTATTTTTATTAACTGTTTGATTTGCTGACATTATTATCTACAATGTTAACTTTTAAAACCTCTAAAATTAATTGTTGAATGTTGCAGTCTCAATGACCTCTTAATAATTTCAAGATATTACAATATACGATATTACCGTAATGTTATTCAGTTTTCTGAGAAGTACATAATAATGTTTTGAAGACAACTTGGCAGCTTATAGAGCATTCCTTCTTATAAGGCAAGTAACAATTTGTCTCGCAAACAGTAGAATACTCACTTCACCACAATTGCATTGATTGTAATATTGTAAATCAAAGCTGTTGATATATTCAACAAAAAGCCTTAATTTCAGTAACTCGCTGAACGATTGCTACAACAAGTGATGCCCTATGGAATCTAATTTGAAATGCAAAACTGGGACATTCGATAGCCCATTTCCAATCGATTTCAATCGTTTTATTAATATGTCAGGGTGCATGTTTTATGAGCTTTCTTGATTCTCCATTCTAGACAAACAACATATAATATATCCTATAGTAAGTATCATCTGCGTGCCTTGATTTGGATTTTAAGTCTAACTTCTTTATGTTAACCTTTTATAATGATGCAATACTTTATACAACTACAGTTCCTTAGCTAAATGAGAACTAAAAACTGAAATCCATAAGGTCACATGATCAATTATTTATTTTCGAGTTTTCTCGCATAATATATTGTATTTTCCTCTTCTAAATGAGAAAGATAGTAAATATATTTGAGAAATAAATGGTTAGTTTTAAATTCCATCCAAATCATAATAAAAAGTATAATTACAAGTACGCCATTGCTGACACACAAAAACTTGGTGCAATGGACGGGCTTTCATACTCGCATGTTTCCAATTGCTAAGAAACTATACGCAAAGACTGTTGCACAAAATGTCCTTATTTTAGACTTTTGCTATATAAAATGCTTAGAAAATATAAATAACAGTTATTGTTCTTAAATAAATATCATTTGTGAATGCTCTATTTAAAACAAAAAAGTATTTGAATAGCAGATTGTTGTAAATTGCATCATTTTGATGGTGAAAACTGGCTATTGTTCCGTTTTTTTTTAAATTTATTTATTATTGCATGTGCACTAAAAATTTCTTAATATGATCTTTAGATTGTGAATACATGTTTTATGAATCATATCCTAAACTATTTAATATATATTTAAAGTTTAGATAGGTATCGTGTAGATATCAGACCTACATAATTATTCGAATTATTGAGTAGCTGACAACGAAGCTGTATCAGTACTGATGAATTTGTTCAGATATAAATCACTATTTAATCCAAAATACTCAGCAGTATTATTACGGCATTTTCACGATATTATGCAGAATTCACAATATCAAATGGAGATGTCAAACAACACCTTGAGATGATAGGGACTGCTATTTCATCGATTCTGGATCAATGCAGTAATAGTAGTACAATTTCAATGTGGAACGAAAAATTAGTAAACTGCAAAAATGAATTTGTAAGAGATGGCAAATTCTCGAAATAATATTTCAACACTTAAATTTTTCCAATAACTTCTAGCATTTGTTTTGTGGTATCTTCAAGATATCGGCTAGTATTCTGAATATCGAACAACATAGGGTAATTATCTATATTTTATGCTAATAGGGATCATAAATTCCAAGCAATTCTTTTTATTTTATTTTACTTATTTTTACTGTTGATATTTAAAAAGATCTTCCCTAAAATGTTTTATAAAAATGATAGTATTCGTAGCAAATTCTAGAATATTACAAATGTGTGTTATTTTCATGAGTTCAAATTTCGAAAATCTTTGCAACATTTGTGATTTTTAATTAATTTTCTTACATTACCGTCGCAGTTAATAAGCAAAAAAGAAAGTATTGATATTGAATTTCCGACGTCAGCGTCTATTTTAATCTTTAAATTAGTTCTAGTAATTCTAGCATATTCCTTTTACTTTACTTCTCATAAAAATTAATTCAGCCAGCTTTTTTTTAATTGTCGACTTGCTCATACATTTGTTTCAATAGGAAAACATAGATGGCAGCACAAACAGGATTCTTCAATCTTAACCTAATATTATTTTTAGTTCATAGTGGATTGTTATTTAGAATGTTTGAGACCATATAAAGATAGATAATGAGAATATTTCCCATTTATGTAAACTTTTATCCAAATCTACCAAGATCGAAGAATCGAAATTCTTGAATAATGTTGTGTACGTATAACAAAGGAAATTATTATGCATAAATATAAGCAAACTGACATGAGAATAGATTTTGTCTTTTTTTCTTCTTATAGTTAGTCTTGCTTTCATAACAGATCGATGCGATATTTCAAAATGCTCACATACAAGCCCACTGGAAGAATTGCAAGCAGTTCGCTATATGCCCACAGAAAGACAGCTACAACGCTTGTGCCCGTAAGTTGAACTAAATATTTGTGACATTTCACAAAAAAAACTCGCTGTGCCTGCTCGGAAATTTTGTCAGAAAATTGCCTATTTAAAAAATATGTAAATAAAAGTTTCCTTTCTCCATATGAAGTTAAAAGAAACATTTAATTACAAAATTTCAATAATATAACGGACAGAAATAATTGCTTGATTTTAAAAGTTACGTAGATGCGTTTAATGAATAAGTTGAATTAATTTTTTAATCTCGGATAGAAGTGAAATATAAATTATATTTCATATACAGGTTGTTTTTTTTTAACTGACAGTATTCGGATACTTCTGTAGCTCGAATTGTCAGCTGCAAAGCTACTAAATCTTGTATAGGAACCATTAAAAGAAAAGGACTAGACGAAAAAAAAGCAGTTCCAAAAGTTGCCGATAGGGGAAAATGTAGCGCTTTTTAATTATAAATTTTAAGTTTTACTGCATGATAAAGTTTTACAAAGCTACAATAAACAGATAAATGAATAACATAGAATCCTTTTTCACAAATGCTCTTTATTCTCAAAAATAACTTCTGTAAATGGCTACAAATTAAAAGAAAGAATAAAAAGAAGTTATATTCTGTTCCTTTTTATTCTTTTGTTTTCATTCATTAGAATATCTTTCCAGAAATAAAAATCAGCTGTTTTGAATATGATCTTTATTTTCTTGGGCTAAGCATTCATTATGTACACAGTGTTCTATACAACTCTTGAAGAGGTAACATCCAGGTTTCGTTCACATCCGAGTTATCTGCTATTACCAATAGTGCTCATCTGATTTCTTTCAACGATTGCAGTTGTAATATATGTGATCATATTCTCCGATACCAGTTTCCGTTCTCTACCTGGCCGAGTTGTGAGAGAATTCATTTTTACAAATTTTTCGTCATTGCTTTCACTGCAGTCATTCATAGAAGTAATTTACGTGCATTATTTCGACTTTTAAATTCACGAAGAGCGGCAACTGCATTTGGTTGATTGAAAAGAGCTTCACAATTAATGCATGCTGTGCTAAAGTAATAGGCATTTTATAAATCAACTTTTTGAAATGATTTTCAACGCCCCAGTTTTTTTTTTTTTTTTTCATATCTCAAAATACCGGCCTTATCTCTACAACGTATTTGTGATTTTTCATTTTGAAATTTTTCCCCGTGTTTTATGCAAAATTTTAGCTGTTTATAGTGCAAAGTGCCACATTTTCCTCTATTGGCAACTTTTGGAACTTTTTCGCGAATTCCGTTTCCCATGTCGTTAATTTTCTCTGTACAAAGTTTGGTGGATTTGCAGCAGATAGTTCAAACTGCAGAGGACTCTGAGTACCGCCTATTAAAAAAACAGCCTGTATAATAAATAATAAAAATTATAAAGTCATTTTAAATGCTTTTCAGTTTCGTCTATATGGATTTTTTCTTATGCAAAATACTTTATTTTTTTACACAAGAGATCTCTTTTCTTTTCATAATTTAAAGTTTGCACTCTAAATTATGAACGATATTTCCAGTTACTTTTAGAAGTTAATTATGTTTAAAATATGATATCATAATAATTAGAATTTTAACATATATCAATATGAGATAAGAATTATCATTCAGTAATATATATTTGACATTAAGAAGCATGGTCTTCAATTAGATTTTTTGGGGATCTGAAATCCCAATTGTTTTGCCAAGTTATTAAAATGTGATTAATGAAGGACTTCTTCACATTAGAATACGGATGTCCTTGATTCAAGGTAACCGATACTGATTATGCAGCAGTGTCTGCCTTTTCGTTGCCAATGATGCCCACACTCGGAATCCAGCAAAAAATAATTTTCAAGACCTCATTCGGTAGGAGACGTAAAGTGTGTGGAATACGGAGAGCAATGGGATGTATTCGACTGTAAAAGGGAGAAAGTGCTTCTAGAGCGCTCATGGTATCAGTATAAACTATAATTGTGAATTGCAATGTAAAGAAATTGTTTATGGGAATATTCTTGCCCATAGTGGAGACAGATCGCACTAATTTCTAAACTAATTGTTCGAGCAGATAGTATTAGTAATGAAACCTAAAAAAGCGATAGTAATGGCAAGAAGTCCTAAAAAGTGGTCTCAGATAGTGGTGAGAGATTTCAATGGGTCAAGAATGTGTCCGCTTCAGACATTCACACACAAATGATTGCAGCGTACAAGGAGCGAAGCAATGAGTATATAATAGGTGGCGAAATGGTGTCGTTCTTTTAAAGTGGGCAGAGATATTGCTCGAAACGTTTAGATGAGAGGTCTGGAATCATTCCCTACAAGCTCTCAGTAACTATTTCCTTTTCTCGGCATTGGAGAAACTCTCATTTGATAGGATTTATATCAGAAGGTGATATTCAAAAAGTGCCAAAAGGTGAACTGGCTCAATAGCTAGGGACCCGATTATTACCAAGACGGATTAAACAAATTAGTCTAGTGGTGGGATCAATTCTTTAACAGGTTTGTTAATTATGTAGAGAAAGAACCACCACATATGTCTCTTAATTATATTAGCGTCCTGTGTCTATTGTTAATACAACATTTTTCCTTTGCCTTGCAAACCTTTTTTTGGATCACCCTTCGTATATTTTAAAAGTACGACGACATTTAACAAATCAAAAAATAAATTTTTATAATTTCAATCAAAACGACTGATTTTTTCATTTATTTTCTAAAAAGTCACATCCTTATATTTTTATTTCACAAAATCAATGTACCTTTTACAAAACTCTTCCCTGCTATTAAGATGTTTTAATAAATTATTGATTTCTTGTTTCTTACTTTTGAATCCAATATTGATATGCAATTCGATAAATATCATTCTCTATGTGACTGACCACGGAATAGCCTAAAACACAAAATGTAAATCATGCAAAACTTAAATTTGATGCTAAAAATTTGTTGAATGTGACAAATTTTTGCTGTTGTAAAATAAGGAATTTCGACGAATATATAACTGCAAACAGAACACCGTTCTTTTAATTAACGAGTTTGATGTAAATATAGTAAATGAATGTGACTATGCTTTATGTTTTAAATAAATAAATTTATGTAATGTTTAATTGCAGAAAGGCACTGAGCTACTTGAACTGTATATTCAACATCATTGAAAATTGCGTTGGCCATACGGTCGATATATTAGCTCTTTCTTCCAATAAGTCCATAGCATCAACTGCAAAAGCACTTATAGAGATCGACTACCTCACAGTTGATATATGTGATAAAAAATCATGGTTTCGTAGGGGTAAGTATGAATTAAACTGTATTCTAATTCTCATGAATCTGGTTAGTTTCATCTTAGAATTATCCTGCTAATAGAAATATATGATACCCAGAAATGTTTTCCCTAATGTAACGAAGATAAAGAGGGTTTATTAAAATTTTGAAATCAAATTTTGACAATATTTTTCGTGTTTCAAATACATGGAAAATACAATGTCTCTGCATTATTTGTCTGTAGGCTTCTAAAAACTTAAGGCACAAAAAAGATTATATGAGGGTTTTTTATGATAAAGAAATTAAAATAATATAGAATAGCAATTTTGTGATTTTAATATGTCTTAGGACGTAATTGCTTTTGCTGACGATAATGATACGACAGACTTGTACAGAATGGTACGTTTTGGGAAGATTCATGTACCATCACATCTCAACATAGGGCACAATTATTGATAAAATTATTGGGTTGTTCAGAAAGTCATTTCGTATTTTTTTGTCAAAATGAAAAGAAATTTTCGTTTAATGAATAAATTATTTATTAAATTATAAAATTGCCATTCTGGTCTAATACCTTTTGCCATATTTTTGGTAGTAACATGATTACACGCTCATAAAAGTTTTGGTCTTTGCTGTAAAAAAAAACTGATCGAGGTGGTTTTTGGCCTCCTCATTTCAAGGAAAAATTTTGCAAATCAGTTCTGGTACTGATGTACTGTTAACACATCTTCTCCACACATATTGGCTAATTTATTTCTGGCTTGAACAGCATTTTTACCTTTTATAGCAAAAAAGAAAAAAATGACGAAAATGCTGTTTATTGCTCTCCACATTTAAAAGGGCACCATCCAAAAACTACTGCGAAGAATCAGCTGCACTTTTTCACACTCAAGCCTTGCTATATCAGCTCTTAAAACATAAAATGATTTTGCGGTTTAAGTATGAAATTGGGTGCGAAAAATGCAATTAAATCCTTTGTCAGGAAAAAACGAAATTACTTTCCGAACAACCTAATAAGTTAGTCTACTGTATTTTTATTTAACATTCTTCATCACATTTAGTGACAATAACAACCTGCAACAAGACAATAACACCATATTTGAATTGCGGTAAGTTATATACAGCAGTTAATAGTTCAATTCATGTATATAACTAAATTGCACCGTAAACATTGGTTTAAATTTGAAATATAATTCACATAAAACAGTGATGTTTAATATTCGATAAATATCTAAAACAAATGTTTTAAATGGAAGGACGAATTCAGAACTTTGCATTCATAGGAAACAAAACTAGTTTTATTTTAATGTTTCTTTGCTGACTTAATATAAAAGTGATTCATTTATTCTCTCTGCACATCAAAATCCTTATAAAGGCTTTCTTTTGAATATATAGACATAGAAATTCTACAATTATGAATATTCTTGGCAAAGAATTATTCCAAGATTTTCTTCATCTCTAAAACTCTAAAATAAACCAAAGACAATGTAATAAAATAAAAATCACTTCGGTTCTTGAAAATATTTATATTCTTTTGTACCAACCACACACTATATTACCCTAATTTTTATATAAAGCATTATTAACTGGCAATTTTTCATAAATATATATTCTTTTTGTACCAACCACTTTGAATTATAGATTCCTTAAGCAAGATTCTATTCATTTAAACACATTTTGCTTAATCTGAAACGACACTTTTTGTCTTCCATTTTATTTCAGCTTATCTGGCAAATATTGATTGCTTCAGAAGATTTTTCAGTCGCAATACCAGATCATGCCAAAAAGAAGCTAAATATCAGATTGAGGAATTCACTAACTCCTTTAATCTTACAGACGAAGTTGTAAATGTCACAGTTCGTGCAGAGCTACAGTGCTTGTAAGTATTCAAAAATTCGTAAAATAACAATTTACTATCTAGAAATCATAAACAAACATGGTTTTGCAATAGAGAACTAATTCTAGGATACATATTTTGAGACAGAGGACATAAAATAATAAAATTCAGTTTTGCAGGCTACACATTTGCCATACTTCTCTGCGTAAGCACATTCTCATTTTAAATCTCAGTAGTCAGCTGATGAAAAATAAGGAATAAGACGGATACGGTAAGCCAATACAAGGCCAAATCATTCTTTTTTAACGGTTTTCCTTTTAGTAGTTGCTTACATTCAAATAGTATGAGTGATTTTCAAGTCATTTTAATAAATGGCGTCTAAACATTAAGGCAAAATTTGAATTTGCCATCATTCGTGAAGTGTTAGCAATGTCCTATTAAAAAAACATTTAACAGCTGATAAATTAGGATTTGTAAAAATTGAGCGTTGCACAATAGAACAAGTGTCAACCCAAGACTTGAATTTTTTTAAACCTTAGTTTTTTTCCCGTATATTATTATATTTTTATTGAAATATGAAGTACTCAAGAAAAGATTATGTATGCAACACATAGGCCTCAACAGCTTTGCTGGCTTATACACAATCTTTTGTTGAAATTTTCTATGGCCATTTTGGATCAATGTGGTTGAATTTCGTTGATGCAGTGTTGAATTTTCACCTTCAATGCTCGCGTACTTGTCAGCTTGCTGGCATTGACCTTTGACTTTAAACAACTCTATAAAAATAAATCAAATGTTGTGAATCACATTTAGATGGCCAATTTACGAATATTCGAATTGTGGCCACCAGACACATTATTTTCGGAAAATTGTACAACAATGAAAACAAATTTTTATATTCCATAACACACGAGTTGTACTAATCCTAAACTTTCAGCTGATATTTATTAATGAAACCAACACTTTATTGAGTTAATGATGGTAAATTCAAATATTATATAAATTTTGTAACGCCTTTTATTACGTACCTAATTGTCTATTAAGATAATAAAATTTTGCAACTTAAACTGCATAATAATAGTTTCTTTAACATATTGTTAAATGTCCAATTTTTTTTTTCAAATTTAGTTTTACGTTTAGTCAAAAGATGTGAAAATAACATGAACCGGTGAATCGTGTTCCGCCATTTCATAATTATTTTAAATTTTATAACCTTTACCTCACATATAGACAGATATGAGAAATGGATCTCAATCTCCCCGGCGACCATATTATGTATAAGCCTTATATTTCTTTGAAAGTAGATGGAAAATTCGTGGATATAGAAGTCACTTCGCATTTTAAAATTCTTTTTAATCTCTCTCTCGGGAGGCAGGCATGTTTATGTACAAATGGCGTGGACAAGCACGCCCGCTCACAGCAACAGATAAGGCAAGAATAGAGAGAAGAAGAGCGAAATAAATTATACCTTGTCTTATATAACATGATGTACTGATAGGGAAAATAGTTTTTCACAGAGATAATATATTAAGATTCTGATAGGGATTTCTGATTGTGTTTCTCCTTGTCTCCTTATACAAGTAAGGG
This sequence comes from Argiope trifasciata, assembly GCA_026543055.1. Taxonomy (NCBI): domain Eukaryota; kingdom Metazoa; phylum Arthropoda; class Arachnida; order Araneae; family Araneidae; genus Argiope; species Argiope trifasciata. The sequence continues at coordinate 139,359 of JAPMOQ010027759.1, read as the reverse complement.
AAACAACGCAGGGATATTTTTTAAAGAATGTGCTTTCGGGGTATTTTTCTATGCATTTACACTGTGCATATGAAATTTACACTGTGCATATTTACACTGTCAAATGTCAGCCAATTCAGAAATTTCATAAAGTTTCTTTTCAATTAATTAAATAGAAAAAGTGGAATGAGGAAATATGAGAAAATTTTAGAATAAAGTTACGATGAGCTAAATTAAGATAAATTCTTTTGAATTAATTTGAATTTAAATTAGATATATAGTAATAATAGCTAAATGTCTTAGTAGCTAAAATACCCTGTTTTATATATATATGTGTACCCAGCTATAACTTGATTTCTTTTGCATTTTCAGAGAAGGCGCATTCGAATACGTATGTCTTACTGATAAACTGCGTTGTGCTTGTTGCGAATATGCTAGATGGACTTACCTCACAGCTCTGGAAAGGTTGGGTCCCATTTTGAGGGAAATGCATTGCTTACATGTTGAAGAGACTTCAATTTTGAAAGAAGAATTTTCAGACTTCCTGCACAACGATGAATGGAATAAAAAAGAATCCAGACAGATACTAGATATATTTATAGACTGATTATGTATATTTTGATGGAGAAGTAGACAAAAAGCGAAATAAAAATAAATTATTTCAAACAGCACAATTTTTTATATTGTTTGATGCAGTATCCCTGAGCAGCTCAATGGAATTGGTAAATCAATAAATGTTTTATAATAACGGTATTAATTGATTTTATTTTATTGAGTATACAGTCTTGTGAGTACGGAAAGTGGGTAGAAACAGAGCTTCAAGCATTTGTTTTGTTTTAACAGGATGAGCAACAGATGGCGCCATAGAGATTGCGCTGAAAAGATGCTAGCATTTCTCAGTTGCATGTAAAACTTTGTGAGATCTATCTTACTAAGATTTCATGAAGAAAGTTTTTTTTAAGAATTTTGCTTTACAGTCCAAAGAGCATTAAATATAATTTAACATATCAAAAAATATCAATAATTCATTATAAGGCCTCTTATTCTCAAAAGATTACTGAATAATGTCTGTAACATTTATTTACAAGGCACCATTTCGTTTCGAAATGTAAAAAAAAGAAAAAGAAATGATTTTATTTAAAATATCTACCGAAATATTTTCGATGAAAATATCAACTTTAAAAATATGTATTATGTTATAAAAAATAAGCAAATGAAGTAGTCTTGCAACTAGAGGTCGTCCTGAACCAATCATACTTTACTTTATTACTGAAATTTCTCTCTAATTTATATTTTTTATTATTGTAATATATATATTATAAAGTAAAATATCAAACCTGAAAAGTAACTGAAATATGGAAAGAGTCTATTTAATTCTACTGAATAATAAATAATATTTAAAAGAACAAAGCTTTAAAAGAATGACTTGAAATTTTGAAATTTGTTTCCTTCTAAAAGAAAATTTGGCATAGGTTCAAATAATCATGACATTATAACCAATTTAGAAGTCGCTGGAGATAATACCAATTCAAAAAATGATTTAAATTATTTGAAGATTTATCTTTTATACTACTTCAATCAATCAATTTTGATAATATTAAGAAATTTTAATTTATTTCTAAACCTTGTTTAGTAAAATATTCATTCCTGAAAATATAATAACTTAAATTTTAAAAAAATCCAACCAGCCATGCTAAAAACTGACTGAGTTGTGACGATTCTAATTTTAATATTTCAGCTCAATTGCCGTTACATCAAAAGAATTGTATCGCTTAAAAGGAAAATTTGAATAATTTAAAATTTTATATTTATGATAGAACTAAAACAATATTAGCCACCAAATAATTTTCCTGTCATGAAACTTCTTTTTAAAGAAATAAGAATATTTTTATTAAAATAATTAAGAACACTTTTAACTGATGTAGTAATAGTTAATAAATTTTGTAGTTTTAACATATCTAATTGTCTGTCTCTGTGTGTGCGGGTGCGAATTCGGAATTGTCTTCCCTTCTCCTTTCTCACGATTTCAGCTGACTTTTTTCTAGCCACAAAACTCACTTTAAATACTTTTGGATTTCACTTCTTCACCACAAGCAAAATAAGGAGGAGAAATAAGTTCTTAATTAGTATTCTTCTCTCTGAACTCGTCGTTTCACAGCGACTCGAAATTAAAAGATCTCTTCAGAAAATAATCCAATTGTTTCTTCAAAGCAGGGCACTGATCTATCTTAACTATCTTAAATTTCTTGTAATAGCAAAGAAAACCTCTTCAGTTGTATCTGAAACATTGCTTATGGTATTTTTATGATTAAATTTTAATTATTTTAGTTAAGTACATTTGAATAATCGACTACCAATGACAATATTAAATTATTATCATGAATTCGTTTGGATTCATAAAAATTAATTCAAATTAGCAGTATACGCACGGCATTGCCCGTAGCATAATATCCAAGAAGAAAAATTAGCTTTACACTTAAATTTAACCTTCACCAGATATGACATGGGCATGTTACACTACATCAAACAAACAAAAATATATTTAGAAATTATCAAAAACGGCAACAAGACAATTTTTATAGCACACACTCGGAAATAGAATGTTAAAGAGGTGAAAATATATGTCGGTAGACAAAACAATACACTAAAGACATACAATAGGAAAGCTGTTTCAAAAAAGTCGTCTTATCCTCTGTCTCCAATTTAAATGCTATTCTCTGTCAGCAGACAAGCGATCAATTCGCTTCTCAGGATTCATTATGTCACCAAAATTCAGTTGCATTGTGATTTAAAGAAGTATGGTTACTTTTCTCATCAAAAAAACTCTTGTCCTAAGTGTGGGCATTTTTTTTCTGATATTCATTAACTGAAAGCTTCTTTCCTCTTCATTTTCCTTATCGCGCAACAAACGAAGTGTTTTGTCACTAAATGTGTTCCTACTAGGGTTGAGTTTCCTTCCTTCATCCAATGAGATTTGGATCGCTGTTTAAAATCAGATGTAAACAAAGAAATGTATCGAAAGTGCATAACACAGTTCTTGCTATTGGCACATGCGCAGTTTGTGGTTTTCGTGCATGCGCGGAATAGTTAAAATCGCAATTTAACAATCATTTTTTTATGTGACGTTAATGTTCTAAAACCTTTCCCAATAAAGGTTCTACAAAATGGTGCTCTTTCAGGAGACTTCATTTTATACTTTGTGCAGATATTCGATTTAATTGTCCCTTTTACTCCTTTTAGCAAGAAGAAAAATTCTTAAATTGAAAGAATATGTAAGCAATTTATGTTGATGAAAATAGTTTGTAGCAAATTGAAAATAATTGTTTGTATTTTCAAACATTTCCTGTTTGATGTATGAGTGTATTATGAGCATCCGAAATTTAGACGAGAAAAAAAATCCTGATTTTCATTTCTCTCATGATTTTATTTCGTATTATATTCATATACACTCAGAAATATAATCAAAGACGGTCAATACCTGAAAAAGTTTAGTCAAAATTTAAACACGCCAACTTGAAGCAAATTTGAGTATCAAACTAACTTAAACTCTTATAATGATAGATAAATGAATAGACAGTCAACCACAACAAATCCTGTCGATACTGCTACGTTTAGTGGTGGAGGGGTGGTCGGCTTATACAAGAAGACATTTAACACTTAGATTAGAGTGTGATATATATTACTATTTGGGTAATAAAGAAGCTTATTCAAGGCTTTATATTTTATTCCTTTATTTTATATATTATTTATATTTGTAGTTTTAATGCCATCATTTTCACGAGCAGATTGATAGATAGGTTCTTATTAGGCCGATTTTATCTAATATTTTACAGAAATATACAGTTTCAGAGAAATATATCTGTCCAAACTCAATCCCTCTAGTAAATTGTTTATATTTTAAGAATAGGTGCATAGATAGAGAGAGCCAAATACAATTTAAAGTGGATTTCAGGAACAGAAAAGTAGGAGATTTAATAAAATAAGAATATCAAATATTACACTCCTTTTTACGCATTATTACGTTCAGAAAGCTACATTAAAATATTATGTTTATAGATGCAAGCGCGCTCGCACACACACGCGCACACACAAATGTCAGTGGGAGTGTTTTCCAAAAATCTTTCTCGTATGCTCTCTAGTAAAAGTCTTATTCCCCACTCGCACATGGAAAAAATTATGATCTTTCACTAAGGTCGAGATTGTCTTGCATGGCTTAAACGTATGATGGAAAAAGAATCCCAACACCAAGAAAAAATTATTGTACAATAATGAAATTTTAGGAATACATTTGTCTAGATAACATATTTAATTGATTAAAGTTTCAAGATCACAGGTAGAGCCATCGGCGAGAAGAACCATTTCAAATGTGAAATGTTGGTACATTAGTAATCGGTGTAACCGCCAGAATTTTAAATGCAAGCCTGCAAATGTGCATGCATTGTGTCCTACAGGTGCCGGATATCAGTTTCTGGGATGGAGTTCCATGCCTGTTGCAATTGGGCGGTCAATGCAGGGACGGTTAATGCTATTTGTGGATGACGCTGGAGTTGTCGTCCAATGATGTCCCATACGTGCTCGATTGGAGAAAGATCTGGTGATCTAGAAGGCCAAGGCCACATGTCGACACTCTGTAGAGCATGTTCGGTTACAACAGCGGTATGAGGGGGAGCGTTATCCTGTTGGAAAACACCCCCTTGAATGCTGTTCATGAATGGTAGCACAACAGATTGTATCCCTAGACTAATGTACAAATTTGCAGTCAGGGTGCGTGGGATAACCACGAGAGTGTTCCTGTTGTCATACGAAATTGCTCCCCAAACCATAACTCCAGGACTAGGCCCTGTGTGTCTAGGCCACAGACAGGTCACTAGCAGTCGTTCACCTGGCCTCCTTATAACCAACAAACGGCGACCAAGGCAGAACCAGCTTTCATCAGAAAACACAACAGATCTCCACTCCGTCCTCCAATGAACTCTAGCTTGACACCACTCACGTCGCAAACGGCAGTGGTTTGGAGTCAGTGGAATGCACTGTACAGGGTGTCTGGCTCGGAGCTGTCCTTGAAGTAACCGATTTGTAACAGTTCGATGTGTCACTGTGGTGCCAACTGCAGCTCGAATTTCAGATGCAGACGCAGTACGATTAGCCACAGCCATACGCCGAATACGGCGGTCTTCCCTCTTAGTAGTACCACGTGGCCACCCGGAACCTGGTCTTCTTGAGGCAGTACCTTCCCTTGACCACTGCCGCCAATACTCATGCACAGTGGATACATTCCTGCCAAGTCTTTCAGCAATATCGCGGAAAGAAAACCCACCTTCTCGTAGCCCTACAACACGATCTCGTTCAAACTCAGTGAGCTGTTGATAATGGCTTCTTCGTCTTCTCAGAAGCATCCTTGACTAACATTAACCCACTACGTCAAATCTCAACTGTAAATAACGATCACGAACGTTACAGCGTTTATTTAAAGCAAACCTCATTTGCATGTTCATAGTGTCGCTACTAGCGCCACACTTACGCGCGTAGCCCTAAATTTGAATCGACGTCATCTTTCAGTTGTATAAACACGCCTACCAAATTTCGTTTATCTAGCATAGCTCTTTCCTAGTGTTGGGATTTTTTCCCCCTCAGTGTAGTTGCGAAATATTAACACTTAATGAATTTAGCATTTTTATTGAAACTATATATGATTGCTGGCAAATTTTTCCGCAATCAATAAGTGATATTCGGTTAATAGTATACTAAAATCGAATATATATTTAGGTGCATTTTTCCCAAACGATTAACAAAAAAATTTGACAAATTTGTAAAATTTAACAAATTTAAGTCATTTCATTTTTTATTGATCTCTTTTGAAAGTTCGTATGAAAATACAAACAGACAAACAGTTGAACCATAGTTCTATATATTTGGCTCAATATTTGATAAGTGTCTACATTATGAATGTTAAATATTACTAAATTTTTATCCACTCATGTATGTAGACTTCGTGTGCACTTTAATTCGAATAGATGGAAAGGCAGACTTCATCTGAATGGATTTTGCATAAACTCAGAGAAAAATCTATAAATGTGGTGGAAAGACTGTAAAACAAAATTCATCCAATTACCTAAATGTTTTTGAGTTATCCTTGTCCACAGAAAGGCGTACAGACATAACGTGCATTCAAATAAAGCTTTAAAAAATTGTCATAGCAAATTTGCAATCCGATGCATATAATTACGTAAATGATGGAGAAAATACGTAAGTTGCATGTGCTATCATTCTCCTGTAACAATTTTTTTTTCACATGATACGATGAAAAGAATAAGGAAATTCTTAGTATGTCATTCATTAATAGTTTAGTATTCCGTGAAAATTAAAATGCATTATACGTACAAAAGTGCAGGTAACAATATTGTTTATTCATGATAAAATATTCTCAAAAATGTAGGAAAAGTTTCTCGCAATTAATCGACTTTAACTTTATTCGAAATATATTTAATCTTTATAAATTCTATTAAAGTCATTTTTTTTTTTTCAATCTGTTTCTGCGAATGGTTTTTTCTTCTTTGGATGTATCTAAATTTATTTATTTATTAATTAATAATTAATCATATTTATTTTCTGCGTCGAATTGTGACAACTATGAGAGACGTTTCGATTAATAAATTAAAACTACAACCAAAGGAAGATTTATACCTAGCTAGACTGGGAAACTACCCAAGGTCACTCACTTGTCTGTGAAGATCTACAGATTACAATGCTTTATTTTCCTTATTAAAAACAAACTAATTTGTAAAAAAATACTAAGTCTGAAATATATATAGGATAAAATATTAGGATAAACGCTTTATTATTATAGGTCTAGTTCCCATTTTTCATTTAGTTATTAAAGTACATATGTAGTCGAATATCTACTTCATTAATGTTATCAAGTGAAAATATAGATATTGAAAAGCCTAAAGTTACAATAAATTTTTAAAATGCACATTTGTCAAAAATGCATAGTAATTAATAAAAATTAAAAAATGATATAAAATGATTATAAATGATAATAAATGATTAACATATTTGAAATATAATAATCAGTAAATTATAATAAATGAAAATCGAGAAATAGGGACTCTACCAACGTTTTATGGTGGATTACTTCTTGAAACTAGAGGATGATGTGCAAAAGAGAGCTTTAGTGATTGAAATAAGAATTATACGTTTACGCATAAAATAATCAACGGAATAATCTTTCGAGACCGAAGAACCATCGGAGAAACTTTTTCGTCTATTCTCTATTAAATGTAATTGTGCATTATTAATCATATGTTATAAAAGTATAATAATTTAGAAAAAAGCTTTACTAAAATGCAATTTTTGCAATTCGTTTTTTTCCCGTGGCAGATTTTACGAAGACGATTAATACAAAAAATACCAAGAAAAATAATGGGTCTTTTAGATTCTTTTTTAAGAACTAATTAAAATCGAAATTTGATGTAGTTACTCAAGTCACATACCAAATGCCATATATTCATGTCTTTACATCTTAGAATTTCCTCATTTATAGTCTTGTGAAAGTAAAATTGGACAAATGATCAACGTCTTAAAAGTTATTAATTCTAAATTTGGCAGGTGTACATATTATATACATTTGATATTAAATCTGTGCACCAAATTTTATCAGTTTGGTTCTTTCCTTTTTGTAATCACTGTTAACAGCCGGATATAGTTCTTCTGAATTGAATGGATTAAACCTTCGAAAGAAATCTACAAATTTGGGATAGAGGCCGTGTACTTTTATTACTTTAACTCCGAGTTTTTATTACCATGTTTATAAACAGATATAACACCTCTTCATATCTCTGTTACTACAACAACCCTTTGGTTAATCAAATGGTGTCTAGTGGATATGAAAGAGAGACGAAAGTTTCTCCTGAAATATCTATCGCTTTCTCTCATCTATTACTCTGTCTTTGTGACATCTGACAGTTATTGCCAATGGTTAGGAGAATGTTGACTCTAGATTCCGAAAAGTCGAGTCCAAGGAGCAAGAAGTCACGCGACTTTTAAAACAATGAAATATTGTATAACTTCGTAAACATGTTTCCGATTTTTTTTTTAAAAAGATATTTTTTACCCTTGGCATTCCGATGTCTCCTCTTAGGCATCATTCAAGGCAGTGCATCATTTTGTTGTTTTATTTAATTATTTTCTTAAATTGACAAGTAAAAATAAGTATATTAATTTTTCGAGAAAATTCAACAAAAAACGATTCATATATATTAATTTTTCGGAGTAATTCTCAAGTTCTCTTATTCGGCAAATATTTATGCATCGAATTACATTTCGGAGTGCTAAGGGTTAACATATAACCAAATTGTAATTGTAACAGTAAACAAAACTAGTTACCGTTGGGCGCCAAAAACTATTCCTGCTAGGGAAAAACAAAACTCTTAAAGAAAGAAGCTAAATTTACTTAAATCTTTTTAATAAACTTTAAAGGACATAACACACAAAATACAATACACTGACATACGATTAATACAAACAATTAGTTAAAAGTATAATAATCGGGGGAAAACATCATGTTTACTCCATGATTCCAGAACACAGACTGAAGTTTTTGTGAAGTGGCCGCTAGGTGGCGAGCTGGAAAAGTTATCCTATTACATAATGACAAAATTAATATTTGAAAAGAAACCTTAACAAATAAAAATTTACATAGTTGCAAAAAGGTGTTTTTCTAACTCGTATAAGTCTGTAAAATGAGACTTGAGGAAATCTCAAGTTCAATTATTTATAAGAACTGTTTCTTTGTAAACTTCTTGTACAAGAAAGCAAAAATTGACAAAATTGGACCATTAATTGGCGCTTGGTGATTTGTTCTTTTGTTTCTCTATTAATTTAAATGCATCGATAAATCTCAGCCTGAATGATATTTAACTATTTTAAGTGACTGAACCAAAGAAAAATGATATGCTATTCCAGCCGGAAACTTAGTATGTTAAATCAGATGTAAAAAGTTATAAAGTTTGTTTTCTGGACGTCCTCTTAATCAGTTTTATAAAATTTTATTGGCTAAGCAACAGTTTAGCTGCGGTTATGTTTCTTCAGATTTTCCTACACACAACACCACTTCATGCCCCTACAACTATAACTCTCTGGTTATTTAAACAATGTAATGAGCATGAAGTAGGATAGACATGGAGAGAAGCTCCTGTTCTATCTATACTTGTGACTATTGTTCGCCTTCTGACATTCATTGATAGAAATATGATTAGGAATTGTAATCTTGGATAAAGAAAAGCCGAACAAAATGAGCTTTTTGACGTTCAGATGGGAAATGGATTTGGCTTATTATGCTAACAATCATGAAAGAACTGAAAACTTGTGCCGATTTACCGAAACAAACTTATAGTTTGTTTGTGATTACAAGATTCTGAAAAATACTAAAAAAATATTTACAAAAAACAAGAAACAGGGAGAGAAATAAAGACAGCAACATACACTCAAAAATACAAATATATATATAAATGCTATGTACAAACTCAAAAATAACAAAAAAATGTATGTATAGTACTACTCTTGAGAATAATGGTCATGGAATCTAAATAGATGGTTTTCCTACAATCAATGCAATGCAGTTTCTCCTGAATATCCCTCAGAAAAGTAATTATAGATTTATGTCCATAATTATTATAGATAGAATTATGTCTAATTTTTACCACCGGCATCAACGAAAAAGATATAAATTTGAGGCCAACTAGATTTTTCAAAAGTGTTTCAACAAAAAAAAATGTACATAATTCCGATTCATCACGAGACTTGATTACTGGAATAAGTCAAATAAAATTAAAGGAGCGAATATGGGCAACGTTAAAGTCTCCAAAATTAATTGCTTATTTCATTTTCTAACATTTTCTGTATTAGAGTCTTTAGAGTTTCAAACTATCAGCTAATTATTGCTGAATAAAACTACAGTTCGGACTACCTTTCTGTCGTGGAAAAGCTCCATTCAAATTGCAATATTAAACCTGAAAAATGCCCAATTTTCGTGAAATACAGTTTCTTCCCTTCGAATGATCCGAAAAAAGGCTAGTTACCTTTTTTCTTGCAGGGTTTGAAAGGAAACTAGCAGTTTTATATTGCTGATACAATCCCTTATTTCAAGTAATATCTGAATTTTCTAAAACATTTTTTGAATCCATATTATAATTAAATTTAATGCGATGATTAAATATTTCAGAAACATCTTTCAAGAGAATTGTTTGAAATTTTATTTCTTTACAAAGTACTTCTTGTATACAGCCGACCACCCTGCCACCACTGAACGTAGCAGTGTCTACTCTTTACTGAATACTAGATTTTGTATAATTTTGCACCTTAAAATAAATATCTAATAAATCGTATATGGTATTTCTTAAAAAGCCTTCGTTTCTTATTGATATTTAATTCAGAAAGTCACAAATTTGCAAAAGAGGGACAATATATGTCTCATGAAAATCACCACCTCAAAATTGTTATGCTAAATTCATAAAGTTTTGAAATTCTTTTTAACATTTTCAATTGAATTTCCTGCTGAGCAAGTGAAAAATGTAATTTGACCGACTATCTAGAATTATTTTCAACTAATTCAAATTTGTACAACTCATGCACCTAGTCGAAGAGTCGGCAACTTATTGAAACGGAAGAGCCAAAAGCAACGGTTCACAAAATTTTCCAATTTTTAAAGAGCCACAAAAAAATTTCGATTTAATATTATAGTATTTGCTTGTATATATTTGATTTTTGATTTAAAATAAACGGCTTTAAATATGGAATAATCTTTATTCACATAGAATCACCAATATAGATCATTACAACATGGGACTATTGGGTTTTGCATGCCTTTTGAAAGTTTGATTAAATCTGGATTATAACTTGTCGACTGTAGATTTTTATTTGTTAGTTGGCTTCTAAATTTACTTTTTGCCTTATTCATGCAAGAGGAAACGCTTGCTGACTCGAATATGTCGTCCCTGAGGTGTTATCCGATTATGTTACTGATTTTCTTACATTATCTGCGTACATAACTTTGAGAAGATAATTCTCTTCCAAATCCTATTCATGAAACAACAAGCGAATACAAATCCAAAAACCGAAAGCGATTATATTAACACACATTCAAAGTAAAGTCGATCGCGTTATCTGAGGATAACTGACTGACAACATGTTTAGTTGGCTGTTGAGAATGCAATTGGCTAAAGGACGAACATAGTCAGGGAGTCTCATCTCTAAGAACAAAGCAATAATTCAAATTTATCTCATTACAACCATGTTAAGCGTAGCGATTTGTAGTTAAAGGAATACTTAAATGCAGAACTAATATGTAATAGAAGCTGTTGAGATATTAGGTACTTAAAAATATTTATTCATATTGTTTTAAGAGTTTTTATTATAAATTATAAATTTTTAATATAGAACTGGTGAGCTTCAACTTTACATCAAAAGAGCCGCAGGTTATCGATCCCTGACCATGACTGTACACATTCAAAATTGTCTGCAATTTTCTGTTCTAACGGAGATAGATTGTATTCATCTTTATTTTTTCATCATAATTACATTGTAAAAAATTTTAAAGTTCGGTTCAGTGTTGCAAGCAAACGGATCGGGAAAGAAAAGAGATCATATCTTTAACACAAACATTTATTTGAGACACGTACACACACATGACGACACAATACAAATATTTAAGTTTAACTGCTTTTAAACTTTCAAAAGGGGAATCTAAAAAGGAACTTATAGTTCCGCGAAAGTTTGGCTGTTTTCGCGATCGAAGTCTAAAACGAAATTCTCAAGTTCTCAAGTAAGGAGTTCAATTTCTATACTGGCGAGAGCGCCATCTATAGGCTGTTTCTAAATTTTCACAACATAATATGAGGTGAAGAATATGTTAAGGTCTTGAAACATTTCATGATTCGGGGAGAACCATGTACCTCTGCTTTTGAGAAGATAATGATAATGCACTGACTCATAAATCCAATCTATTGCAAAATTAACTTCACATACAATTTCATAGCTAAATTCTCCTGATATCGCTCACATAACGTTTTCGATGAAGATAAATTTTAAATCGAAACGTTTTTTAAGTTCTGAAAAGTGCAATTCATAAGATAATGCGAGTAAGAATATTTGTAGCATGTATTTACATCTTTGTATGAAGGATCACGAAAATCCAAATTTATATAAAACAGATATTCCGAAATTAGCAACAAATTAATATGTTCTATCAGAGCTTATTCTTCCATAAAAAATTCCAGAATTTTTTGTAATTGTAAATTATTTTATAAAAAGATTGTAAACTTAAATATTATAAATTTTTTAATCCTTTGCACTCAGAAAAGAAATTAGGTGTATGTTTATTAACAGAATATAAAAACTGATTTTACTGTTAAGAGATAAAATGCAAAGTGTAATTTTTTTTAGAAACTCACCCTGTCTTTCTTATAACACTGTATTATATACATATAATTAGTTTTAGAAAATTTTTCGGTAACGTTTCAATTGGTGACCATGAATCACCTCATCAGTGAAAATTGTTAATATCATGATAACTTAATTTTTTTTAATAATCTTTCTGGTGCAAATGAACCACATCCAAATCTGTATTTAAGGTATCCGACTGCGTTCGGAGGAAAAATTTTGAAAAGTTGAATTTTTTATAAATTATTTAAAACTATAGTTTTTAGATATATTGTCAATTACAATACAAAATATTATAAATACAACAAAATGATTCGAAAATATATATTTTGAGAAATAGGAAAACCTTTCGTAAATTTTCATGAAATTTGACCAAAATGGTTAACACTCTACACAAAATGGTAATATAGCAATACTATTTTTTCTTTGTACACAAATTATAGAATATAATAATGAATGAAATGAACCAACATCTAAGAAAAATATTGAGATGCAAAGAAGTTATGGGTAAAAATATACGCATATGTGCATTTTTTCCATAAATTTACAACTAAAATTTTCTATAAACACCTATAAATGAAAAGGGTGCTCACTGACAATTAAACTTTTGGTTCATTTCATTGCCCATATCATATAAAACACACGCTGAAAGTTTTATGCAAATACCTCTATTAGTTTTTAGATTACATGTCAATGGTGGAGAATGTTTACGAAAGTTAAATTTTCTAGAAAATTGAAGTTCAAGACACATTTTAGCTGAAAAATAGGTGATTCAGGATGATAGGTCAAGTCTTTCCTTTCCCAGAAAAGATAAATGGTTTTGAGAAGAGAAAAACAGGAACTACAAGAAAAAACAATAAAAAAAAAATCCGCCTATGTATTCGATAAACAGTATTTTTAACGTAGTCGGATATTTTAAGTATTTAATTGCATTAGAAATCATGAAAAAATAATTGTATAAATAATGCACTTAATATGTATTAACTTAATATATACATATCAATTGTGATAAAATAGTTTTCGATTTTAGTAAATCAGTTTTATGTTGAAAATGAACATTTTTGAGAATTAATGCATTAAGTTTCCTATGAAAATCGATGCTTAACAAACTCTACCATATTTTATCTAGTCCCGCACTATGCGCAACTCGAAACTGTTCGCTCAAAACAGAAGCTCAACTCTAATAATCCAACTCGGCGAAATTATTTTATCCGCTATGACAAAGTCATCTCCAATCCGGAAAGTTAACCACAGCGGAACGAAAACTTGACAGACGCGAGACTGATTTAAGCGACGACCGGGGGCTCAGGGACCGAATACAGTCGTAAAACTCATCGTGACGAACTGCAAAGAGAGTTAAAAAGACAAGTCCTTCCGATCGAAGAGACGAATTCCGAGACGCGTCGCCATGGCAACACGTTCTCCGCTTTCCGGATGCGGATTCATTAAGAGCGGCCGTTAGACGCGCCGAAATTGGAGTTTCGAAACGGAAAGTTCAGACGAGATATTGAAGGACGAGTCTGCATTTTTAGGGCGAACTTGATTAAATTGTTTGGATTATTAAGGAATTTTTCATCCGTTAAAAGGATTATCACTTAGTAACTGTAGCTAACCAATTATTAACTCGGATGTTGGTTAGCTGATGAACTATGGAATACATGCTTAGATTGTAAATGAGTAATGACTTTATTTTTATTGAATTAAGTATAATAGTCATCAGTTAGCTTAGAATGGAACAGTGCTATGTTTACAAACGTTTAACAAAAATGTTTACAAATGTTTTACAAAAATTATAATTCAAATAAAAAAATTTAAAAAAAACAATTGTCTCTAAATGGAATTGATATTAGAAGATTATAGCCAAATATTTTAATGATGAGTAACTTTTAATAAAAAGAAAATAAATGTGAATTGCCGGCATACTGGCATAGGGGTAGCGTGTTTTCCCCGTGATCTAGGCGTCCCTTGTTCTAGTCCCGGTTCGGGCATGGTTGCTCTGTGTTCTATCTGTGAGATGTATGAATGTGCCTCCTCCCCTGTAAAAAGGGGTTGTGCAAGCGATTGTGTGTGTCACCTTCATTTGAGCTAGAAATCAGACTTCTGCCCTCTGGGTGCTCAAGGGTCTTTACCCTCAGAAGCTACTACACACCTTTTCCGTGGAAACACGGACAAGACATCATCATCTTCAAATGTGTATTAACCCTTAACGCTAATCCACGGGGATCACTTCGTAATTGAGGGTGAGATGCTTCCGGTGTGGTGGTTGGATCTCGCCAATCCGGTGGGTACAATAGGTAAGGATCTGACACACCTACCGAAGTCCCTACGGGAAGGGTTGTACCGTGGCCAGTGATGGCCATTAGAACTCAACTACAGTTCCCACCAATGTTGCTGTAGCGGCGTTCCGATCATTCAATTTTACGTAGTTTATCCATGTGTCTAACGGCGGGTCGGAGGTCATTTGTAAGACTAACCCTTAATTCTCCAAAATGTAATTCGATGCCAAATAAGAGCCAAATAATAAATATTTGCCAAATAAGAGGACTTGTTTTTTGATCCGAAAAATTAATATATGATTGTTTTTAATTTTAATTTTCACCGAAAATTAATCTACATATTTTTACCACTCTTATGCACTTTTACCAGTCAAAATTTAAGAAAATAATTAAATAAAACGGCAAAATGATGCACTGCCTTAAATAGTGCATGAGAGGGCATATCAGAGTGCTAAGAGGGAAATCAATGTGTTTTACTCGATGCAAAGTAAACGCGAAATTAGCATTAAATAGGGATTCACTAGAAAATGTTTTTTTAAATCAAGAGTGCAGAGACAGGGTGATGTATGTGATAAAGAAAAACAAATAACACAGTTGATCGGGAGTTAAGTTTGGTCTGTTCCCAGAACAGTCCAATTCGGTTTTCGCAGACAACTGTTGCGCCTTGAGCAATAGTTATAGAGTTGTAATGTTTTCATAAGCTGTTCTCCATATAGCTTCAATTCGTATATCACTTTAGTTATACATTTTTTCCCTGTTTTTTCTAGCTATTTTTTCGCAAGTGTTGCTGTTTATCCAACACTTATAGAGAAAAATAACCAAACAGATGAGAAAATGGGAAAAAATGAAAGCAATTTCTTCAATTCATGAAAGCAAGAGGTGCTGCGGATTTTCAATCCAGATAGATGAGTCAGAATTAATTACATGCACGGTTATTCATTGATTATAAAAGCTCAACTCATTATTGAGAGGCATAAAATACAAAGTGTAAATTAATTTTTTTAGAAACTTAACCTGTCTTTTTTTTTAATCTAATGCTGTATATAGAACGAACGCATAAGTGCGCACACACGCACGCACACAGTCCCTGAAAAAAGTATTGGCTTGAATAATTACAAAACTATTTATTGCATTAAAACTAAAGCAAAATTAATGAAAAATTGTTTAACGTTTGGTGTACAATGTGTAAAGAAAATTTTATTGGTATTTTAAAATTATAACTTCTAACAAGCAGAATTTAAGAAAATATTTAGCATAAGAGTGTTAAAAAATCGATGGGTCATTTTGGAAAAAAATGGCCCAATCCATGCTAAATAGACTACAAGACGTCATAAAAAGCAATGGCTACCCAACAACATATTAACTTGTAATTTTGCACTGTTCTTCCTGAAGTATCTTAATGCTTTTTGAGCACGTGCTTTTCTTGATTTCTCCTAATTTCGATTATAACCATAATTACATTAATATGAGAGTTTTGTTAGAATTATTATTAGTAGTAAAGATCAAAATTATATTGATTTCTCTGTTTTGGTTTCATTTTTACATTAAAAAAAATATGATAAAAATCTGTGAGCTTGTAGTCCCAAGTTCATCAAAAATACACTATGGTTAGTTTTTCATGTGTTTTTTCAATTCCTATTATTAGTTCACACTCTGCCTATATTATAAATATCTTGTTCATATTTTTAATCGTTAACAAAATACTTTTTACCATTCAAACTCAAATCATTTTTTAAAACTTGTAGCGGATGCCACTTAATGTTAATCCAGTATTTTTTTAAATATTAATTCATTAATTAAATATAATTAGTTTCCATTACTTTAAATAGAGTATTTGCAGCTTGTAATGAAAATTGAAATCAACAGGCAGTAACTCAACCAGTAAAATACAAAGACTTCAATATTTTTCGCTTGAAATTGTAGAATGCGAGTGCAATTGTTGCGGAAATCAATGATTTTTTAATAATAATCTTTTTTGATTAATAAAAAGTAATTAAAATAAAAACTTTTGTTTGTTGCCTAAAGAGCAATTAATTATTATATATATATATATATATATATATATATATATATAACTTATTATGACTGGTAACAAGAAAATCGCATCTTAGAAAAGTGAAATCGCTATAAATCTGATTTAATTTTAACTAGAATAACTAATTTAAAATTCGCTAATCTGACCGCCTAATCTTGTTAAATCATTCAATGCATCCTATTTTTTTTCAAACCAGGAAAACAGTTGAAAAAGCAGAGCCAAAAATTATTAATTTAGGAAGAAAAAAATCATTGAAGGATGTTAAAAAAATAAAGAACGCATTACCTTCAACTTTATACTTCTATATAGGTTTACATTTTACAAATTGTGAGGAAAAATGAATTTACTGTGTTTACACGAACAGATTAGAATGAAATTTAACAAAAAAATCTTAATAGTATTAGACTATATTTGATTCTCGGATTCTCTGCTATACAAGACATAATGAGCTACACATCACCGGTATGGGGTGCGGCAGCCAGATCCCACATAAACAAACCAGAAAAAACAAAAAAAAATATAGAAATAACCAGATCACCCGGGTATGTAAGAAATAAAATACCCAAAGAACTGAAAATGCAAACAATAATGGAATGCTTCAAAAAATTAGCAGAAAACTTTTCCTATGCAATAGACAACCACAATAAACCAGTAATAATAAATATCCCTAAATATGAGGATACCTAGATACGAAAAATTCGAGTAAAATAAGAAGGCCCCGGACTCTCCTCCTTAGTGATTAGCTTCAAAACGGCAATGAAAACTGACTGTACATGCTCTTATCAGGGCTAACAAGGTTAGTCATGATTGTTAAACCTGCACCATCCTTTTAAAGCCTGACGGAATCGACGAAGACGTGTCAAAATGCAAGTAATGTAACAGACAACTTATCCTTCTTTTTTTACCATTCTTTCTTCCTTTTTTTATACTTTGTTTTAATTATTTATTTAATTTTAGTTCCCTTACGAATTCAACAGCATACAATTATTAGAATATCCAAGTTCAAATCGATTTTTAAATTAGATTTAATAAAATATTTATAAGTTCTCGTAGATAAAGGACCAGTGAGTCCAGGGGCTCAGTCAAAACAAGCATCACGTCATTGTCGGCATGGGAGTCTTAAACAACCAACGAGTCTTTAAGAGGATAGCAAAGCAATGGCAGTTTACTAGTTTTGTGTGGATCTCAGGCGCGTGCTGAACTATTGTGTGCCGAGTCCTTTTGTCTACTGTGGAAGTAGTGCCAAGTATTGTGGGTGGAGTAGCCAGCCATGAGGTAGCAACACAGTTTAAGCAAGGGACCGTGAGAAGTTTAAGACGTCTGCTGAGACCGTAGAGCGAAGCTCCAAGGATCCTCTCTCCTGCTGAATCCTGTCTGGTCGCTTTGTGTGCTGTGTTCGTTGTCACTACCGGATTTCTACTTGTGGGCTACTTTTATTTTTGTGTGCTGCTGTGTGTTCGTCTCGGCGGTACATATTTGTCGAATTTGTGTTGCCTTCTGGTAAATAAACGTCGTCGTTGTTTCTGACTGGGGACTGATGGCACCCACTAGACAAAACGAACCTGAAAATCCGTAACAATATTATATTGTGTTAGTCTCGACGATGCAAATTTAGATACAAATGTATTTTTCAGATTTCAGCAATCAAAAGGATCGCGTATTTAAATTATTACATTCATTTATACAAAACCCCACATAGATGTAATTAAATAAAAAGCATTAACATTCGAAATTTGCAAAATTCTGAACATTCTCTCTAACACTTCATCTTAAACTTTCTTCATGGAATTAAATGCATTGATTATTATCCTGAATGTGCATTGAAAAAACTAGTTATTCACTCTAGAATATTGTTAGTGTATTATTTAATTAACATTTACTGGTTTCAATTGCGCGCCCCAAGCGCTAGAAAGCAACGAAATTCTAGACGCATGCATAACATAAAAAAAAAGTATAATATCTTGAAATTAAAACTTGCGGTATATACATGGTGTCTCGAAAACCTTGACCGCGGCTTATCTTCCTTAAATACTGATCATAGATATATATACTCTAAGATACAAGGTGCTTAAAAAAATGCAAAATGTTACGAAATCGATAAAAATTTTCAGGAGATTAAATTTAAAAAAAATTAATTTTATTACGAATCCAGTACAAATTTTCCCAGTGAGTAAAATCTGCCTCATTCTCTAATAAGGTCATGAACAAAATTTCCAAAATTTTATCATGAAAACTCTCAAACATATGTTAAAACAAAGTTGTGAAGGATTAATTATACATTGAAGCACAAATGTTTACAGCTTCAGTGCAGATGAAGCGACACATGCATCATAAGGAAGTAAAATATGCTTCGTATCTTTAGCTTTAAATACAAATTTTTAAATGTATACTTCCAGAAAAATACTTTAAAATTTTATATCATGAATTACAGAATATAACTTAAAAATAGCAAAGTCAATGAATTTGTAAAAAATCATTATGTAATCTTTCCTTTAAGTTATTATTTCTACAAATTTTTAATTCTTTTGGGCCGATAAATAGCAAAATTATTATTTATTCAATTATGAATTAATTTGTATATGACCCCCGAAATTCGAACATCCGGCGTGATTTTCCTCTCTGCTAACTCAAATCCTAACATTGAAATGTGGCTTGAGTACAAGAAGGTATCGTGTAATTTTAGATCTTTGAGACTTTTATTTATTTATACTTGCAACTTATAATATATATCTATGATCAATATTTAACGAATAAAAGCCACGCTCAAGGTTTTTGAGAAACTTTGTATATTGACATTCAAAGAAATTTAAAAAGTGCTGAAAAATATTTAGTCTGTGACTTAACAAAAACAGAAATTAATATAGAATATTAATGTAAAAAATAACGGATGTGAAAAAAACATAATAATGTTCGAATATTTAAAGAGGATATATGAACAAGATAAATAGTTACATTGATAAGTCAAATACTCCGAAATTCCAAAATAAGAAGCTTAAGAAAATTTATTGAAAAGATTGAAAATATGGGGCTCAAGGGGAGTTTTTAATGGAACCTCCCTTCAGGACTTCTCTTCTTTCCAAATCCTGCTCTGAAAAGAAAAAGTCGGCGTTTTTTTTTCAAATACTACTCCGGTTACGCTTCTCGCTCTAATCAAAGAACATTTTCTAATACACTTTTTCATTGCATATTTTTTTTAAAAATTTTAAAGTTTTCTGAATATTTTCCCGCATTTAATTTTTTCATGGATTAAAATCAAATCAATTTATTTTTTTAACTTGCAGTAGAAGGCAATTTAAAATCCACATAAAACTGCTTTATTCTCTATTTTCTCTATTTTTATCTTTTCAATAAAAAGGCTTCTTCGTATGATGCATCATTTCTGCTGTTTTATATATCAATCTTCTTTATTCCCAAAAGGTTACTTCTCATTCTTGTAAGTCTCTTAATACCATTTCTCTTCCATCATTCTTTATTCTTTTATTTTCTTCCGCGATAATAGTTCAGTCTATCGCATGCAGTTGCGTGATAAAGGCATTTTTCCACCATCTATCATTCCAGAAATAATAAATATTTTATTGTTTGCAGCGCACATTAGAAACACTTCCGAATTTAAGAATAAGGAATGTCGACGAAATGAATTGCGATAGAAGATGAGAAAATGTTTTAAAGCAATTTTCAAAAAAAGAAGAATTGAACCATAGCCAGTTTTTCTTCCGATGTCCTTCTAGGGAACAATTTTTTGGGGGAATTAATGAATAAAATATTAAAATTTACAAAAAAATATATAATTTTAAAAGTCCTTATATTCAGTTATGGTATATACATGGTTTTTAAGAAGTATCTTTTCTCTGTATCATGAAATTTTGCTATTTTTAGATCTAAATATATTTAACTTATATAATATATAATACTTTATATATTATAAAAGAATTATATAATACTTTAATAATTCAATCCCTGACAATGAAAATTTACACTAGCTTTCCTTTTTGTTTAATATATCAACATCTTACATTAACAATTGACTTCAACGTAACATAAATCCACAACATTTAAGAGATGAAAGATTATCTATTTATTAAAACGTTTTATGAGGAATAGTATCAAAATTTTCTAGTTCTTATGTACAAGCGATTCATAAAACATGATAGAGTTATTCCTAACATTGCTTGCGTAATTACCGAAAGCCAGAATTATTCGATCATTGCAGCAAAATTGTATTTAGTCATACTTCGGTGTATTATCCTATATTTAACCCTTTCACTCTGAAAATTATAAAATGGCATGCCGATTTCTTTTTCAGATGTGAAGATGCAGGATGTAAAACACATATGCTTTACATCCGGTACTTCCTGTTTGAAATAGAAACCGGACACCAGGGCAAAATATGGAAAACTGGTTGGGCCAGGTCAGTAATGAAAGTGTTAAAATTACTTTTTATGAAAAGACTTTTTTTATATTGATTATGATTACCTAATGAAAGGAAATACATAAGAAAAAAATGATTATTTGTATTTGTTATAGTTGATTGCTTTTACATTCTTATTCACTACATACCTCAGGCCTTTTTCTCAGCTTAGTAATTGCTATTTATGGCTTTTTTTATGAAAAATTTCAGCCAGTTTGAAAAAAAAACTTTTGAAAACTTCAGTAAAATATTTCATTGCATTTCTGTATACGCTGTAATCTTGAAAATTTTCTATATCAGCTAATAGTTCCTATACCAGTTTTCCTTATCAAATAATCACAATATATTATTTCACCACAATGACCATTACACATATAGTTATCAATACTCTAATCATTCTTAAGATCATTCTTTTTATCTTTACATTACAATTTTTCATACATATGTGCTTATTCCCCATCTAGTATAGTTGCATAAACAATCTAGTAAGAATTGTACAATTGTATAATTGTATACTTGCCTAAGTGGCATAACAGTGTAGTTGCCTAGGTGGCATAGCAGTGTAATTGGATATGTGGCATAGCAGTGTAGTTGGATATGTGGCATAGCAGTGTAGTTGCATATGTGGCATAGCAGTGTAGATTACGTATCCTGGCATGAACAGCACAATCGTGACAACCACACCAGTATTGACGAGGCAATCTGAGCTGAGGTTCGAGCCAATAAATAAGCCAAAAAACATAGAATGAGAATTTTGTCAATTATTTGATGACAATTCTTTCCCTCTCCTTCTTTTATATGCTTCATATTAAATGGATATCTATATATATTGTGTCGTGTTATGTGGATATAAATTAATAGGCTTACTTATTTTCAAAGAGTAAGAAAAGCGCGTTAATCCTATACTATAATACGAGGAATGGTTGCCAAGTCGAAAATCGCCCCAGAATTAATAAACCCCGGTAAACTTGAGGGTCTGGGGTTTTTGGCCACGAGGAATCGATTGGCGCTAGTTTTGAAGCGCTACGGTCGAGCAGTTCGGAGTTACAGAAAGGATATTTTCAAACTTTATTAGTTCGCCATAATGGCTATAGATGGCAGCACTTAAATTTTCTTTGTCTATTGCCTAATAGGTTTCAAGCGGTAACGTGCTATCTTTTATCTTTTACCGGTTATCTTTTCACCAATGGTTTCACAAATTTTCTTATGGCATGTATTGTTTTGATAAATCACAATTGAAAATTTAAATCTTCGAGTTAGCTTTGATACCTGTTTTCTCCGAACGGAGCTCGGTCACCCGCTGGTATGAAATTAAACTGAGCTTTAAAAGATTTATCATTTAATAAGTTCTTCGTTAAAAGTACAAATAAAAAATGTAGTCTGGTGTGTGGGTAATATGTGGTGGTAAGTTATACATCAAATTTAACTAAATAAGAGAATGAAAATATTTTAACTATATTACACGAGTTTGACATTTTGAGACATGAAAATCGATACTAATAACCGGAGAAAAAGCAAAGTAAATCCGGTAACGAAGCAAAAGTAAAAATTTCTTATCAAGTATAATTAGCTTATCTCTTCTACTGAAACAATGAATCTTCTACTGAAAAACTTATCGCTTTTCTCCCGAATTATGATTACCTTTCCGATATATATTGCCTCGGGTGGTAATTCAGTTTTCTCTAATTAGGAGTTTAAAGTAAATATCATTAATCGATACACTGAATTGTATAGCAGTTCTTTAATTTAAAATATGTTTTTTACTTGTAATGAATAAATACTTCATTAATAAGAGAATATCTTCAAACAATTTTTGCAATGGAGTTCAATTTTAAAGATAATATAGTATGGTGGGTATTAATACTTTGACCTTATGTTGACACCAAATAGTTTGAATTCTTTCATCTTTAGATTATGACGTACTTCACTTAACAGCTAGTATATTCATTATAAATTTGGTCCATTTTCTAATCGCATTAATTATTCTTTTCATGGAGTTATTATGCTGTATTCCTTGTATCTCAAAAACAAATTTTTGGTATGCAGTGAAAATCACATTTGCATTGAGGAACATGATTTCTTTCATACAGAAAAGATAATATTTGTATCCAGGGAGAAATTTTAACATTTTTGTATATCAGCATGCTTGTGAGAATTACTCAAAAACGCATTGAATTAAGTGTCCTTAACTGGATATATGAAATTATTGCCAAATTTGCACACATCCATCAAAATTTGAAAGAAATTTATTCACAAAGTAGGTATGTCTGTCCAACTGTTCGAGCACAAGTGAACTGGATGAAAAATGAACAACGCCTACGAACATAACCTAGAGACACTATGAGTTAGATGACCAAAATTTTATTCAGGAATTACGACAAAATTTGAAGTTTTCTGACAAATTTTGAACGAAATCTGTTAAAAGAAAATATGTCTGGCAGATTTTCCTAGCACTTGCAAGCATAATAAATTGGAACCAAAAAGTGGTGAATGAATAAAATATGGAGAAAGTTTTGTCATCTAAAGTGTAGATTCAGTATCAAATTTTGAACCGAATCAGTCAATAACCGTCAATCAATCTGTTCTTTAATGTGCATGTAAACGTAATAACTCATACTTGAAATGGCTTAAACCAATGAAATTCGGTGTGTTGTATTGTATCTACTATTGTAGTCTCGAGTCAAAATTCGGCGCTCAAATATAGCAACTAAAACTTCAAAAGCGCGCGAAATTGCATTCCCGTGATGGATTCAATTTCAGTTATACTCACACCAAATATCTACATTTCATAACTACCGTTTTACAATGCCAAGGTAATCGTGTCATTACCCAAAGTTCATATTATTCTGTGGGTGAAGTGGAAATTACAATATCAGGGGGATTTGCTATTGGGGAATATGTAGGAAAGCCTCAAAGTCACTTCCATTGTTTTTTAATG
This sequence comes from Argiope trifasciata, assembly GCA_026543055.1. NCBI lineage: Eukaryota > Metazoa > Arthropoda > Arachnida > Araneae > Araneidae > Argiope > Argiope trifasciata. The sequence continues at coordinate 115,285 of JAPMOQ010027759.1, read as the reverse complement.
GAAAGATATCTAACTCAACTCAATTTTATTGATTATATAAACTTTAAATAAAGAAAGTTTAAACTGATTCATCTATCATCAAATAAATAAGCCTTCCGTTACTTCAATATTTTTTACAGAGTTATTTAATAACATTACTGTTGTCATTTATAATGAGAATAGTTATATTCAAATGAAACCTGTTAAACGCGTGGTGAAATTTCATTTTGAAATCCATGATGTATCTTGCAAGGTGAAAGGGAAGATTATATAGTTCACAATAAAAGTGAAATTGTATTGTTTTTTTATATCAATGTCAATAATATACCCGTAGGAAAAGACATAGTAGTATCATTTAATTTTCTAATGTGAGTAAGAATTTTCTTAAGTCCATTCTTACTTCCCAATTTTTTTCTCATTAGCAGCTAACATTCATGATCATACTGGCTTATTATACGACAACTCTTAGGAAATCTATTGTAAAAGTATTGTTATATGGCAATCACGTGATTCTGAAGTCACATTAAGTAAATTGGAATCAAATGGATGAACTATTTTATAAGTATGACATATATGAAGAATGGAATTTCGAAAGCACAAACTTTTCAGAAAAAAGCTCAGCAATTTCAGACAATTTCAAAATTATGCTGTCTACTTTACAAAAAAACTGGTATCATTTCTTTCTAACACAATCCAATCTAGGAACGATGGTTATGTGATGATGGTATCTTAACTTCATGTCGGAGAGCTCCAATTGAAAATAAAATTCCATTAAATAATTGCTGTTTTTGAGCCAAAATATTATAATCTCATGCAAGCTAATTCTGACATAAGCATTTTTCAAACGTCTCATAATATTTCAGGTTTAATTCCAAATACACCCTACTTTAACTTTTTTTTAAGTTTCTTCCTGGAACATATTCTACTGCAGTCTTCCCAGCGAAATGTCGCCCAATGCACAGAAATGACGTATTATCAAGGGGACGGATAAAATGTACATGTCAAAATGGCGGTTTAAATGATAGGTTTCAGACTATTACAAAAACCAAAGTATAATTCTGTACTAGTGAATTTATTGAACAAATTCGGTTTTGTTTAGTTATATCAACATCCCGTTTTGAAGCAACACTAGAGATATTTTGAAGACGGACCCCTTCATTTTGTCACCCCGGTCAGATGACAAGGACGACACCTGAGCTGGCATACACCTTTGGCCCCGACGGATTTAACGTACAACAGACCCGTTTACTCGGCGATTCTTCGGTGAAATCGGGCTTCAAACCTGCAGGCCACCAGTTCCGAAGCCGACGCCTTACCACTGCTTCCCCTGAACAAATTCGGATAATTAGTTAAGCAAAATAGGTAACTGACCACGAAGTCTGCAATTTTCGGGCATCAAAACTTCGAAAAAAAATGTTAGAGTTATTTTTTAATCTAATTTTATGTATTCAATGTGTTCTGAAAAGATATTATTCAATCTTATTAAATTTATAATAATTTTTTAATTTCAGAAAATTATTTTTTAAAGGATTTTCTTCATTTCTGTCATATCAGTGCAACCTTAATTTAGCGGTTTGGCTATTTGGATTGCAAGTCGATAGTATGTCTTTGTGTTAATGCATTTAGACAGATTTTTGTAAGTTCTTCAATTTAGTTCAGAATCATTTCTGGTCAAAATTTCCATAAGCATTAAATATTATAAACAAATTATATTGAAATCGATCCACTATTATGTGGTTCCTTACTTTAATATTAAATTTGGACAACTATAATAATTATATGTGATTATAATATTTAAAAATTTCTGATATAAGTATTAAATTAAAATCAATTAAAGAATATCAACATTTAGAAAGGGGATAGAAGACTTGAAATCTGCATTGTTTGTATACATCTGTAGGGCTTCACTGGGCCTTGATATGAAATAAGGCTTTAGTTGGTCAGATACCTCCATGTGGAATGGTGTGGAAATTGAGAAAAAAAGGCTACCGGATCGATTATTGTCTGTCCCCATCTGATTATAAAATTCATATTGCCTGTCAAAAAAGTCCATCAGTTATTCTAAATTAAATGTTAATGTGATTAAACTAAATTAAATCCACTTTGGCAAAAAGTAGAGAACAAATAAAATTAAAATCTAGAAATTTAATTTAAAAAACACAAGAAAATAATACTAAAACCTTTTACTTAAAATGTAATTGAGAGTTTAAAAATTAATCCGATTGTTGATTTTTTTTGAGTTGCTTCATTGATAATTTAATGTATTCGGTACTCAAGAAAGGAAAAAATATCTAACACGCACAATATGGTCAAATCAGTAAAGTAAAAACAAAACTCTTTTACAATGAAAAATAACAATGTACCCTTTTAACTAAAGAAAATGCCCTCGGTGATTAACATCGACAACAAAGTTCCAAACGACATTTTGCAAGATTTGTTATCACTACTTCTGAAGAGCTCATTAATTATTTGCCCTGGAGCGCCAATCAGCAAGCTCATTTGATTCATTCATTTGCCACGACGTCAGTAAAAAACCTCATTTGTTACACTAAAGGAAGGTGGATTAATTACATTACTTTATGTTCTCTTGATTTTTCTAATTCCTTCATGAAAGGGGAATTCAATCAGCGACATTCCATCGCACCAAGAAAGTTAAATTATGAGACTGCTTGACAAATTTATTAATATTAATTGCAAATAAATGAATTATTATTAAATGGATATCAGAATGTAAATAATATTTTATTAAATGTCCAGTTATTTCAAAAAATATTGCATGGATTAATTTAAATGTTCTGAATTAATAATAATACAATTACATTTGTGATTATTCACCTATGGCAATCAGCTAGTTCCCTGTGAAAATGATTATATGTAATTTCTGTTAAATCAGTCGGAAGTAACTTTATAATTCTACCAATTTCTCAGAACATTAAATTCCATGGAGAATTTTTACAATTAGATTAACCGTATCAATTATTAGCGTACCATTTAATACACCTCAAATTTTATTCATAATTTATACTTTTACCCTCCAAGTTACTAATTTTTTATAATTCCTTTATATTTTCACTCATATTGTATATTATAATATTAATTCATCGAATTTTATTGTAGAGCAGATATTCTTCATTCTAGTTTGTATTATTTTTTTATTTCGTTATATGTATTCGTATTTTGTTATTTGTTTATTTCTTTCAAATTGACTGCTGTGTAATTTTTAAAAGAAATAAAGTCCCTCTACATCTATCTATACCAAACAGGAATGAGGCAAATTAAACTCTTGAAACGAAGATGTGGTGTGCTGTTAAGTTAAGACATTAAAGTTGTTTGTCGCATTTTTGTTCTGTTCATTATGTATATAAAATTTCCCAATCGAGAAAAATTCCATAACATTTTTGAGCCATTAAAAATGTAAATTTGTTATTCCTATATCTTGTAAATTTCTAGATATTGAACTTCATTTAACTTGTCCTCTACATAGTTATTAAACAAAATCCTTTATCGAGGCTTTCAACAACGGAATAAAATCACTCGATTAAATATTTTTGATTAAACAACAGCGACGACAATCCTGAATCCGACCAACAATGCAATTTCTCTTTTTTCCCTTTATTTTCAATACGTAAACCCAGAAATAAGTCGTAAAAATAGATTATTGCGACGCCTGTTAGGCACATAACTATGTGAATTTTTACATAAGGAAACAACGATCAACAAAAGTTCAAACAGTTGATAAAAGGTCAAATATCGTTTCTATAATTTCTTCCTCTGATTTTAAACTTGCAGGGTATTGTATAATTGTGTCAAAATTACTATCCACAAAGAGTCTCTCTGATTTATGTAAGCTCGGCACGTCCTGTTATGTAATGCTTTATTAAGCCTATTTCCCCTCATACACATGCGCTGTCTAGATTCCTTCTGAACCAGTAGGAATTTTCAGGAATTTTTTCGTGTTCCGATATAATTTGCCCTATTATCGAGTGAAGTATCCTTTTTATAATCTCTGGTTCTGGTATGAGTTCATATATGCACACATTGTTCAGCGTCCTTTGCACAACCTTTTTCTCTATCCTGCCACTGCATAATTTTTCTAATTCCTTTAACATCTGGAATGATTTCGGGATTACACTATATATTTGGCCTATCTGTGCTGCCTTTCTTCGTACATTCATCTGCACTCTCGTTTCTGCAAATTCAAAAGTGCAATGCAATCTCTTGTTGGAAATTAGGCAGAAAAAATGCAATTGTCAACATTCAGGAAAATATTACACGATTATTAAACTTGTATCATTAGAATAGCAATTTTCGAATTTCGAAACGATGTAATAACCATTTTAGTGCAATATTTTTGAAGGATTTAGAAGATAAAAACCTAAATTTAGTTTAATTTTTATTTAATTGAATGCCTAAAGTTTCAAACGAATTTCTTCGATGTACTCATTCCATACTCCAAAGTATATAGGGGCAAGTTTAATAGTTCCAGGTAAAACGGTTTAACCTCTAAAGGCACCAAAACTTATATAAATGCGTTCTTCTTTATTTATAAGTAAAGATTAGTAGAGACATAAATTTAATAATGAATGTCTTTTAAGTACTAATTGATAAATTCATATAAATAAAAATGAGTGCTTGTTTTATGTCCCTTGTGCGCTACTATACCGCTCGCCCGATTCCAATAAAACTTCGACAGCATATTACTTACACTTACGCTAAGGTTATAGGCATAATATAATCATATAAAGTATAAAAAATGTTTTCAGATCTATTTACCTCATCTATTAACTATGGATTGACCACGAAATAACTCGCCAAAGAAACAACGGATTCAGTTAAGATGCTAAATTCAAGCTAGTTATATTTCGTACTTACTGTACGTAAATTCTTTCAACAAATTGACCTTAACTAAATATTTATTATCTTTAGTAATTTATTAAATTTCATATAAAATTATATTTTCCTTATTTTACTCGTTTTTCCCTTTAAGTTTTAGAGAATTTGGTGAATCCCTTTCTACTTTATCTTTACGTAGAATTCTACAAATATCAATTTTTCTAAGCCAATATGAAATAAAACTTTCAAGAAAATAATTTAGCAATCATATATCAATTGTAATTAAAAGAATAATAAATTAATAATTCGTTATTTTTTATTATTAGAAAATGTCGGCAAACATTTATATGCACGTTATTCTTTCAATAAAATGAATATATTTACTAAATAAAAAAAGCATTTATACCAATTAACCGTAGATATCTATGCACAGATCAAGTAAGATTTTGTAAACTAAGAGAAAACAAATATTTATTTGAAATTGAGAAATTTTTAAATTATATTGTTGACATGTTTATTTTCTTATCACAAAAAAAATTTATGTTGACTTTATTTATCTAAATTTTGGGAATAAAAAAGTGAACTTTCACAATAAATTAAAGTTACCACAAACATTTTTAAAAACATTCTATAATTTCTTTATAATAGTTGAGAATCATAAAAGTCACTGAAGAAAAATGAAAAACTGATTAATCTATAGATAAAAATAAAAATCAACGATGTATAAAAGACAGAGCAACACGATTTCAAATTTATTTCGACAAAAGCGGAAATAAAAAATAAACAAAATATTTGCTTTGAAAACAATCACATCATTAAAAAAAAAGGAGTTTCACGAAATTGAAGGAAAATATTGTTCTGTTAAATTCACGCAATTTCATTTTTCGAAATACATTTACGTTGGATACACAGTGATATAAGTCAACTATTCTCGTTTTAGATTTTAAAGTGACTGGAACACAACAGACGACAGAAAATTGAAAAATCTGTCGAAAAGCAGTCAATTCAAACATAGATAATTCTTCATGAAAGAGTAAAAGCGCAAGTCATCCATGCATTCGCCATTTCAGCTGCATTTTATTTTTATTCTGTGCTGCGCTGTAAATTAACAGCAACAAAGGGGGAAAAATAAAGAGACAGTTTTTCATATCTCACAGGATGTATTTAACATAATTATGAATTGATACTCAGACGAGTTTTCAGCTCCAATCTGTGCCTAATTCTACAGTGAAAGCTGGTTGTATTATGTCTACATATTGCTTACACGCACGCAGCTAGGTATACGAGAGCAATTACTCAGTAAGGGATCAGGTCCAAAATGCAAAATGTTATATTTACTTGCAATCAGAATTTCCAGAAAAAAATTCTGATGCTGCATTTTCTCATTATTCATTGATAGACTTTATTTTCTATAGAATATTTACAACAAAATATTCAATCTATAGTATTGCATATAATGTATAGGATTGTATTTGGTCTAAATCAATTTGGAGATAAATCAAATGCAATTACACTAACTGAATGTGAAACTTCGCTACCAGATCATATCCAACAGATTGCAAAACATCCTTCAATTACAAAAAAAAGTTTGGAGGAGGATTTAAAACGGTACAGGTGGCTTAATTCATCTTTAACACTTGGGGAATTCTATTAAAACGCAGAAATATTACGCAGTAGGATTGTTCCATTCATAGAAACATTTGACTGAACACTTTAGCATGGATTGGCCCATTGTCAGACTTCGAAATTTGTAGAGACTTTTATGCGGAAAAATAAAATACAATTGCTTGATTGGTCTGGTAATTCACCAGACCTAAATCCCATTAAGAATTAAAGACATATTCAGATAAGAACTACATGACCACAGAATAAATGAAAAAAATGCCATGCAAATGTAGTTCAACGCTGAAGTTGAGAACACCTGCATTATATTTGGGGTTCGTGGGGATGGGAGCATTTTGAAGAGTTATTTTTGCTACTTCATACCACTTCATACCAATGTCGAGATTTATCAGTCTACTTAAGCTATGTAATATTTAAAAGCTGAGGTTCTAGAAAAAGTTATTTTTCTCCTTTTTCCCGATTAATTCGAACAATATATTAAAAAAACACCCGAAGATTTGCATCAGATAATTGAAGAATAAGCAAGTAATATAAAAAAAAAATTCAATTCAATTTCTACCTGGGTCAACAAAGAAAAAAAATTGTTACTTTTTATTAAATAACTAGCGAAAGTAATTAGTAAGTAACAAAAAATTATTAATTTTTGCAAGAATTAAACTCGCTTTCTTCACCTTCAAGTGAAAAATATTTTATCGATGGCGCTACTACCTGTTCATTTCAATTTTCATTACATTTAAAATATTGAAACTCTATTTAAAATATTGAAAATTTATTTAGTTAATTAATTAATATTTGATAAAACTATTTACATCAAGTGTCGTCTACTGCAAGTTAAAACAATTATTGGGATTTGAGTGGATGAATAAAAAATATTTTATTAACGACTGAAAATTGGAACAAGGTATTATATTATATTATACATATTTATATTGTTATGGACTTCCTATCTTTCTTAATCCGCCGGACTCTTTTACTTGTATAGTTGGTGTGTTCGGTGAGAGAAGATGAGCACCCAATGATCAGTCCTTTAGGAAACAACACAACACTGACGACGTTTATTTACAGGAAGAAGACAGGACAACACAAAAACGATAACTATGTACACCACAACTATGTACAGAAGACACTTATATAAATACAGAGACGAACACACAGGATAGCACACAGCAGTACTCTACTGCAGACAGTAGTCCACAGGCTGTAATTCCGTAGTGACAACGTTCACAACTCACAAAACGACCAAATAGGGTTCAACAGAAGAGGGAATCTTTAAGGGATTCTGTCTAAGCTTACGTAGGTCTTTCTGACACTAACCCTCTGTATCTTCTTATTTTCGCTGCCGACTCACTACTTGACACAATAGGACTACTTCTCAGTTCAGGAATGCTCCGTTCCTGCCGACGACACAAGACACATCGACGATAGGATATGCAACACAGCAATCCCTCGTTGCTTCTGTATTCTCCCGGAGACTCCTCTTCAAGACCTCTCAATTCATGTCTACTCAGTCGACCACACAGTCAGGATCGACACACACAACAGGCTTCGACAGAAGACACATCGACTGCACACAGCGATCCGGCACTCTGCCGATACTCTGGTATTCTCTCGGTAACTCCTCCGTTCAAGACCTCTCTATTCAGGTCTTCTCAGGTCCATCATACAAGACCTTAGCTCAGCTTCAGATGTCTAGCCTTATATATATAGCAGCGGGTGCCAGGGTTAAAATCTTCTGGACCAATCAAGAGCATTCTGGATGTATCTAGGCTCCTAACGGACGGATCGGGAAATTTCTCGAAGTTTCCGGTATTATCCATTTTGTTGCCAAAGCCGCCAAATGGTAGCAAAGTTTGCCGCCAAGCTCTGGAATTGCTGACGTCAGACTAGGGCACAATTCGATACAGATGACTTTAAATCTGTCTTCTATTCGATGACATTATTAGTGCGGGAAAGCAAACTTACAGATTCGTAACAATATATATTATATATATACGTATAGTGAGAGTGTGAACTAATAGTAAGAATTGAAAAAGTAGGAAATTAGAATATAAAATCAATTAAAAAATATCGCATATTTATATACCACTGTTAGGTATTTTGATTTCAATAATCATACGGATTAAAACTATTCTCATCTGAAATATTTTCGAAATTTCTTGCAATTTTTAAAAATTCATGTAATGGATAAGTTTAGTTAGCTGAAATTTAACATTAAGAATATTTCTTTCATATTGGTTGGCATTCCAACCGATATGATATTTATATACAGAGAAAACTCTTAATTTTTTTTATGTACTTGGATCCTGTGATTTCAATATCAATATATACTTTTTGAAAGTGCTCTATATTTTAATGAGCTTGAAACATATTTACATTTTATATAATTAAAAAATCGTATGCATATCTTGCAGCATAAAAACATATTTTCTTTTTTTTTTTTTGCAAACTTGCAAATGTTTGTTAAATTTACTTTGAGGATTTCACAATAATAACCCAAAGCTTGAAATATATCTATTTTAAAGTTTATTTCATGAGTCTTGTTTGGAATCAATAACGCGTGGAAGTGAGAAGTTAGAGGTAATAGCTCAAATTAGCAAATAAACTTACGAGAAGTTCAACTCATTATCATGATTCCAGATGAACAGCGAGTTCCGACTAAATTTTAAGGATGATAAATATTCTTTTAACATAACAGTTAATTATCTCTGCTTTATTTTTTACCCAGGTCAGGTGTTTATTTAGTACAATATATCCTTGATTTTCATTACAATCATCCAACTTCGATTTTTATTAATGTCAAATTATTTATTTTCGCAAAATATACTTTAAATAAATAATATAAATAATAATAAATAATGAAAATCATTAACAGCATTATAATTTAACATAACACTCAGTTATTCCTTCCTTATTTTATTAATTTAATACAATTGTGGCCCTGTACAATTTTGCCTTGATTTTTCATTGCCGTCATTATTCAATTTTTATTAAAGTCAAATTATTTATTTCAGCAAAATATGCCCTAAATTATAACAAAATAACACAAATAAGCATAACACCTAGCATCATAACATTAGTATAGCATCGCATCGCAATCGCATTTAGTATAGCATCTAGTTATCCCTGACTTATTTTTCATCCAGTCAAAAAAATTTAATACAATCCTAGCCTTGTAAATTTTGCCTGGATTTTCATCATACCTCCTAAATCTTGGCTTTTATTCAAGTCAAATTACTTATTTCAGCAAAATATACCCTAAATTGTAAGGAATAACTGTCCTTAATTGTAAACTTAACTCGATACTACCATACTGTACTTAATAAATTTTTAATAAAAGGAAATTTACATATATATTGATATATTGGTTTTCCGTCTAAGATTTAATTTAATAAAAACATTACCTCACTAATAGACACTTACTAATACCATCGACAAAATCGTGCATTTCCAAAATGACTCATACCACTAATCCACTTCCTTACGCACAAAAACACTGCTGCTTTATTGATAATATGCAAATATACCATTATGACTGAAACAATAACTTGGATTTCAACATAATACAGCTTGACAGACACGGGTGATATTAAGAATTAACAACAAGATGAAAGCACATATTCCACAGCACACAGTAGAGAATAGACACTAAAGCAATTTCGTTCAAATGAAATGAGGAAAACAAAGCAAGACTTCCTCATAAAATATGCAAATTAGACTGTAACTCGCAGGAATGGTGATCAAGGCACAAAGAAGGGTGTGCTTCTTTTTAAGCTGTTCAACAAAAGCGACACCCGCGCAAAATCCTTAGGTGTCTGGGGGATAATATTATCTCACGCATGTTTGGAATAAATGGAATGAAGACAGCATATTTGCTGGGTTTAGCAGCATTTATGTTTGCTGCTTTGGCAGCACTGTCTAAAGGAAAAGAAATAAAATTGAAGAAAGGAATTCCTTGAAAGTGTTTTTTCCTTGAAGATGCTGTGAAATTTTTTAAGCATAAAAAAGATTATAGCAAATTAAATGAATGAATTTTTTTATCTAAAATAAATTTATTGGTTTCTGATTTAATTAAAAACAATTCAATTAGCATAAAACCAAAAATTCAAAAACTGCATAATTTTTTTTGTAATTTAAAATAAACATCTGTTTTGAATAACTTTATATTAATTAGAGAAAAATTCAACTAGTGGGCAATTTTCACCAAGTTCTTGCAAATATTCAAGAGTATATTTTTAAAAAAAATAATTTATAGCAATAGGCTACAATGTTGTAATTAAATTTAAACTGTTTTATTCCTTCACAAACTTTTTTCTGTGGTTGAAAGCGTACGATCTATGCTTATCTTCTGAGTTTACAAGACAAATCAGAAAGGAAAATTACAATTCCTGAAAAATGACAACATGCAATTTGAATATTTAGGTATATAATTTTTTATGACATTATGATGTCATTGGGCAAGATTTCTTTGAAAAGTTTACACATACAAATTAAATAGAACAGATGTAGAATTATGAAAATAACATGGTTAATTACCTACAATTATGTGATTCTTAAAAATGCATCGCTGATAATTTGATGCTTAAAAATGATCTATGAATATAATTTGATATTTAAAAATACTCTGACTATATAATTGGATGCTTAAAACCACTTTGTTTATATAATTGGATGCTTAAAATTATCTTCCTATATGATTTGATGCTTAACCTGCTGATAGTTTGATACTTAAAATTATCTCCTGATGATTTGATCTGTAAAAATACTTTGAACATTATGTTATGTTTGCGAGTTAGATTGAAATTAAATGCAGATATCTATATTCCTGATAAACTAAACTATCACTACAGGCCTCTGATACATAATGTTTAGAAAAAAACAATTTTAAAATAAAACCAATTCAAAATCGAAAAAACTTAATGTTTAATTATTTTGTATTATTACCATTATCGAGGTTCCAGATTCAGTTTTCTTTCAGTTAAAAAATACCATGCTCATCATGACGAACTATTAACGAGCAGCCCAGGATATATCAATTAAACAAGAAAGCGAAGAAAATAAAAACTTCAAACCTACAAAATTCTAAAATAAATTTTTATCTTAATTATAATTTGACAAGAAAACAGACTTAAGGTGGGTTCACACGCGGCCAACTATTGTCCGCAATAGAAGATGACGCCTACTTTCGAAAAATCACATGACCATTATCGAACAATGGCAAATGGTTGTCCCATACGTTTGGAATACAAGGACAGTATAGGGATAAAGTTGAGGGACAACGATTGCGCAAAAGTTAGTTTAGTGTGAACCCACCTTTAATTATAAAAGTAAATTTTTGGGATTCAAGAAAATAAAGAAATATGTTAAAAATGGTATTTTTATGCAACGAAGTAACCAGTCGTTGTGGTCTAACCGAAACCTTCTCACATACTATTTAATAAAGGTGCAATTGCAGAAAACGCTTTGCACTGCGTTGGTGTAAAGCAATTGCGAAATATCAACCTTTGGCCTTTTTACTGAATATATCTTGTGAACTTTGGGGACCATTTTGGCTATTAATCCCTGACATGCTGATAATAGTGATCAAAACTCGAATTTGTTTTCAAGATGCGTTTTTCCCAAAAGTTTCAAGTCAAAATTTGAATCCGAATACAAGTGTAAGCTCCATGCTTAATTGTAGTTTGACATACTTAAATAATTCCGTTTTTATCGTGTTTAAATGGTTCTGAAAGTATAGAGCGATACATGGTCGATGTTTTATTACATTTGGGTCAAAGTTCGAAAGATTCTATTCTATAGATGTTAATTCTGTGTATTGAATTTCATCTATCTAACTCTCATCGTGTCGTAGTTATAGGATTAAATTATGATCAAGCAGCCGAGCAGACAGATTTTCTCAGAGTAGATTCTGATCAAAATATTATAAAAATAAAGACTGTATGTTGAATTTACATGTTTCCGTGTACCGAAATTACCCAGATCAAACCGTTTTCTAGTTATTTTCATCGCAAAAAGACGGACATTTACATATAAACAAAACGATTCGTAAAAATTTATTTTTTTCAATCAGAATAAATCAAAAGGATTTTTTAACCAATTTTTTTACAGATTCCTATACCTTATCTATACTATGTTTACGAAAATATAAAAACTGACGCATGTAAAATAAATAACATATTGGATAAGCTGGTCATCACATCGAGCTAATTATCCAATATATCATCGTCATCAATAACATTTGGCTAAATTCGTTCACATCATTGGTTATGCTTAACTTCTCTTTTCCTACTAAGTTTTATACCAAGAAAAAAAATTCGATAAAATTTAAAACATTATGTCAAATGTCATAAAAAGAAGCATTCGTTAACACAGCATTTCTGTCGGTTTTATGTTAATCAAGAAATACAGAAATTGACAGTAAAAATATCTTAAATTATTTTTCAAACCTTTGTAAAGACATAGCAAATCAATAATATGAGCAACTAAAATTGCCATGAGAATTTATTTTGAAATGCCCAAATATTTCAAGGATTTTTATTTCACAAAATGATTTGTCATTCCCACGAAAAGGAAAAGAAAACACTTCACAGAGAATTCAGAACACGAATAAATCATTCATAAAATATATTTCTGGAAAAAAAAAGCGAAAAGGGAAACTGGTAAACATTTGAATTATTGACAGGAAATATTTCTGAAAAAGATATATTCGTAAGATTTATTCGGACAGCTGAAAAATCAAATACATGAAAAGAATAATACTCGTGAAATCATGACAGATTTCCAAAGAGGAAGAGCACATAATACTTCTCTTTGAAACATCATATAAAATTGCATGTTCTGTTCAAATATATTTCAATCAGAATTATTTTGCAAAGAAAATTTGGGCATTGAAATTTATTTCAAAAAATTAGATCCCATTTATATAATTTTCTTTGGGTCTCTAAGCATTAAATTGTTTCGACTTGAAATCTTTTTTTTTAGCAAAAACAACAACAATAGAAATTAATAAAAGGAATTTGTATTTATATTGACTGAAAATTGGTCACAGTTAATCAACACCAAGTTATCAATTATTATTACAAATTACATTTTCATTTAATTCGCTACTAAAATAACTAATTTTTATCTCTTGGTTGATTGTTTGAAATTCTACAATTAGAAGACGAGTTACTCTACTGAACAGATTTAGTTTAGTTTAGTTATATGAACGTTCCGTTTTGAAGCAACACTAGGGCGATTTAGAATTGATAGCTAGAATTCGTCGGATTAAAAAGAATATTGGACCGACTTTCGTATGTGAAATTCCATGATAAAGCTCGTACATTTAGTAAAAAATATAAACAGAGAAACTTATTTATTTCCTGAAATAAAGATTAATAAATATAAGATGCTTTGTATAGTATATTTTTTACAGGAAACGCGTTATATTTGACTATCATTATATTATATATCATAACTAATACTAAAAATACTTGTGTGTGTGCACTCTTCAGATCAGACCTCTTTGATCTAGAGTCATCAGTTTTGACATATATATACTTTGGAGGATAAAAAAGTGCATTGGAGGGTTTTTCTAAAAAATTTTAACTATCCCATTATAAAGTTTAAGTATGCAAAATTATTAGAGCATGTTATCTTAGAATACAAGCAAATATTCTTTCAATTATGTCAACTTTTTTATGTATAACTTTCTCTTTTATTCAATTAAAAACATTTTAAACGAATTTCCTAAAAATATATTTAATTGTTGAAATGTTACAGAAATCATTTTCATTGTTACTACTAATATTTAGTTCTAATTACCCATACTTTCTTTTATAATTATGCTTTGAAGTTTCACTTTATTGTCTCATGTTGCAGTAAACTTAAGTGTAAAGATATGCTTTTAATATTTTACACATTTTTGTTGCACTTGAAACCAAGATTTAAGTTCAGGAAATTGAACAATGATGAGAAACTGTTAGAATACATCTTTTTTAAATATCGATGCTTTTTCCAGTGATTTAATTAAATATATATAGAAGGAAAACTAAGAAAATACATACTGTCCTCAAAATAATGCCACAAAGCATAGTTCGTTAAAATATTTATTTGAAATTCTCTAACCAATAAGCAGTGCGAACCAACTGGTTGCCAAAGATAACATAATTATACACATGTTTATTCGTCTACGAAGATCAGCGATTCAGACACGATAATGTTTCAGTTGTTTAGTAATGTCAAGAAACTTAGATGAATTAGAAGAATTTGTATAAAATGAATATTATTTTAAATTACATTTGCATAATAATGTAATGCCAATGTACCAAATGAATTAAGAAAGCGCATTCTGACTGGTCCGTTACTAGCCCAAACTGGTGATATTGATTGGTGAATAAAACTAGAGAAATTGATCCTCTTGCTAAAACTGTCAATGTTTCGTTTCCTATATTTAGAGTTTCTCTAGGTTAGGCTGACTAGGTAATGTCTATAACTCTTTGCTGAGGCGGATTACATGCAAGTTCATTTAAAAAGCTTATTAACCCAGATGTGAAATAAAGAAATTTGAAATTAATTATATGAATATATTTATTACTTTGCGAAACGTAATTGATCAGATACTTAACTACTTCATTATATTCGTAAGGCATTTCATTATTTATTAACACAATGTAACTGTTTGAATAATAATGTACACAAATGCAGATGTAGTTTCAGCAAAGAGTCAATTAATAAAAAACGAGCAATTTCCCTAAGTTATTAAAATTAACCATTAATTTATTAATTAGGAATGTGTTGAAGCATGAAAATAACTTCTCCAAGCTAGAGAAAAATGTCAATCATACCGTACATTATCTAGAATTGTAAAACATTTTAATCAACCATAGCCTTAAAAAAATGAGCTGGTGATAATTGATAATGACTGGTGGGAGAGGGGAGGGCTAAAGTCTTCCAAACCAAATAAAATTGGCGGAATCTTATAGTGCTAATAAACTCTGTATCTGGTTTTCCTTATAAAGGATGTACAATTATTTTATTCTTTGGAATTTTTTTTCAATAAATGAAAGTAGAAATGTCATCCAAACTTAAGTTTTCTTATGAATTAGTGAAATTGAAAGAGTTGCTGAAATTAGAGAAACAATTTTTTATTTCCCTTATAATTTAAACACACAAAAATGGGCAATACAATGCACATAATTTAAAATAAAAATGGGTTTACACTCGCCCAGTTATAAAATTCGAATATCACGTTTTCAAAAACTGTACTGAACATGTGGAGGGAGAGCAGACAATAAATTCTTGTCCCGGAGGAACAAGTACATTGGATTTCCATGGAAATGGATATCAGTATTGATATGAAAGACAAAAGGATATGTTACATTAAAATGATCAAGAGTAGCACAAAATTATGATTACACATTCCCAATATCTGCCTATTCATTACTTCAGATGCAAAAAAGTAACGCCTTGTAGTTTAACCAGATCTTATATACAGATGATACTAATCTAGAAGTTTGTCAAATAACACTATTATAGAAGAAAATGCTTAACGGTCAATTCATTTATTTTTTATGAAAAATATTTCGAGTAAAATTCCAAAATAAAAGATAAACCTAGGGAACAAAAACAGATTTTGCATAATTTTCTTCATTTAAGATTCAATGAAAAACCTAACAAATTTGAAACGGAAATAAACACTAAAATTCCCATTAATTTCTCCAGGGTAATTTATGTTTTGGAACATAATTACAAAAGCGGAAAGAGGAAATCCTTCCCCCAAGCCCCCGCTAAGTTCTGCAGTTCAACTCGGCGCCATTTCTTTACATTTATTTATCAACTGACGTCTAGAACCGAGATTCATATACGTCACTATTGTACCGGAAATGTTGTCAAAGCACGTCATTATGACGTCATTAGCTTTCATTTCCTGCAGGTCTAACCCTCTTCTCTGCCGGCAGCTTGCTTTGTTCTTCAAAACAGTACCAACCGTGGGTAGATAGAAATGCATTAGTATTCTATCTAATTATGCAATGCATATTTTTATTCGATACCGACTACATTTTTAAAAAAATCTCTATCATTCTGTTGATTGCTGATTGCTATTCATACATCAATGCTGTGTTGTCTCATTTTTAAGCTTTTCAAATGCCTAGAGCAATAATACCATAAGTTATTGTTAACCAAGTAGGCTTATGGGAATGAAATCTCTTTTTACAAATGAACAGGGTGCTTATAATTAAAGTTCCACTTTGAAATGGTCATAAAATGGAAGCTACTGGACCAAATGTTACCAAACTTGGTAACGGTTTAAAGGACATGGGAAATTCTTTTCTGGTGAAAAATAAAGTTAAAAAACTCACTGCCATAGTAGAAATGGCCCTGTATGCAATATTGTTAAACAAAATAAGACATGAAGATATCCTTGTATTTATCTTATAATTCATTCTGATATGTCAATATTACAAATGAGAATGCAAAAATATGTTTTAACTTGCCGTCAGAAAATGGTGTGCGAAACACTGAACATGCATTTTAATACATTTTAGAAACGGCTAAGCGCATCTTCCTTCGTATTCAATTTTGCTTAACAATATTACATACAAAGCCTTTTTACACTGGTGGTGAGTTTTAGAATCTTTTTTGACAGAAAAAGAATTCCCATGACCTTCTTTAAACTATTACCAAGTATGATGACATATAATCCAGTAGTCCTCTTTTTATTACTATTTCAAAGTGGATATTTTATTATAACTGCCTCTACAATGAATATATTATACATTTCTTATTTCAAGTACTTCCTCAAAATAGAAACTTACTTATTCTATTCTACCTTTTCAATTATGCTTCTGCATTAATTAGAAGGCTTGTTAAAATATTTTAGAACATATACGTTAATTTGGTGTTTTTCATAACGACAACTTGTTATTGCTTAAGATTGAATAAAAATTCATCTACAAAAAATAATAATAAAGTATGTTTTGTTATACAAGTACATGTCAGAGAGAAATGGTACTTCCGTTACAATCTCCATCTTTTTGAGAATGAGATGGAACTTTTAATGGTTCAAGCTAATTAATAGTTATGGAAATCATTAACAGTTTACTAATTGGAAATGCGGAATGTGTGTTGCGCCATATTTACTACATTGCTAACTAGCCTGTGACGAATGTATCTGCCACATTTTTATATCTTCAATCTTAAATGTTTAAACGGTCTAAAAATAAATGTAGTTATCGGCATATTCTTTGACACGAATACCTCAAAATACTTTTACCCGACAGCCATTCTTGCGCAATTGCCTACATAACAAATTAGTAATGGAACGAACCTTACAATAGCAAAAGAATTACGGGAACTTCGAAAAATTCCATTGCAGCTGTCTTTTAATGTGAGAATTCAGACGATTTCGTAAATTAGGATTTCAGACGATTTTTCAAAGCGCATATTAAAAATTAAAAATAAATATTTCCTATTCGTATTTACATTTAAAAAATAGAATTTAATTTCGTATTAATTGTTAAAAAAACTTCCAATTATATTACAGAACAAAATTAAAATCCTTAATTGATATTTTTGTCTCACATTTTTCATAACATAGTTGTAGCGAATGCACAACTCATTTATTGTAAAAAGTAGTAAACAAAACAGAATTAGGGTAGTTAAAAGAATGTTCCGTTGGGTTGCCATATTGGCGAGAAACTCGAGAGGCACACTATGCATCACTTCACCCAAATTGCCAACACCAACCAAATTTTAGTTGAAATCGATGAGATTGAATTATAAGCGTTATAATAAGTAAGAAGCCCTATTAGTAAGTTGCCCCGACAACAGCAAAGCTGTTGTCGTCACTTAAAACCAAGGTTTGAAAGAAGAATTCTTTCAATTTGTTAACAGCAGGTGACGATGACGCTCTTTTGCTTATCAGAGCATCCCGTTTTTGCAAATGAGCAAGATGGCGATGGGAAGAATCCCACTGTACCAAAGGCAAGTAAATATTTTACACAAGAATTCTTTGCGAATTTTAAGGCGAATTACATATACAGATAAAAACATTCCATGTAGAATATGATACATCATTTATGAACGTCAACTTTTATCTCAATTTGAGATGATTTTGTGTTGCTCATGCCATGATCTCGCTCTGTTATCAACTGTCAAAAATACAGATTCCAATGCTGCTTATAATATTTTTTTAAATTATTATACAGCCTTTGTATCTAAAAATATTTCCAATGCAAGTTTTGCATCAAATGATTTATTTAAATTAGGCAAAAACTATTTTTTCTTGAAACCTCATATATATATATGTGTGTGTGTGTGTGTGTGTGTGTGTGTGTGTGTACCACTATGTAAGTAGTTTTAACAATCGAAATTAAAAAAATGAAAAAATTGATAAAAAGGTCGAAAAGATGCTCCTTATAGAATGGTGAGTGAGAGGCACCATCCGAGTGCAAAGGCTTAAATTTACATGCATTTATTTACTTGACAGGTTTTGTATGTCAAAAGTGCTTTCAATAAAATTTTTAAATAAAATTATTTATTGAAATTAGGTTAAAACTTTTTTTCATGAAATTTCATTTGATGTGTGAGTTAAAAAGAATTATTTCAGTAAAATTAGAGTAAAATACTTAAAAATAAAACAGTCACACTTTTCTCAAATTTAAATTTTCTTTTTTTTCCTTAAATTTAAAAAGATAAAAGTTCATTTTCATCTGTGCTATCCATCATCATTTTTTCAAGGGAATATTCATTTTTACTTTAAATTTTCACTCTAAAATGTTTTTAAAAAATTCTATACAATTTTTATTAAAAAATATTTTCTAATTTTTTTAATGAAGCCCCATTTTGATGCGTGAACTAAAATAAGTGGTCTAATAAAAAGTTGGCAGAGTACCTTAAGGAAAACGGGCACTCTCGTTTTATGCTAAAATTCTGACGGCCGTGCCAAAGTTGAAAAGATAAAAATTTGCATTTATTAGATCAAAGTTTCAGAATTTTCAAAACACGTTTTTAGTATATTACAGTTAATGATAGTATTGTCATTTTTATACTTTTTTGAATGAATTCCTTTGTATTATTTTACTTTACTTAAACAAAAAAAAAACAATTATAAGAGTGCAACTATTTCAATTTTATGAACGTAATTTTTTCATTTCTATTTGATTTCTATTTGAAACAATTGGAATGTAAGTAAAATGAATTTAAAAATATAAAAAAATAAAAAAATGTCAATAAAAATTTAATTGCTTTAAACCATCACATGTTTCCCAATTAAAATCTCAAGGCTGCTCTGAAGTAACTATTTAGATTTATTAAACATTTTTTTGTGCTAAAATCTACATCTGATTTGAGGATGTATTTTCGATAAACTGAATGTTCACGCGTATCAAAAACATCTTTCATTTTACAAATCACATATGACAGGTGTTTGTCCTCTAATCTCGAAGATGCATTGAGGACGAAGTTATTTTTGACGATATTCATCATTTATATCTGACAACGATAATCTTGTTAAAACTGAAGCTACAGCATGATCTGATGCATTCAATCAGTTCAAGTTCTTGTCCAGCTTTTAAGAAATGTTTTGCAAAGACTTAGTAGCTTTTTAATTTACTCATATGTGAAATATATTATTTTTTGAGACATCGAACCTTAAATTTTTGACAAATATCTGTGTTTTAGACTTACCTATATCCAAAAAAGTACTTTTGGATATAGGTAATATTGTATATAAGTTATTTTGTCTCTCTGTGAATTCGATAACCAAAACACTTTGAGTTAAAGAAATGGAATTCGTCATGAAGTCTTTAAAACAAAGTCGTAGATTTCTATCAAATTTTGAAAAAAAATCATTTACACTTAGTCTGACTGACTAGTTGTTCAAATACAAGCGAACACTATTATTATAAAACCTTAACAGATATAGAATAGGCAATAGTTGTAGTATCTGAAGTGTAGGTCAGTATCAAATTTTGAATAAGATTC
The DNA here is from genome assembly GCA_026543055.1 of Argiope trifasciata. Classification (NCBI taxonomy): domain Eukaryota; kingdom Metazoa; phylum Arthropoda; class Arachnida; order Araneae; family Araneidae; genus Argiope; species Argiope trifasciata. The sequence continues at coordinate 94,888 of JAPMOQ010027759.1, read as the reverse complement.
GTCAAACGGCTCATCATTTGATGATCGATTGCTCGAATACATGTAAACACGATAACTCAAATACGCAATAGTTGAAATAAAAGAAATTTTGTACTCGATTTTGACTCTAAAATTGCAATTCCGAGTCATGTTTTTATTTCAATCAGTTGATAAAAAGAATTTAAAATCCAAATTTGACACCACACAATCTTTTTATTAAAACTGCAATAAAAATTATTCAGAATGTAAATTTGGCATGCAATCTTGTATCTATAATTGCAATTCTGGGTTAAATTTTTATTTCAATCAGTCGATAAAAATGATTTGCTAATTTGACCCACGAGTTTGTTACTAGAATTGCAAATTCGGTCAAATTTTGATTTTTATCTGTAGATAGAAAGAATCCCGAAAGCATATTTGATTATCTTTCTTATATTACAAAATGCAAAATTCCTTTAAAGTACTCTAAAAATGAAAATCTGAGCATTTCTTTCACTCATAATCTTATCTCAGGTTAACATTTTTATGTGAGAGTGTGGGAGATAGTTTCTTTATTTGAGAAATGGCGAAAGAGAATGTGGGCGAGATCACTTCTGTCGGCTAAGTTTGGAACTTTATGCTTCTTTGAGAATGTCACATGAAAAAAGGCAGTCATTACTCCTTAAATTCTGGTATAGTCACGTTTATATTTTTCTGTCTAAGTTCACTTTAGATTTATTAAATAAAGGAATTATTTGAAAATAACTATTGAATTGTATTAAATCTATGAATTGATCACAGTTTATCAATTGAACTGTTTTATTTGCCTTATTCTTCAATATTTAGAAATCCCAATTTGGTGTGTGTGTTTTTCCGACAATTGTAAATATACATATGTAATAATGAAAGATAATAAAGTGAATACCTATGTTCACACTTTAGGTACATCTGACATATCGTTCCGTATTTGTTTGAATTTATGATTCCTTTTTCATTTATGTATTTATTTGTAATTATAAACTTAGTTATTTCAATATCATGCAGCAGTATATATTCGGAATAATAAGAAAAAAAATGAATCCTTAAGTAAAATTACTTGTCTTCACATATTCAAAAACTTAATTCTTAACTTATTAACCTTATTCTTCAATATTTAGAAATCCCAATTTGGTGTGTGTGTTTTTCGACTAATCATCAGCCCATAGTATTCTGAATAAAGTTAATTTATTACCATTAACTATGTAACCATTACCATATAACTATTACCATATTACTATGTAACCATTAACTAAAAGCAGGATTTTAAATAAATGCATTTTGATCATTTCAAAAATTGACGTGTTACATATCAGTTACAATTCGTTTTATTTTAACTTTTCACACAAATAAAAAAAAAACCCTTCTAAACTCTTAAACACACAGGTGAAATTCAAATTAAGTGACCTTCTGCGATAGTGGACGAGTCCCCTAAAATTTTTATTCTATGTCTGAAATTATACCAGCATCCTATCGGTGTTCTAGGCAGCGTTTTTTACGAGGTCTTCTAAAAAAGCGTCTCGAGTTAAGTTTACAAGGAAACCTACTTCCGATCGCAATAAAATAATTTTATTGCACGTATCTGGAGCATGGTATAAAAGGCGACGGTCAGGCCTCCAAGATACACTTACATGGTCGCAGGTAATTCAATTTGAGGTCTAAAATATTTTTTTCTCTTAACGTCATGAGACATTAAGGAATTTAATGTCCAGAACGCTCGGAGAATGTTAATGTCCTTAAGTTAAATTTCATCCTTTTACTACTACAAAGCTTTGGGTATTATAAATTTTTTTCAAGTTAAAATTGTTGAAAAAGCTATAATGACTTTATTGGTGCCAAACAATGTTAAGTTCACAGTATTCACAACAAGATGAATTAACAGAAATATTCAATGATGCAGTTTTAGCATGATTAAACGTTGTACACTGAAGCATAGATTAAAAACAAAACTTAAAATCACTTTAAAATTGTATGAAACAAATTTCGTATATATATTCCACAATATCAGGAAGAATTATAAAAATAGGCCCTAAATCATAATGATTTGACTTTTATTATGTACTAGTTGGTGCCGGCGCGTTGCTGCCGCAGAAGAAATAATCTTGGAAATGTCTTTTGGAATATGAAATAGCTATCTTGTTTAATTAAGAATGGTAAGAAAAATGATATTTATTTTCTTGTCGGCAGTGAACACATTCATTGAAATTGAAGGCTATATAAAAAGGTAATAAACAAAGAAAGCATAAACAGTATTTATTATATTATTATTATTATATTTACAAACAAATATTCATTTTTATGTATTAGATTTGTGTATTCTTTTAGAGTTGTAAGGCTTGGTGATCTTTCAGAATGGTAATGAAAGAAACTATTTATTGTATCTCACTATTCGTTTAATATTCGCTCAGAATTCTCAGTTTGATGTTAAAAAAATTTGATTGAAATATTTTCTTTTAAAATTGATTAAACATGGGAAATATATTTATACCATAAAATATGTAATGTAGTTGAAAAGATAACTTTTTGAAAACTAAGTTGGTGTAAAATTGTTTGTACTATAATATTTTCGGGAATTATGGCACAAAACCCTAAAATTTTATTTACTGTTAAAATTTCAAAACTATAGTACTGGTTCCCCTAAAGCTTTCTCGCTCAAATTCTCTCTGTCTAGTAAAACTTGTACCTCAAAGAAAGACTTACACAGCATTTACGTACAATAGCTATGAAATATTAATGCCTAGTTAGAATTTCGCATCTTTACTGAATCTTCTGTGTCTCCTTGGCGAGTTATTTGGAGGTTAATCCATGGTTAATACATGCGGCAAATAAAGCTGAAAATATTTCTTATACTTATGATGATTGTATTATGCATATAACTTTCGCGTAGGTGCAAGCAATATGTTGTCAAAGTTTATCGAAATTGGATGAGCGGTACAGCAGCGCATAAGAGACATACAGACAAACATTCATTTTTATTTATACAGATTTATTTTCGACTTATCGTTGATGTTAAAAATCTTGACTCGGCCAATGCTAAAACGTTCCAAACACCAGTTAAGGGAAGCTATGACGGATGACCAGGATCCCTGAATATTATTGCCACTTTTGTTGAACATGATTGATTGAAAATTCGTGAATTGTGCTTTGTTCTCTAGTGATATTTGTCGAGATTAGTTTAAGGATAAGAGTAGTTAGTTAGTTGTCGAGATTAGTTTAAGGATAAGAGTAGTTAGTTAGTTGTCGAGATTAGTTTAAGGATAAGAGTAGTTAGTTAGTTGTCGAGATTAGTTTAAGGATAAGATTAGTTATCTAAGATCAACCAGATTGCTCTCAATATGCATTTGCTTAATAACCACCAGCAAACGGGATCCTCTTAGTATGAAGATGTACCCTCGTTTGTGGATATTTCCACATACGAGGATATTGTGGATATTTCGTTGATAATATTCATTATATTACAAGAGAGTCCAATGTATTTCGAATATCCAAAATAAACACATTAATGTGACCATTCCGAATAATTTCATGCCCTTTGATACAGGTGCCAACCGTCACTTTCTGTCTACATTAAACTGAGGACTTTTATCAGGGTTGTGAATGCCCAAAATGGTCAGATTTTTATTTTCAATCTCCCACATATGAAACTTATGTATAGTAAAGAAAAAGACCATGAAATTTGTCATTTTAAGAAATAATACATTGACATAAAGTGCAAGTTTTGTAAAAAAAAATCCCTCACTAAACATTATTTATTTAAATCGATGCGTTTTTAAGTTATTGGGTTTACACGCTTGCTAAAGAATAGTCCAACAAACGGTAAACGAACCCAAGAAGATATTCCATTAAATTTTTGATAAGAATTTATACTGCAAGATACTTTAGTTGTTTAAGACTATGAACCTAATTATATTTATCAAAATCCTCCCATTTTTATTTATTATGTTTTTCGTACACGCGGAAGCTAAGACTCATAAAAGATTAACCCTCTGTTGAGTTTATTTTCAAAATTTGGTGTAATATGAGTTTTTCATGCTAAATATGTGCACCAATTTTTAACTATTTAATTTTTTTAAATATGTAGTTAACGTATGCATTTGTATTAAAACAGCCAGCTGAATGATTTTCGAATTCTTTCATCTGGTGAATTAATTCTTCGAATTTCAATAAATGAATTCTAGTGAATGAATTTCGTCCAGAATTTGATAAAAATAAACGAAATTGATATAAAGCCAACTAAAAGCCTCTATAGCCAGTTAAAAGAGATTTTGAGATATATGGCTACTAAAAAGGAAGAAAGATAGAAAGACCAAATTAGAAATATTAGATTTTCGGATTCAAGGAAGTCTGAAACATGCTGATTCATCAAATTTTTTACTTCTAATACTTCTTCTGCATTTTGTATACTAAAAGCTTTAAAAAAATGTAACCGAAGAAAGTATTATTTCAAATGATATTCCTAAACCCGATCCATTATTTTATCCCATTAAATATGTACACACAAAAATCTAAAATTATCTATCAAATCGGTCGTATCCACTTATATTTCATAATTTCGAATCTTTGAAGATTTCAATGCTTTCTCCCAGATTTCGTACATGAGAAACTTAAGAAACAAAGGTATTTCAAATGATCTTCCCAATCTCGGTTACTTTCTAACATAAATTATGTACACACAAAAGTCTGAAATTTCCAACCAGATGGCTTGTACCCTCGTATAATGCATACATTTCGAATCTTTGATTATCACAATACTTTCTGCAATGTTCCTTAAACTAGAAACTTAAAAAACAAACAAACATTTTCAAATGAACTTCCCATTTCCGATTGATTACTTTCGAATTCTGTACACACTAAAACTTTATACCAAATGTGTGTGTTTTTACCTTTGTATACCACACACATTAAGAAATCGAGGCACTTTTGTGAAGATGCATGAAGAAACATACCTCTAACCTAAGAAAAGATAAGACAGGCGGAAAATGAGGCTGCGAAATTGCTTCATTTGGGAATTTCTGATGGCAGAAAAGGATGGCTTTCATGTATGTATGGATGTGCAAGAAAGCCAGAAACGGTACCTAGGAGAATTCTTTCCTTCTTCCGTTTCGTATATCTACCGAAATATGGGCTGGTATCTTTTACTTCTTGCAGCCAGTCTATTTATTTCCGGCGGAATGAATAAATATAGGGTGGAAGCGAATGGATCTGATTTATCGTTGGTCAGTGTATAGGTAGTTGTTTCATCTAAGTGAGTAATATTAGCCTATGTTTTGATATATATGTCTTATAATCACTCAATTGTGAATATATTTCAGAATGTATAAAATGCCCAATTATTTACTTCCTCATATGTAAGGAGAAAGCAAAGTAAATTCGAGATCTTGTCGAACCTCTAACTTTCAAACTTTTCTGAGTGCGAATAGAACAATTTTGGAATTATGGCTGTCTGTCTTTGATCAGGATGGTTCAAAAGCGCTTTGAATAAAATGAATAAAATTTGGTACATGACATTTACACTGAAACCACAGATTTCTTGAAAGATTTGAACGAAATTTATTTAGAATCAAGTCCGTTTATCTGTAAACTTGATGATTCAAATATACTTTGAACTATATTGATGAAATTTGGTATATGATTCTCAGACCAAAGTTGCATTCTTCCATCAGTTTTTTGTACGAAATCAATTCAGAAAAAATGTGCTTGTCGGACTCAGTGAATATAAGCGAATTAATACAAAATGAAGACTACTATATGCATAATATTTTGCAGAGCAGATGTAATACATAAAGGTTATGTTTTAAATTTGGGAGGGCCGGGTGCATTAAGTTATTGCACATTTGGATATGTTTCGAATGAGCTGGTCGTTTCTGTCTTAACTTTTGAGAGCATATAAACAGACAATTGAAAAGTGTAGCTATTTAGATAAATGACTTATGATAATTAAATGATAAATAATTATATTTGGTTCATTCTTTAGTATTTAGTAAAATTGGGGATCTTGTATAAAACACGAATGCTTTGCATTGCGTTAGCGAACTATAGCTACAAAATTTAATTCCTTGGCTTGAATCCAGGATTTTGCTGAACTTATCTTGCGGATATCTTATTTTGCCTGTCTTTGCACTTGCATATAAAATTTTATCTTTCTTGCTGTTTGTTTTTTAGGTACCTAATTCACTTTTCCTCGAACATCGAAACAGAATTTCTTTGAATGGATTTCGTACAACATTTGATAGAAATATATAAATTTTTCATACAGCCCATAAACAAGATTTCATTCATATAGTTCCAACCGTTTTACAGTTATCGTATTTACACAAAATCGTTTCCGAGATAGCCTGGTTGGTAGGGCGTTGGATTCTCATTCTTTAGATTGCTAGTTCTAATCCTGCCAGCCAAAAAATCTCCAGCGTGTGTGATGAAGAGTATATAAATATGCCGTGGTCACAAAGTCCTCAGTGTTAAGAGTAATACCATTGGGAGTACTGATTCGCAATGTGATCATTCTCTGATCCAGTCTAAATTACGATCGGGGATGGATGAATGAAGGATTGTGACACGTGAGTAGCTAATGCATCTCTTGGGCCTAGATGGCGCTACTGAAAAAACAGAGATGCACAATTCGGATTAAATCGAAATGGCTCTTTAGTCAGCGAGCGGGCTTGTCAATGTCAAGTGCCATAAGAAGCAGCAAGCAATCATACTGATATATGGAAAAAAATCTATTTTTCTAACTCTTGTATGCCTGAAAAGTGGTGATTCGCGAATATATAGAGTACGAATGTTTGACAACTGTAGTATTTTTTCTATAGTTTGTAATATAGAGAATAATATAATATACTTGTAACAAAAATGTTAATCTTTATTATTAAATTCAACATTCTCTTTGGTAGAAATTTAACTCTTAAACTCACTTACAAAAAACTCACATCTGTGCTTCCCTTATTTATTTCGCTATTATGAAATGATGAATATGCAAATGATGAAACATCCACGCTTAAAAAAACAACTATCTACTTAGTTAAATTCTACATTCACATTGATTAATCTTATTTATGTACCGTCTAGAACATTATGCACTTTACTCACGTAAACTCATTTCTTTTATTACTTTTTTGAAAAAAAAACAATCTTCAAAAACTAATATTGAACTACACCAGCCGTTTTCTTGCTGTTTAGTGTCGCGTCTGCAACCATATTGGAAATTTATTTTCTGCAGGTTCAACTTTACGAGGGACTTTTTCCTTTCCCAGAATGCATCTACCTCCCTCCCCAATCCACTTGGGGGGATGAGCTGCTGCCTGTTGCTCGTCAAGGAAAAACCAAGTGTCTTAAGTTTTGATGAGCCCGCTTTCCCGCCTTCATTGCTTTTCTTGTAGAGGTGATGTCACGTATTTCGGTTAACGTCCGCTCATGAATAGAGAAGTAGGCTTAGTTGACTTGGAGAACACCTTGCTCTGGTAAAGGGGAGATTTTCTACCTGTACCACCCTGGTGGATTCATTTAAGGAAAGGAAGTGGACACTGTTTAGAGATTTCATTGCGGCACATTTACGCTAAAAAAAGGGGAGAAATTTCGTTGTTTCTTTTTTGAGTTGATGTTGGTACAGAATTAGGTGAATTAATCTGAATTTAGCAAGGAAAAAATGAGTTGGATAGCTAGTGTAATCTTTTTGGTTCGGTACATTAATGGAATTGCTGTAAAAACGAAAAAAGGATGGCTTCATTTTCATGTGTCTTTTAAGTACATTGTGTGTCTTTAAAAGATTTAATTTTTTAAGTAAATGAAATGCGAATGAGTTTTAAAATGTTCATTTTCTTATTTTAAGTTTTTATGTATTTTATATGACTTTATTTGCATGGCTTCACTGGCTTAGTATAAAGGCTATCAAAGTTTTTTGCTCAAGAACCACTTTCATAATTAAGAATACTTAAAACATACCAACAGAGATTAAAATCACGGTCATGAATGGTAGTAAACAGTTAACTCTCGAGTCATAGTAAATAACAAAACATACACATTTTCAAAAATCAATAAAATTTAATCTAAAATTAATCATTATCAATCTGATTAACTTAAAAATGCTTCCAAACGAGGAAATGAAAAGATTTTCATAGCACTGATTGCAAGATTGCTTTGTTCTATTTGCAATTAGGGGAATCATTTGACTGTTTTATAAAAAATATATATCAATCGAATAACGAGTTGCATAAAATTTAACAAAAATTATTCAATCTTTTTTTTTTTCTTTTTCTAAAATTTATATTTTACTAGTTGATATCCGGCGCATTGCTGCCGCAAAAGAAATAATTTTGGAAATATCGTTTGAAATTTAAAATATCTTCTTTAATTAGAAATTATAGAAAGGATGGCAATTATTTTCATATCGGAAATGAATACATTCATTGAAATTGAATGGTATATAAAGGCGAAGTGTAAATATTTATTCTATTCTTTCTAACTTTATTATTCAATAGCCTTAGGGTAGGCAGTATTTTTTTCCGTCTACAGCAGAAACAAATAACTTGCTTGACTATCCAACTCGTAAGCATCCAGCATACAATTGGTTTTGTGAAAAACATGAATTTTTCAGGTTCAGTCCGCACATTTAAAGTGCAAATAATAAGTAGTCAAAGTTTTATCGTTATCGAATGTGCGGCACGGCAACGATTAAGAGACATTCAAACAAACATTCATTTTTATTCATATAGATTTCGTTATACATGTTTTTTTTACCTGTATACAGAGTGGCGATTATTTATATAAAGAACAACTCGGTCTTCGAAGCTACTTTTATCAAGCTTTGGTTTAATTATTTACTTTTGGTGTTTTATATATATATATATATATATATACGCATCTTAATATTTTTATGCTGACTTCAAAGAATATTAGATTAAAATTTATTTAAGTGCTTAAAATTGGAGATTCGAACATCTCTTCCGAACTACTGCAACAGGATAATCTTTTAGATGTTTCGGCTACTTTGGTTTTAAAATATAACCCTTACAATAAAAATAACAATTATAAAGAGCACTTATAAGAAAACATACATTTATTAATCATATCAATGCGTGCTTATTTAAATACAGTATATAAAACAATGAAAAGTATTGTTATGAAATATACTAAAGGATATTTCTAAAACGTATTAAAATCTGAGGAAAGAATTATACATGGAATAAAATTGTTGTCTCAAGAATGTATATTTTTATAATTTTAAAGTCGCAAAAAAGAAAGCTTTAATACAAAAATATGTTTTCAGGATTCTGATGAAAGGATTAAAATTTGGATTAATTTTCAATTAAAATTCTAAATAAATGTTTTTAAAAGTTGTTCTTAGTAAGCAACTACGTGTCGAATTTTCTAGTTGTAATACCAGTAAAATAGAATGTCATATTTTCTAATCGTAGTTTCAGTGGAGTGTAGTTCCTTGCATAATATTTCAAGGAATTATTATACAATCATATTCATAAACAAATAAACAATATCATTTATTTTACTATTATAAATGGCTTAATATCTGATTATACAATTTTATGAATTAATAGTCAGATATTAAACCAATTTTTCTACTTCCTTCAGCGTTTATTTCATGGCCATGATTTCTAATTTTCTGAGCACATTCGGTATTAAAAAAATATCTTAAAGGGAAATAAATGCTTATAAATGGTTTAATATCCGATTATGAAATTTCATTAATTTATAATCAAATCGGACTAATATTTCTGCTATAAATTTGGTCAAAATATTTTCAATGGTTACACGTTGTAAGGTTACATGTTTAATTTCATAAGAAAACGCGATGTATATTTATAGTAAAACTGATGACAACGCCTATATGGGATATATTGAAAGTAAAACACACCCATGCCCCAACAGCTATAGCCCTCTGGTTATTTAAATAGCGTTATGAGCATGAAATGGAGAGGCACTTCACACGCCTTTGCTCTACCCATCCCAGTGACTACTGTTCAACTTCTGACATTTATTGATAGGAATTTTGTTAGCAATTTTAATGTTGGATAAAAGAAAGCTGAAAGCAATGAGCTTTTTGTTCAAATGGGAAGTGTATTCGGCTTATAAAGTTAAATATCAGAGAGAAACTAAAAAAAAAAAAAAACACGTGATAATTTACAAAAACAGACTTGTAGTTTGTTTGTGATTACAAGATTCTGAATAATAATCATAATATTTACTAAAAGTTAGAAACAGGGACAGAAATTTAAAAGTGAGAGAATACTAACGCACACACTCGCAAAAAGAACATACACAAATACAAATAAGTGTTATGTACAAACAAAAATAATAAAAAGTAAATATATGGATGTATTATGCTAGTCTTGGGAATAGTGATCATGAAATCTAAACAGATTTTGATTTTCTTTCTTGATGATGAATCATTCTTTGACTTTTCATCCTGGATTCTTATGAAGAGTCAACGCTTCGGAACCAAACTCGTTCTAGTTCGGATGTAGGCTTGGTCAAAGTGAAACACAGCTGAAATGTTATTAAATTCGTATTAAGTAACTACACAACACAACAGCTCCCATATGGCAGCTGACGAGCTTGTTCCGCTCCAAACCAGCTGAATTGTTCTCCTCGAAATTTTCTCGCATATTCTCTAATAAAAGTCTACCCCTTCCATCCTTTCACCGCATACGTTGGATAAGGCTAAAAATAACTTAAGTGGCTTCAGTGAGCAATAGTGATGAATTATGAATATTTGGTATGAATCTTGTATTTTTAATGAATCTATCGTCAGAACTGGGAGCATTTTTCAAGGACATTTGACTCAAAAATTTGATATAAAATTGAAGCTGTACTCTCAAGATAACATATCGAATTTCATTGCTTTAAGTCTTAATATTTTTGAGTTATTGCGTTTATTTACATGTGAAAGTGCACACCTACAGACAGTCAACCAAAAGTCAGATATGAATTAAAATTTGATACCAATATTTTAGATTCTAAAATATAGGTATATCTATGTTTTTAAACAAAAGCCTAGGCAGAAAATCTTTTATTTATCCAGTTCTCTTTGCATTTTGTAAATATATAATTCTTTTGAATTCAAACAGCCAGACAGATAGACTTCCAATAAACACATTTCGCTCAAATTTTAGGGAAATTTATAAATTTATCAAATTCTGTATACTAAATTTTAACTGTTTGTCTCTAAGCACTTTTGATTTTTCGTGTACAGAGGCATATAGATATGCAAAAATTCACTTTCGTACTTAGAGAGGTGTGAAACGAGGAGATTCGTAAAAATGTCGAACTCTAATTTTTTGATAATTACAATATTTCTTCTATACTTCGTATCCCTGGAAGTAAAAAGAAAAAAATCTCGAAAGTCAATTTATATAAGGTATCTCATAAAGCATCAAAAAATCTATAAGTCGAAAAAACTGAATAAATCATAAGAAGCTACTAACCATTAGAGTTAAAAGAATATTTATGAAAGTAAGATACAACTTATTATTTCCCGAGTCAAAGTCTATTGATTAGAAGATGCATTGTATTTAGAAAGCACCAATGCATATACATCTAAAATCGTAATAAAAATAAATATTAAGTTGTTATAAATATAAAAATAAATATTAGAAAATGAATGAAAATGGAATAAAAAAAGAAAGAAAATAAGAATCTGGCCTGAAAACTAAGGATCAACCTCAGGCAGGGATTCAAACCAGGAATTTTTTTTCTTTGAGGGTTCAAAGTTTTCTCCTTATATTGATGTCTCGTAACTCCCAGATCTCAAGAAATTCAGATTTTTTTGCAATTGAAATAATTAATATCAACAAAGCAATGGCATTAAAATTAGAAAATAATAATCGAAATATTATTTCAAAATTCAAATCTAAGCAAAACCAAACACAAAATTGAATCAAACCATAAAATCACCAAAACGATGTAAAAGCAAAGGACATACGAGTTGAATGTATATATACGCCAAACAGATTTTTTGAAGGAAACTAAATATATATTTTCTTCTCTTTTATCCTCTTTCATTTCTTTTTTTTTTTTTGTAATTTAAACAATATTTATTTTTAATTTGAACAATTCATATTTACATAACTTAATTTGCGAGAAACATAAGCTATAACTTTTTGCGAATGCTGAAGAAATATTTCCTACCTCTAAGAATACGTTTCTGTTAAAATATATATTAAATATTTGATAAAGACAGGACACTTTTCATCTTTTTTAAGTATTATGTCTTTTTTTTTTTTGGCTTTTAGTTGACGTAAAATAGACCGACTTTCAACACCAACGTACTTTATGTCTGAAATAAAAACTTTTTCTTTCAATTTCTTACGGCCCAAATAGCACTTATATGCTATATTTTTGCATATGCTTTAGGGATTTGTTTATAATGGAGCTCTCAGTATTTATATTTTAACTGTACACTGCATATTTTTCAAGTAACATTTATTTATTTTCAATAAAATGCATTTAAAGTTTATATATAAAATAACATTCACTTTTTTGATCCATTAAGTAACATCACACCAATGGCGCATATCCTGCGATAACAAGTTGGATGTATTACTCAATAGAATCGATCCTCCGTGTGCCTGGGAAATGATTTATGATATCCGAAGTTAATCTTCGCATATGCCAGCAGATCTCGATTATCTTTGTCAGCTTCGGACATGTTTACAAATGATATCACGAATAGTCCAGGAGACACGTTTTGGATAAATAAATCTCCGGAAACTGATTGACGTTAACGGATGCAGATAAGCTGAGTGTGATAAATGTATGTTCTTTTATTTTAATTGTTATTGAAGACAAAAACTTAAATGTTATCTTCTGAGCGGAAAGCTCAAATGTTTTCTTAATGTCTTGGTATAAAAAAAAAGTTATTTTATTTTTTTAAGATTAAGATTTATTGCTCACAGACAAAATGTATGATTATAAATTTACCTACAATATCATTTGAACATACAGTTCTTATATGCAATTGAAGCTTGGTGGATGAGGACTCAATTTCAAGAGTAGAAGAGTCCATATTCAGAACAGAAAATTATATATAAAATATTGCTTGATGCAGATAAAAATTGATGTTCAAATCAAAATCAAAATGATCAAAAATGGTATCTTCTCCAGTAATTAAACTGCATGTTACTGATGTCATTTGAATTCAAATATCTAAGAATATCGGAACATCCGAATCGCTATTGCAAATATAAGAAAATTTCTTCTTATAAGAAAAAATCTTCATCGTCTCCCAAACCCGTATGGGGTAGCTGTTATAATGAACAAAATATATGCCTTGAGTATTCAATCAATCACTTTCAACGATAGGATTAAGAAATTTCCAGTTATCTAGGACGTTCGTCGTAGTTTCGTTTAACAGCATTTAGGGCCTTTCTGTATTGATAGAGTTGAAAAGTTCAAATGTGGAAAAGATATGCTGACTCAGCAATGTCCTCACCATTTTAAAGTGGCTTAAAATTACGAAGTTTGTCCAAAAATTGTCTCATAAAAGTATACTAATATAATTTATCTTTTAGGGTTACGTGTCATCGCTTTTATTCTTCTAAGAAGCCATTTAATGCAAGATGTTCATGTATTTATTGAAAATTTTATACTATGTTCTATGTAGTATTGCACAATGTACATGTAGAATTGAAGAAAAGGATACAGGCTCATCGATTGATTTATCTCAGTGGAAGATTGATATTTCTAAATTGAAACAATTTGAATATACAGTTTTTATATTTAGTTAAGAATTCATTTAGTACAAATTTCTCATAAGATCTGTATAGAATCACAAAGCCATTGATTGACGAAAAAGCTGGAGGGAAAGATGGTGGCTCAAGATCTTTCTCCTTATTTTACCTAAGCGTTAAGAACTAAACTATTCTGAGAGTGCACTCATATTTTTAGATCAGTTAAGAATTCATTGATCACGAGATGTTTATTTATTTCTCGTAACCTTTGAATAGAGTTTTAACATCAGTGAATGAAGTTTCGAGAGAAAGATGTAAATTTAGTAATCTTCCTTAGTATATACTACTTGAGTGATTATTTACCAATCTAAATATTTTGGACATATATTGCATTTTTTCAGCTAAGAATTCATCCAATATTTCATACTTATGTATTTCCCGAAACCTTAATGTAAAATTACGTCCATAAATGATGTCTATGAATCGGAGAAAGTGTACAGAATTGGTTTTGGTTCTTTATTTCACCGAGAATCGATACTACTCAGTAAAACAACAACAACAAAAATTGAATATGTGTTCTTGCTTTGATTCAATAAAGGAATCTTGATTATTGGGTATTAACCTATTTCTCATAAACTTTGAATATAATTATAACATCAACGAATGATGTAAAAATTAAGAAAGGAAAGTGGCATTTCAATGATCCTGTTTGTTTGTTTGTTACTTATGGCATTTCTACAAACCCACTGTTTGCTCGTTACTTATGGCATTTTTACAAACCCGCTGACTGATTTGTCAGCGACTTAAGTTGAGTGTGTGCAGTAACTTGATGGTAAACGCCCATTAGTAATCGGGGGAAGCAATCTGATTTCTAGCTCATATGAATGTGATACTCACTCACTCACTTGCACATCCATCTTTTTACGGAGGGGATGGGAGTACTTTTACTCACAGATAGAACATAAGTAAAGAACAAACACCTAAACCAAACCCGAACCAGGATTCTAACCCGTGACATCCAGATCACGAAGAAGTCGAGCTACCTTTTGGCCAGGACACCAACTCAATGACCCTTGTTAGTTTAAAATCCAGAGTCATATGTTTATACTGTTCTCCTGATATTATCAAACATTCAGAAAATTGAGCAACATCATTTTTTATTAAGCAACATCGTTTAGATATAGAGCAGCATTCTGTGTTGATAGAATCTAATTCATCGTTTTAAGAAGGCTTTGATAATATGTTCCAGTCATATGTTGTCATTTCAATTAATTTAAGACTCCATTAAGTAAGAGCATTTTCATATATTTCTCAAATTTCATATAGGAGTATAATGCCTATTAAATGATTGGTTACTTATCCATAATTTTAAAAAAATAATATAGCGGAAAGTAAGGGACTATTAGCTGAGAAATTTGGTTCAATTCCAGCTTTTTTAAAAAATCCAATTGATTGAATTCTACTTATTTAGTGCGAATTTGCATAATCTTTAAAAAGAAATTATTACTCTACCAAGTTTTATCATGAAATTCACATTTCATTTGGTGAAAATACATTAAACGACTATGATTTTTTTTAAAAAAAATACTACTCGTTATATATTAAGGAATTAAAAAAAACGATGATGCAATAAAAGCATAAAATGTTGTGTTTTGTTGTTTCGTATAGAACTTGCCATTGGACAAGTCCGCTGTTATGAAGACAGTGATTTAAGCCAGTAGGGTGCATCTCTTGTTTTAGTAGCTCCAACTAGGGCCAAACTTACAACTTTGCTACTCACTCATCATTAATTCACTCGTACAGCCCCTTTTTACAGGAGGGCACATTCACACATTTCGCAGACAGAACTGACTTATCCGAGCCAGGACTCGAACCCAGAAAGTCCAGATCATGTGGAAGATGCGCTACCCCTATGCCTGGACGCTGGCAAAGCATAAAATAATTTATCTGAGAATTTTCATTTTTTACATTATGCTTCAAAGGTAACATTAACCAGCTACTTCGACCGGTCAGAAGACACACGGAAAAATCTAAATGATAGCAGCATTGGTGGGAACTGTTGTTGAGTCCTAATTGCCATCTTCGGCCACGGTACAACCCATCAGTAGGGAAGTACGTCCCTCATCGATAGAAGGCAGCTGATTCCACCCAGTTATGTATCCAAGAGAGTGGCGAGCATCAACCACCATCCTGAAAGATTCTCATTCTCATTTCTGAGATTGGGTATTAATCAAAATCTTCAAATTTACCTTACTTTACCTTGAAGATCAATGATTTTTCAATCCTAATGGAATATATATATATATATACTCTAAAAATGTTCTCTTATTTCCAGATCCGATTTCTCGTTATCTACTTAATTAATTCAAGAAATGCCGTGTAAAAATGCTTAGTCAGTGATTCCCACGATGCGAGGGATTGATAAAAGTTGCTGACCTAAACAAATAGTATTTCAAAGAAGTTTCCTGTGTTTCCACTGCTTTGAGATTCACACATGCAGAAATCCCAATAAGAATTTTAATGATATTGAGCCCTATAAACAAAATTTTCCCTATCAAAATATGGTATATAAGGCGATAGAAATTTCAACTTGTAAATATGCTTGCCTGTCTTCGGAGTTAGAATAAAGTGAACTTAAGAATAAAAAAATTTTTGAATGTCTTCGAACCTGCCATCTGCTTTTTAAAAAATTCAAATTGTTACATATATAATATTAAAAAATAATCAGTAATAAAATAAAATACTTTTACATTTTAGTAGGTAATACTCATTCGCGATACTTTATAATGAACCCTTCTTAGATTTCACTCGAAATTTAATAAATAATTTCCTGACTCGGATATCTTCGCAGACATTCGAATTCGGTCTGAAATAAGATGGTAAATATTATCCATGTTAATCTTCAAAATTAAATATTTATATAAATAAGCTAAATAAATTTTTTGGCAGATAGATATAGATGTATAAAGTAAAAATCATTTTCTGTATTCATTTCTTCATAAAAATTTCATAGAAGAAGGCAGCTTTTGTATGTCCA
Source organism: Argiope trifasciata (assembly GCA_026543055.1). Taxonomy (NCBI): domain Eukaryota; kingdom Metazoa; phylum Arthropoda; class Arachnida; order Araneae; family Araneidae; genus Argiope; species Argiope trifasciata. The sequence goes on along the minus strand of JAPMOQ010027759.1, from coordinate 78,178 downwards.
AATCCTTCATTGAATTTTCTTTTAAATTCCTATTTTTTTCTTTTTCAGGAAGTAAAATTATTCTAAAGCATATAAATTGATGAAAAATGTGAAAATAAATTTCTGTACAATACATCTTTCCTTGAAAGCTATATATAAATCTACGTCTTTCGCATATGTTAAATCAAATCAAACCTCAAACAAAAAACGTCATTTTTTTGGTTGAAAATAAATGCATATTCAGCATGTATTCATTTCAATTTGGAATATGTAAATAATATTTCTCCAATCAGAACACATTCAGTTTGTTTCCTATTGTTGATGACATCTGATATATAATTCGGAAGAAAAATCAGAAGAATGAGTGGGATCCATTGTTCTTATTTTGGATAAATTTATTCGCTTCGAAAATAACCGAAATTGAAGAAAACACAGGAAAACAATTAGTTACTCCATTCACTTCAGATTATTTATTCACAATGGAATATATTTCGAAATATCATAAGAAATGACAGTTGCTCTTTCGGATTCTGGAATAATTTTCCGCTTGAAGAAAGAATTCCGCTGTATTCCCTCCACCAACTCCTCTAAAAATAATGAATATTATTTTCAGTCCAAAACTGATTTCGCCTTTATTTAATATTCACGTAAGCTTGTTTGTTTGTTCCCTCCATTGTCAGATATGAAACCTGTTTACTGAAAAATAACGATAACTGGTGAAAACGATATAATTGGAAATGAATTGGTTTAAAAAAGGTAAGCATTTATTACATCTAGTTAAGAAATGCATTCTTTTAAAAATAAGATAAGAAAAATTTAATTTCCATATCAAAAAGTTTCCGGACGATTCTAAATTATAATTTAAACGTAGATATTTTCATCTAAATAAGGAATCTATTAATTTATATATCGTAATTCCGTATTTCAGAAAAGGACTAGAAAAATTATTAATAAAGCGTGATCGGTTGTTTCATGAAATAACTAGGTTTTGCTACATAACGTATAAATCATGATTGTTTAATTTTTGCAATGAAATAACTGAATTATATACTTCCACTCAACATATGCAAATAGATTTAAGGCAATTGATATAATTGTTGAAAAATTGTTCTACAAGCGAAACCGTTTAATCCTGTGCTGCCAAATTTGGCATGTATGCATTTTGGAAGGAAAGAATATGCACCACAAAATGATTTTTTAATACTTTGAACAATAAAATATAAAAAAACATAGGCGTTTCTCACCAATAAGTTCTCTTACATCAATATTAATTATTTATTAATTATTTTTATATCATCGTAAAATTCGACCGTATATATATATATATATATATATATATATACACATTGCTATTATTCATATATTATTCCTTCTTTTCTCGAGTTTTTGTTGATCAGTATATGTATATTTTAGTTATTTTTCTTTCTGAGAATGTTTGATTTTTCAGTGCTAAAAATAAAATTTAACTGTAGAATCAATCACTCAATGGTGAAATGTTTTTGGGTGGACCGAATTTTAATTATTGCTGCTCTTTCTTTTGGTATACTGGATAGAAATATTTTACATATATTAGACAGATATAAATATATAGAAAATGTTGAAGAGGCATAGAATAACGGATAGAATAGTATGATGCTTCTACAATAGCATAAGCTATGTACTTAGAAAAAAAATAATTTTTGTTATATTTTACTGAAGAATAAAACAAGATATTTATTTGAAGGTTTTAGCCATCATTAGTCACTGTGTATCAACTAATTACCAAAGGTGGTTATTATTACATAAAAATCTATATAACTATTAAAAAATATTTAGTTTTGTACTTTTAAACTATAATTTTATTGAAAGTTATGCATATTATCTTATAAATTTAACTGAGCAATTCTTGTTGCATTTATAAATTTATTTTGTGTTCCTCGGAAATGGCTCTAAACAGTTTGATTAAGTTTTATATTTAAATAAAGCTTGTATTTTTAAGTTTACGCATATATGCTACTTTTCAGAAGAAACGAGATTTTACACACATTTTTTTTATAAACAAATATTTGAATAACTATATTCAAACTCTGCTTCTAAGTGCGTGCTATGCCGTATAGTTGTCCAAATAACATAAAGGACGGATGCGCTGAGAGTTCGAGTCAAACTTATTACTTTATTTTTAACTTATGTATTTGTATTTAATACTTTTCAAGGTTATCAATATAGGTATCTTTCCCGAAAATAAGCTAATTTATACACAAAAATTATTTTTTATAACTAACTAATAGAGCCTTTTTCTATCTGCTCTCATGCTGGCTATGTCCTATAGTGTCATCTTGGAATCAATTTTATCATGGCAAAATTAAGTGCAAGTTCAAAAATATAAGTAATGCTAGATAAACTGTATAATGAATACTATACTATAGTAGGTTGTTTCAAATAACATATTAAAGTAAGAGCTTGCATGTTTTTTTTCAATGACCGTTTCATATGTAGATAAGGCTGAAAAATATTCACAGGTTATTAAGTATATAATTCATAGTATGAGATTCATATCTGAAATTTTTTTTAAAAAATAGCATTTTACAAACAAAAAATGCCGAGTGAAGTTAGGTCTTCCTGATATTCAGTAATAAAATAGACCGGAGAAAACTGAAATCTAATTTTATAGTAGATTTTTAAGTATATGATAGAGCAATACCTTAAAGAATATTATGTAGACATTGCAATTTGCGAAATGTATTGTGATTATGCTAATGAAACGGTTTTTATATGGAGTAGTAAACATTTAAATTCTTTTTACACTTGATGAAGTATACTCCCTAATTCAACCAGATAGTAGAGTGTATTTTATTCAGTTATTTCTTCAGGTATTCATTTTTTTCTTGACTGTTTTAATAAAGTTGCAACTGTAGAATTTTTCATAAACAATACTTTCCTTCAAGTTTTTCACTGCCCAAAATATGTACTAAAATTTTCAATTCAGATCTATAAATACTCCATTCTTAATATAACATTGTAGAAACTTGCTCATTTTCCAGAAATGCCCTAAAGTATTCATTGAACCTATCGATTGCTACAACGAAGTCGCAATATTAGAATCCTTCTCTGAAAACGAAATAAAACAAATATCTGATTCCAAATTTTTCAATAACATTTTTTTTCCAAAATTTTCAATGCAAATCTATAAATCTTTTATCTTCAGCAATGTCCTACAGAAATTTCTTTTTTTCCGATTGGTTCCTGAAGTTATTCACTTACTTTAACGACTATTGGAACGAAGTCGTAGCATTAGAACCCTTCTTAGAAAAACGAAAGAAAACGCCTGCGTCTTCGTGACGAGAACGTGGTTAAGTCACGTGGGGCCACTAAAGCACCACCCCCTCCCACTCGACAGTCCCTCCGATGAAGATTAAGGGTTATGGCTGCCTTTGCTTATCTAATTTTCAAGCCCCTGCTTCGGATTATCTTCGGTTTACGAGCCACTTCCCTAGCCCCCGCAAATTTTCCCCGTGGAATTTCCTATAATTGTACGTGTGAGACTTACCTTTACAGTTTACCTCGAAACATACTATTCTGAAGACTAAGATTTTTGAAAAAGGAGTGTTGTACAATCAAAAATTCTGTCTGACATTAATATATAACAAATGAAAGATGATAAAAATCTTTGGAGCTAAGATTTAATATGGTTGGCTTGAATTTTAAAAACTTAAAATATAAACCAAAACCTGACTTATTAATCAATCTAACTTATTAGTAAAGTAACTTATTAATAATTCTCTGAATCTTTGCTGTTTTACAATAACTACTAGTAGGATATTGATACGAGACGATATTTTCAAAACGGTTTTAAATGCCGATGTCAAATTTTCTCTCTTTGGCTTGAAAAAAGTGTACCCACCAAGTGTAATATTGTACCATATTGTTATATTATATTAAACGCTGTTGTTCAACCTTATATACATAAGAGGTATATAAGGTTGTATAATATCTATTATATAATATCTGTATCGCTTTCGACAACCGTCCGCCGTTCAATAATATATTAAACTGAACGGTGCATTGTTGGCGATGTTATAAGATTAATTATTGTGTTAAACTATATTCGTGAACATCTTTAAAGATCTCAACAACTGTCCACGTCTCAAAATTAGTGAACTTGTTAACATGTGACTTCAAACCGAAACTAGAATGTTACTAAGTTGGATAAAAATAAACTAATTGAAAAAAAATTATTGATAAATTACATCAAAATATTAGAAAATGCTTATCCGTTCTTCTTCTCAATCCTCTTCTATTCTTGCATAATGTTAGAACATATTAGAAGATACAATACCAATTTAGTAAAACTGGGCTATAATGCAATTGACTTACCAAAATTAAAGTAAATAAAATTATATCAATTTATTAGAGTAAAGGTGAATAACCCGCTAAGGCCGTTCTCAACATCCAAATGCTGTTCCATATTATAAAATTTATCTCCAGCATCCAATGTATTAATCCAAAATGTAATTTTAAGATAGAAAACTTGCAAAAGATTGAATTAACCAAAAAAAAATTAACAAATAATACATAATTTACACCCTTTCAATGTAAGAGAACATATTACTGAATTAATAAAATCAAACACTAATCTAATAAACCTAAGTTAAATGTAATAAATACAAATTAGCAGAGTAATGATAAATACTTTTAACAGAAAAAAGTACTAAAAAATATAATTATCAAAACTGTAAATCCATAACATAAGTGATAGATTATTGCATTTTTGAGCATTTTCATCCAATATTCTAGACAATTCTTAACATAAAAAGTGCAGGAAATATCGTCTTATCGTCTTTTATTTTTTGTCTAGTATCGTTTTGATAATAGAATTGATTCTCGTTCAGTATTGTTTCTCGAATGATAATAAAACATTAATAACCTCTAAAAGGTTTTTGAGCAAATCTTTCAGTATTGCCAAGAAATGGCAGTTTTTTTGTAAAAAATAATCGTACCTTACATATAAAAAGAGAATTAATAAATGTTATTTAAAAATACTATGCCGTATATTGTATGAAACCAAATAATATTCTGAATATTTTAAAATACGATATTTTATTAGATATTTTCTATATGCTACGGCCATTGCCATGTGAGTACAATCCGGTAATAGGAAATTTGTCCCAAATTTGCTTCAATATATCCTAAAATAAATGTCATCTAAGTATGTCTTATCGCAAAACCAATCCAAAAAAATTGAATATTGAGAAAATTTTTATCCTAACAAAATCAAAAGATAAATTAGTAGAACAGGTAGCTAATTAACCAAAATTACGCAGAATGATTTCAAATAAATCTCTAAATAGCAGAATAATGATGAAGGCTGAATAATATTCTGAATAAGTGAAGTGAACATTTTTTTAAACATTTCTCTTTAATTGAACATTTGGTGGAAAAAATGAATAATTCAAAATTGCACGAGTTTTTCCATAGCAACTATCAATGGCTCTGGAATTTCCTAGCAACGTTATCTATTCATATTAAGTAAAAAATATATGAAATATTGCTTTTTTGCTAGTATTGATTCGGTTATTCGAATAGAAAAACAGTGCAAAATTTATTGATCTCTAAAAGCTTTTCCACCAAAAAAGTTTTATTGCTGGAAAATATTAATATTTTTGTAAGAAATACTCGTTCCCTTTACATTAAGTATAAAAAGACATGAATTAATAGTAAAAAAAGGTATATCCAACCATGTTCAAAGAAAGAATTTACATCATGCACTTGTAGAAATGCTTGTTTTCAAAAATGTGCGTGCGTAAAGAATCAGCTACAGAATTCTTTCCAATGCTCATTTCAACAAAATAGCAAATTTTACGTTTTATTTATTATGTAATGAAAATAATCCAATAACCGTTTTTCTTTTCTTTCAAACAAATATAGCTATTTTAAATACAACAAGATCAAAAACAAAAGCAGGGATATATTATAATTGCTTCGATTAAAATTTGGAATTTGTCTAGATGGAACTTCTGGAATCTGTATCCATTTTTTTCCCGATAAAACTGCTTTTAAAGCTATAAAAATAGCAAAACTCTTCGAAGTAACAACTAAACAATATTTATTTAGCTTTCTAAAACCAGCAAAATTATTAAGACCAACAGCTGAACCAGCTACTTCTTTTACATAAGACATATACCATGAATAATAATATTGAAAAAGGAAATGTACGATCTTAAATTTCAAATTATCATGTCAGAACATTATTATTTTTTAAATCATTATTTGTCTTAATTAAATTTTAGTCATTAACCAGTTTGAAACAATCACAAGACTTTTTTATCGGTCTCTCTCTCTCATATATATATACTTTTATTTTTAATTTTTTGAGCTGGCAAACATAACTGATTTTGTAAATTTAAAAAAACCCATTGTTTTTCAAAATATCGACGCATGAGTAATTTGATAGTCTCGTGATTGTGAAAAACCGTTTTAAAATGGTTAATGACAACTTAATTAAGGCGATTCGAAAGCATTCAGAAAATGAAAAATTTGGAAATTTAGTTGTGAAATTAATTGATGATAAATCGTCAAATGTGACATCCTTCAGCATTATTTTCTAATATCCCTAAAAACGAAAATGGTTGCCTCAAAAGCGATAAATCACCAATTTGTTGCCTACGCCTTTTGAGGTTTCAAAACTCTCAAGCCGAAACAATACCATGTTCTCATATGATCAAAACTTTATTACTACTGAAAAACTCAAAATGTGTGTGAGAATATAGGACCAAAATTGAAATTTCTGATAAAAATTTATGGTAAAAGACGCAGAAATAAAATTGGATATAAAAATTACTACTAAATAAGTAAAATATTCCGATTTATCTTTATTATTTATATCATAAACATACTTTTATTGGCTCTTTTCAAAACTTATACCAACGTATCATGTGTCACAGGTAGTATTTTTTGTCAATATCAAAAAATCCTTATTAAATTTAAATTATTAATTAGTCTCTGGGCTGATACACTAGCAGACCAAAATCATTTCTCGATAGTACAATCTTCAAACGATATGCATAAAACCTAAAAAAATTCATGACGTTTTGACGATTAGTTTACTGGTTACAGAAGCAACCTGTAAACGATACTAATTTTTTGAAATTTTGTTATTTAAAAAAATGTTTAAAATAGAATTTTTCGTATTTGATTAAACATTTCTTTTTGAGGAGATGAATTACTATTGAAGACAAACAATGGCTTAATAAGCGCTGTTGAAAACTGTTCTCCAGGGAAATCAATTATCAGTAACTGATTTGCTGAATTTAAATCCAGCTGTCCATCAGTAATACTGAACGCTTCGAATGCCAAAAATTAGCAGATGTTTCGAAATACATTCTAAAGTCTACTAAATACTTGGTTGAAAAATGGTTTAAGTCAACAAATTTGCTTTTCAAAGTCTCAATTTTAATCAATGCAATTTTTCTTTGCGGGAAATGTATAAAAATTATACTTTTGTAAAATCTTATATTAACATCTATTGAAACCAACTTGATTGCATTCATCCGGTAGCCTTATTTCATGAAACTTTTTAATTGAATCCATTCATCTAATTGCAACAGTTAAGGAAATAAACGTTATTTTCGCTTTTTTGAGATACCTATACAGTTGACTGAATACCTAATTTCAATAATTCTATAAAATATTAAGTGATTGGGGGAAGGACTTTGTAATGTGCAAAAAAGGTTGTATTAACTTCCCACCTCAGAAAATATATCTTTTTTTACAAAATTTAATATTTTTTATTAATAATAATATTATTTACAAATTTATGATGCTGCTTCCCAGCATAGCTAGTTCAATCACAGGAAAGACGATGAGATCTGTTTGATGCTGATCGAATGCCAAATCATTGATCTCAGAGCTTCGTGACAAACTTGGTGATTTAGGTGACAAAATAGATAATTCTGGAATCTTCCAGAATTTCAGCAATTGAGCCAGGAGAAACTGAAAGCTGCATCGAGAAGTGTGGAGGGTAGCCAGCCTTGTGGTATTGAGTCGGCAGTTTTATACAGCTAAAGCGAGGAAACAGTGGAGAATTGCAGACATTTGGAGAGATCGTAGAGTGAGGCTATGGAGATTATCTCTTTCTGATGAATTCTGTCTGGTCACATTGTGTACTGTGGTTGTGTTTTACTGCCGATTACTACTTGTTGCTACCTCCTGTTGCAGTGTGCTGTTGTGTGTTTCCTGTGAGCTCATCTGAGCTGTATATTTGTTAACTTCATGTTAATAAAAGCCATTGTCTGTTATTAAAGGATTATTTATTTCACCAACCAACAAATCGGAAAGAACTCTGGAAGTATTCATGAAATATCAAGAACATATCTCCTTATGAAAATCTTACATATACAGGGTGTATTTAACAGTGAAAACACATTTAAATGAAGAAAAATAGTTGTAGGAATAATGCATAGATTTAAAACAATGAGCATTGGGGTCTGTGTAGCGGAACACTTACCGGGGACTCTTAAAAATATAGATTATTATAAAATTATGATAAATTAAAATTAAAAAAAAACATAAAGTGTAAGAAATTACGTATTATAAAGCATACATTTAAAATAACATTTTTAGACAACTCCTCTCAGTTATAACAGTGGGTGTTGTCGAATATCCCTGCATTGATATTGCCTGTATATTTCCAGCAATTATTTTACAGTGGCATTCTACAAAGGAATTTATATTATATTGTGAATTTTATAAGTTTGACCATAAGATGAGAGTATTGTTAAGAATTCAGTGAACTACGTAGTCTTCCTGGGCGGAGTTATCCACCAATCATGTAAATATCACGTGGACTCAGTGTTGATGTTTGTATATTTTCCCCCAGTAGATGCGAACTCTACTCGTGTATTAGGGGGAGTGTCATCTTAGTTCTCTCTCCCTAGATATATTATGTAGAATTTTTTTAGGCTTGCCACATATTATGTTTCTTTGGTGCTGATGTTACAATCAAACCATCCAAAAGACAACATATCGTCAAAATATCAAAATATTTCGTCCAGACCACAATCTTCAATATCCTGTAAATTATTGTGCAACCGTGAATAAAGGCAATAATTTGAATCTAATTTAATTTTTAATAAGTATTTCTACAAATTTAGCTTTCTCCATTAAAGAATCATTATGCTATATAGTAGAGTAGAGCATTTTAAGATCAACGGTTTGGTTCAAACTTCATTCACATTTCTCAGAGCAATTCCTCACCGCAGCTGCTAAAATTCGAGAACGACATCGTGAAACATTCACGATACCACCCCACTGATCGTTACTCCTCGCGATTCTATTAGCGCACAAGACGGATGGGGGGAAGGAGATTATCTCTGTTTCGTATTCGTGAGAAGTGATATTAAGATGGGCTCTTGAAGACGATCAGGTACCGACGGACGAAGACGAATAGGCCGCTCGCACGCCTTGTGTCTCTGACGATGATGAACTGTCTGTCAAACGTGACGAAGTTTTTTTAAAAAAAGAATCGTCTTTTTTCGTTTTATTTTGGCGGAAAGCAGGTATTCTGTCGTCTAGAATGTGAGATTGCGTGTCGAAAATGCTGTCGAAAAGAAAAAGAAGGCGAATTTTACAAGTTGTTCTTTTTAAGATAAGGCAGAAAGCCATTAAAAATATACAACATGAAATAAACAATGATGGATGAAGTGGTGAAAAAAAATTAAAATCTAACTGAGAAAAGTAGATAAATATATTGACTCCTCTTTCTTTAAGAGAAATAATATTTTAGGACCTACCCATGCTGTTAAAGAGTTTTAAAAATATCTATTTAATAATAACATTGTCATTTAATATTATCCTTAATATAATATTTTGGCACATCTGCCAGAAAGTTTAAAGTCAACAGTTTATTTAAGAATGCCTTTTTCAAATTTAATTATATAGATAAATTCTTATTATGCAAATTGTATTTGATAGTTTATTAAGGCTTTTAATATTTTTGCACATTTTTAATAAGTGTTTTAAGGTGCTTTTTAAGTGTTATGTATAGTGTTTGTAAAGCTATGTTTACGGCTTTTAAATTCTTAGCCTGATTTTAGAGTTTAAAAAATTGAATTCATTCTGTTTTTAAATCTCTAATATGTTTTAAATGTTTTTAAAATTGATTTAAACTTTTAATTGATTGACTTTGCGTTTCTTGTATGCTACTTTGAATGTTTTTTTTTTGTTTGGTTTTAGTATGCTTAACTTTATGTTTTTAAAAAATAAATGCATTCAGTTTCTAAATTCTCAATATGCTTTTAAGGTTTATTTGAACCTGTTTTGTGTTTTAGGCATATTCTTAATGTTTTTATGTTTGAGTATGCCCAACAATGCCCTTTTAATGCTTTTTAGGATGAATATTTTTATCTTTAAAATCTTTTTCACACTTCGTAAGGATTTTTAGGTTTGGAGTTCTCAACTTTTAAATTTTTACTATGTTTATAAATTGACTACGTACATATTTTAAACTCCTAGTGCTTTTTTATTGTTTTTGTGGTTTATTATTTTCAATTTTTATTACTTTTCGTTTTGTTATGCATTATCTAAATGGAATTGTTTCTTTAAAGTACATTGTCTCTTAAATAAATAATAATTAATTTTTGATATCTTAAAAGATTTTTTCTGATTTATTTGAATTTATTTTTTGCTTAAACAGACTTTTATTCACAAAATTAAAATGCACATGCTTGGTATAAACAACGTATGTTAAAATAATAGGTGTTTCCTCATTTAGTTAATTGGTGAAATAAAGAAAAGGAATTGTTCAATGTATTGCTCTTCATTCGAATAGTCAGCTGGCAGGCAAGAAATTTTTGCAGCAATACGCTTCGATATTTTTCGATAGTCTGATGGAGTATAATAAAACGAAAAGTTGCTTATTGCGATAAAAAAAAATCTCTCCTCGTCTGAAAATTGTTTTTCTGATTGGATGATGATACAATTCATATAAATAATCATTTTCTTGCAGCTGACTATCTTGCATTACATAATACATCTTACCACGATTTTCAGAATAATCTAATGGTTAATTTTACTTATCAATCACTAGATAATGGTATATAGGCTATCTATAATTCTTAGTTTTTCATAAGAAAACATACCTAGTTCATTTGATCTTTACTGAGCAAACGAAATCTTTGATTTTGCCATTTTTTTTCTTTTAAAAATAATAATTTTGAAAAGTTTCTCTAGACTTCAAAAGTACCCTGTATATATAAAAAAAGGAGTTTGGCAAAGGAAGCAACAAAAATGTTCGTAAATATTGAATGGTTTCCACATAAGAAAAATATAAAAAAAAATTCAACGATGCATCTTTAATTTATAAAAGACAAGTGAATAAAAACAGGATAAAATGAAAGAAAAGAAACCCCATTTTCTTTAAGCAACATAAACAAAAAGATTATAGCGTAATAAGTACCAATCAGGATAGTTTCAAAACAATAGAATTTCGCAAATACATGCTCTAATCATCTGTGATAAATTTTAAAATCCGGAACTATTTGTTTTAAATAATAAATGAATAAAAAAAAATAATGCCTTCTGATTTCAAGGGCAAAATATTAAAAGTTAAGGAAAAGAAAAAATTCACTCTAATGATTCTTTTTATTTGCTCATTTATTTTTTCCTCTCCTTAGTCTATATAAATAAATGTTTTGGGTTTAAAATTTAACCCTATATAATGCAAATCAAGAAATAAATGTTCTTCAAATCTTATTTAAAAATAACAGTAAGCATAAAGATGGTTTGAGAAAACTATATAATTAATTATATAGCTATATGTTATATTAATTATATAATTATGCATTAATTATATAATTATTTATTTTTTAAAGATATTTTCCTGTTTCATATGCGAAATATTGCTCAAGCAAAAGATATTGGGATTCAACAAATGTTTGATAAATTGAAATTAAAAGTTAGATCCTAAGAGATATAGTTAAATTAAGACTTACTTTGCATTATTGATATTGTGAAATATCACTTGAAGCTGTTTTTGAAATTTCTTGTCAGTTAAAACTAATATTGCTTTTGAGACTCTTTGGAGTTTTAAATTATCGATTCAAAATTGTTATCTTCATTTTAAATGTTTAAGCATTTTTTTCACCTGCCAATCTTAATGTTTAATTATAAATTATATCAGTTTTTGAAAACAATTAAAAACTTAACAAAAGTTGATTTTTGTTGGGTTTTTTTATTGTTTGGGATAACTCATTATTTAAAAAATATTACGGTTGAGAAATTCTTTGGCGAGTAAGAATACTCTCTTATTAATAATGAAGTGAAGTTTCAGATGGTAGAAACATTTTGCACAATAATTTTTTATAATTTATACAATGTGTTTAATAATTTCTATAAAAAGATTTGTATAAATTATCAAAAAGGCTTTTATTAACAAATACACTGAAATTCCATTAAATGTTAATACTTAATTATTTTTACTTCCTCGGATATTTACACTTACATTGCTTTCGATAATTGATTTAATTTGGAAATTTTTAATCTTTACTATAAATGTTTCTTTTAAAGCAGTATTTCAAATTTTGCTCTCAAATTTTGGAAATACAGAACTCATTTTAATAAAGGTTTTTTGACAATGAATTAGATAATATTTTTATTATTAAATAAACAAGAAAAATTATATCTTTAACTGAGTGTACTAGACAATTATTCTTAAAATGAAATTGTGTTTAAAACATAAAGACAATTATTAATGCGTCATTTTTAAAATATGTATACCATTCAAAATCAATTTTATCAAAATTAATACTTCTAAAACTAACTGTACTAAATAGATTTTATAGAAAAATATCATTAAAAAATTTTAATAATCGAATGTAAATGCTTGTTTTTTATCTCATGCCATTTTAATTATCAGCATTTACAGATTTAATGTAGCTACTAACTAATCATTATTTAATTTGTGCACTATAATAAGCTTTTGGGTCCTAATTTTTTATATTTTTTTAATGTGTAGATATATTTATCTGATGAAATATCATTTTATGCTATTTCAAAGTATTTATTATGCACTTAAATGCTTAAAATATAAATATGTTTAACATTACTCTCTTTAAATAATGAAATATCCTTTAGTATGATTTCTAAATACAGGCTACAATGCTCGAAACAAGTAAAGAAGACTTTCAGAAATTGAAAATGATTTTCTTAAGCTGTATATATTCCATAAATAAATAGTTTTCATCTATAAAAATGTGGAACTTCAAGAATAATGAAGTCTCCAAAAAACCACCTGCCACGATCTGACTTCGATACGTCATATCGAATGCGCAGCTGGTGTGCTTGGACAACTGCGTCTAGAATAAAGTCCGTATGTCACATGTTACCATGGAAACATTGGAACGCGGTCATTATTTTCCGCTACTTTCTTTAACAGTAGCTTTAGTAATCGGATTGAGGTTTAGAGAGCTAGAGGGGGCTTTTTCTACCAATTACAGCCCTAGAACACAGTTTGTTTTGCAGAAATAAAAGACAGTAAGAGAAAAATAGGACTGACTTTTTGGTTTCATTTACTCATTGAATTATTGAGAATTTTTTTCCGTTCCATGTTGAGATAGGAGAAAATAGGAAATAACTGTATGCCCTTACCTGTCATAGACTTGTCGGTTCAGTCTTCTCGAATATTTCATACATTTTCTAGAGAAAAATAAATACAAAATCCTTATGTAAAGCCGACTATTATTAAATTCTTGCTATGTGTATTTTTGATTAAATTAATGCATTCTTTTGTATAAAAGGAAATTTATACAGTTAAATTCATTCGGGACGAAAATTCCATAACTTTATCAACCTTCTTTTTTTTCCTTCTATATTTGTATTTTTGTATATCTTCTCCCGAGCTTCACGCGACAACTTACAATGACCACCAAATCTATAGTTAAATTTGAGGCTTGAGTTCGTAATTTCTGCAAATAGATTGAGTATTCTTAATAGTAATCTATTCCCATGTATTTTTCAAACTTTTCATAACATACTAAAAGTTGCAAAGATAAGAAAAAGTCCAGATTAAATAGTAAATACAACTAATTATCACAGACTAAAAGTTAGATAGAAATCTCAACAAGAAGCATCGAAAGCAAGAATTCTGGTTAAAGATAATTAAAGGTAATTTTTTTAATATATTATGTAGCGCGGTTGTATCCGTAACTGTAGCGGGCTTTACAACATAGGTATTAAAATTTCATAACCCTGTATTTTTTTACAAAACGAATCTATCACATGTTCCGATTAATTTGATTTATCACATTTATCATTCTATTCAGTTGACAGTTTTTGCGGGTGAACTCTCAATAATTTTCCTCAAATATCACAGATGCTTGGAAGAAAATTAATGACTCAAAAGTCAAATAAATTTGGCAAAGTTTTGATTTGGCCTTCTGACATGTAAGCCATCCGTGGTTAAAATCACATATTCATCTTTTAAATAAACTGATAATTTTTGCAGATGAAATTTCACAATTTGTTTTCTAAAATATTTCAGATACTTCAAAACAAACTCATAATTCAAAAGCTGAATAAAATTGGCAAGTTTTGTTTCGTTTTTGCTTTCTGTCACTGGAGCCATCCTTGACTAAACTGAACCATAATACAGACTAAAATTGCATTATCATATATTTTATAGTGCGGATCTATCACATGCACAGATTAATTTAATTCATCAGATGTTTATCTTTTTAATCAGCTTACAATTTTTGCAGTGAATTTTCAATATTTTTTCTAAAATATTTCAGAATTTTTGGAAACAAATCCATAGTTCAAAATCGAAATAAAATGATCAAGGTTTGGTTTTGGCCTTTTGACACAAGAGTGATCCTTGGCTAAACTGCGCCATAATACAGATTAAAGTTTCATAACCATATATTTTAAAATACAAGTCTATCACATGCACCTATTAACTTGACTAATCACATTCTTATATATTCCAATCAGCTGACAGTTTTTTGCAGGTGAAATTTCAATATATTCAATATTTTCAAAATTTTAAGTATATGGAAGCAAATTCATAATTCAAAAGCCAAATAAACTAGGCAAGCTGACTTTTTTTATCTCGCACTAGGGCCATCGTTAGCTAAACTGGGCTGAGATGTTCCCAGATAGAGTTTAGGAGACAGATACATTTTGTTTCAATCTTTCGAATAAACATATTGCTACGAAAGATAAGGAATCAAGTATCTATTCCAAACATTTTTATGCTTGTTTACTTCATAAATATTCAATATGGCTTTAAATAAAAGAAAAATCTATATTTCCAACCATCCGAAAACATTGCCAACCGAAATATATTAAGATAGTGAGTCTTTATTTTTAGAATGCCCTAGTGTTATTCATGCTTAATATTTTAATATATATGTAGATTGACTATTAAAATGCATATTACGTCGAACGCTTGCCTCTTCCAATCAACAAAGTTGTATCCTGTGGAGGATGTAGCAAAGAATGCCTAACATCACAAAAAGGACATTCGCCGCTGATGTCGCTGATACCGATTTACTTTATTTCTCCGAATCTTCCACACAATCAACCAAACCTACCAGAAAAATGCTCCGTCTTCCCTCCACCCTTCCCAGTCGAGGGAAAAATCTGAGGGAAAAATTCAGATAAGAAGGGGATTCCTTCCGGCCATTGAGTTCGATGCAATTATCCTCCTTACAAAAAAACTCTCAACCGGAAAATAAACTGAAGGAATAAATAGAATAAATGATGGACGGGGAATTATTGAAAATCGCATTATTACAGTAAGCTTCTTTAGAAAAACCGAGAGGGTAAACTCGGCTTGAAAAATTGTTTGCGTTCCGTTAAATGCATAGTAGTAATATGCTATTATAGAGCTCCCTCTTTCTGAGTGCTCGAACTCATCATCGTGAGTTAGTCGAGCAACAAATGTTCGCCGTTTTTAATGATGGTCTTGTAAAAAGTAATTGCTCGGCATGGTAATGGGAGAACAGTTTCCATCGATTTAGAGTTAAATTCAAGTATTTTTGTAGTGTTTTTAATCCACTTATATTTCACTATGTAGTTGAATTGAATTTGAGGGTAAATTATTCGGGGATGGTACGAGGATATGATGCATGGTTAAGACTTGTGGCATTGGACAAGAGATGGAGACGGGATTATAGAGTTATCTCTTTCAAATAATATCGGTAATAGGCAAACAATTTTAAAGATTTAGAGCTAAATTTAAGTTTTTTTATAGTGGTTTTATTATACACTCATATTTTATAATGAATTTTAGGATAAAATAAGATGGGGACATGAACAAGATTTGATGCATATTTAAGACTTGTAACACTGGACAAGAGATGTAGACTTGGTTATAAAATTCTTTTTCTTCATTAGTAACAGCAAAATGAAAACCGTTTTATCAATTTAGAGCCAAATTCAAATATTTTCTATAGAACCTCATCATATTTCACTGTGTATTTGAATTGAACTTGAGGTTAAATTAATCGAAGACATGTTGATAAAATGCGACGCGCGTTTGAGACATGAGGAACTGAATGATACATGTGAACTGGATTCTTAGAACTTGATATCATGATCATGAATTGCTCGAGTAACAAATTCTTGCTAATATAGAAGAAAACTAAAGGGCATGATACCAGAAAATAGTTTTCATCCATTTAGAGCCAAATTCAAATACTTTTGTGGTGTTTTGTAATACATTTATATTTCGCTATGTAGTTGAATTGAATTTGAAGATAAATTAACGGGACACATGGAAAAGATATAATGCATGGTTAAGACTTATGGCAATCGATAAGATATGCGATTGGATTATATAGTTACGTCTTTCTGTTGATAAAAGTAAGAAAACAGTTTTATCGTAATTTAGCTAAATTCAAATATCTTCTATAGAATCCATTGATATTTTAATGCGTATTTATTTGAATTGAATTTGTAGACAAATTAATCGAAACTATATGGATAAGATGCAATGCGTGGATAAGACATGTGGAGAGGAATGAAATATATGGACTAGATCCCAAGAGGTTAATATCATTATCTCAAATTTCTCGAGCGGCAAATACTTGCCTTTTTAATAACGCTGAAAATAGCTAAATGGCATGGTAACGAAAAAAGATACTTCAGCGCTTTAAGGCTAAAATCAAATACTGTACAGAGTTTTATAATCCATTCATATTTTATTGTGCAAATGAATTAAGGATAGATTAATTGGAGTCATGTGTATAAGATGTGATGCGTGATAAAGGCTTTAGCTCCTGAACATAGCACTACAATAGGTAAATTTATAAAAAAAAAATCATTAAAAAAGCTTTATGAAATAAAACCAGTTTTCTGAAAGTTGTGATTTAAAAAGAAAACTGTCAAACATATCAACTGTTACATTTCAGCTTAATTCTGACACTAATAAAATAAACACTCTCAAATAACACGTGTTCTACGATATAATGCAATTCTGAGCAATGTTACAAATCTTATATAATGTAATTATGGTTAAAAGTTGCTTAATGTATGATTCCAAATTGGTAAATAAAACTAATATTTCATTCTCTAAATACTATTAATAGTTAGATAAATATTTTGAGCAACTATTTATTATTTAATTTAAACAGATGGATTTGTAAATAAATTAGCAGTAAAATGGTCGAAATATTTGTCTGTATATATGTGTGCGAGTGTATACTTTTACAAGTATGTATATATTTAAGAAATCAATCACCAATTCAAAAAAAACATTGGTTTCAACAGTGTTTATCTTTTGAGTCACTTCATCTTCCCTTTCAATCTAATCACAAGCACGGCTTTTACAACGATTGTTATTCATTTTACAAATTAATGCATCATTTTCAAAATCAAGGAGGTAAAAAAACCCACATCAAAATGGCAGAGAATTAATAAATAAACTGTGCAATCAATCAGAAAATTGACCAAAAAAGATAAAGTACTTTTTCCCCACAAGTCTATATCATTAGAGATTCTTTCAAACAGAATTATTTAAAAATAAAAAATAAAAAATCGTGAAGGAATTTAAAGTGTTGTTAGGATTCAAAACACTTGAAACTGTATCATTATTACAGCTTCAAAGTTCATTCAACAAAAACACTAAAGCAATTTACTAAATAACTGTACTTCTTCCTTCTTATAATTTGTGTGCAAACCTTGGAACTTGTTGATATACATTTTATCTTTTGCGTCACTTCATCTTCACTTTCTGCTTTTTTAATACAGTTTTCAAAACCATTTTTTTTTTCTTTAGAAAAAATAGTAGAAAAAAAATTGCTCTTTTCATTGAGATCTTACCTCCTTTTTTTTATTTAATCCCTGTTTTCTTTGCTCTTTCCTTACTTCCCACCCCGATTTTTTTTCCAAAGTATTGCTATAGTTGACGATCTAAAAGAAAAGAAATAAAAATGGCACTTCACCGTTATTAGAAAGAGTTTTTTTTTTCTTTGTTTTATTTTCTTGTTCTCAATTTTTTTTTATCTGCTGAAGTTCTTCCGTCGGGGAAAAAACATTTTTAGGTTGGTTTTTTTTTTAAAGAATTCATTTTTGCATTTTAAAATTGAAAAGTAAAAGAAATGGAAATGTTGCGATTTAAATTCTTCTTCCAAAGCATTTTTCTTAAGTGCATGCGTATTTTTTTCCTTTAAATTCAAATTTTAATTCAGTGTTAGCCTCTCAAAATAATTTTAACTACTATAAATAAGTAATTATAATGTTATTAATTATAAATTTAATTCTCTTTATGAATTATATATGAATGTAAGGAAATATAAATTAATTTACTGTTATATAACTTTGTAATACATTTGAAAATTCAAATAAATTTTTTTGTTTCTAGCTGTTAACCCTATAATGCATAGTAAAGCCATTTAGGCTACACGTTTTTTCTATTAATAAGCTTTACAGAACTATTCCAAAGACAAACAATGCGTGTCTGGAAATCCTTTATTAAACGCTTGTTGATTAAGAAAATATTGTAGGAAAAAACTGATATATATTAATAGTAGTATTAAAATTGGAAAATTGGGAAAATACTAAGTCTTGATGATATAATATTCTACTATTAAAAATACTGTTTGCATGGTAAGAAAATATACTGGTAAAAAGAAACTTTTATTTTTATTTCAGAATTGCTATAATATCAGATGTGCCTCTGGGATATTATTTAATACATGATGTAAACTTTTGGTGCATTTATTTTTTTTCAATTCTTGGAAAAAATGTTTTTAATAATTTTCTTAAATTATATGCAACTATTACAAATGCATATATATTGTTTTGTGAAAAAAATTAAAGACTTGCATTTTAGGATTAAGTAAGGCAAAATTAAAAGAAATCTAATTTAACTGGAATTTTAAAAAGGTTATGTCAATCTAACTTGATCTTTTAATTATATTTAAAATATTTTCTCATGCAGCTATTACTTTGAATATGTTTCATAAAATTATTTCAACGAGTTTCCAAATCTAAAATTGTAGCATATAAGAATATTGAAAAGCAACAACAAACACATCTGTATCACCGATAGTGCCACCTCGTGGTGTGGATTGAGCTTGAACAGTATGAGATTAGATAATAACCATTAAACAAATCCTCAAACTATTAACAAAAATAACTAAATAAAGCTAAAAATAGTTTAAAATCTAATATCGTTAGGAGCCCTGCAGTGATTTTGGGAATTTCTAATGATGATGCAACAATATTCTAAAAAATGCAATAATATTCTATAATAAAAAAATGCCCAGATGGTATAATAATAATTATAATTATTTATTATCAATGCATATGATGAAAACATTCATATTGCTTTTTTAAAATCCAAAAAATATGTCTTCTCAAATTCAGGTGGTTTTTACTTTATTGATTATTTAAATAAAATTAGATCGGTTAAAATAGTTTTTTAGCTATCAAGAATCGATATCCATATCATATATTTATCAGAAATTTGCAACAAGGTTCTTAAAAAAGGTCCTTATACTTTTTATTACCATAATAGCATTTATGTGCTAAAATATTTTTTAATGAATCGTATCACGTGAGAAAATGACAAGCTTGATGAAAAAAACATTTAAAATACTCAAAACAGCAGAACGTTGAATTATAAGTTATTACATTTAACAAGTAATTAACTCTGCTATCACGGTAACTAATGCTAAAAAATTGTGATATAAAAATCTAAAATTTAAATAAAAGCATGTAAAAAGGAAGGATATCTTATTCCTTTAGTAAATAAAATGGATAAAAATTATGTTTTGCAATTTATTTTAAATATAAATATTTATCCGCAATTTTCATCCAGAAAAAGAGAAAAAAAAACCAGAAAAAAATTAATCGCGAGAAGAAAACCTCATGTATAATGATTGTTTTTCCAAATAATATTCATATTATTTAAGTTTATAAAACTATTTTTTATTTACTTTCTAATCTTACTTAATTATTTATTCTAACAGTTCTTTATGCTCAGATTTAGTTTTTACATAAGCATAAACTAGTTTTGTTTTGTTTTTGTTTTCATATGTTCTCTTTGTTTTATTTTCCTTATTTATTTTAATATCCGGTCACTTTTTATCTTCCCTATACATATTTGGTGAAGGGTTTTCAAAATATAATAAACACCATGCAAAATGATTACAAATAAAGTTATAACAAAGACATAAAAAATACAAGATAATATAGATGAGGAAGTTGTTAAATTTGCAACATTTCATTTTTACAACAATTTTATTTTGTTTATAAATGAAATAAAAATCGTTTGTAACATTAAATAAGGATATTTCTGATATAAATCAAACGATTTGAAAATGAATTCAAATAAATCAAGAATTTAGAGCGCCATTACAAAAAAAAAGTACTTAATCATCCATGTCTTTTTGAAAACTGATAAAGAAAGCATCTTTCTTTCTCTACTTGATTTATTTTGAATTCCTTGTTTACGTCAATACAGTTTAAAGAATAAGAGCTAAGTCAAAAAATAACGATGTTCAAGTATTTCCTTGCTACACTTGTTTTAAATGGATTTTGTTTCTAATTTTTTTGTTTATGAACCACTTTTTCGAGTATGGCCTACAATTTATGGTAATATTCAATTGCAATGATGTCGGAGTACTGTGTTGGTGTGTATAATTGCTATTTATAAGGTAAAAGATACCATATTTTGACTTTACATGCATTCTGTTTGGAGTCGTTGTACTGCTGTAAAATGAATTCCCATCCAAACCCAAATTTTTAACAGTTTTCTTTAGATTGCTGCAACCATATGGTTCATACAACCTTCCTGTAGAAATTTCTTAAATCATAGGCACAAATGTAAATGCTGAAATTGTTCGAAATACCATTAGACAAGCTCGATATAACAGTCGCATTAATAGAGAGGAACCATTCATCAGCTCGCAAATTCAGATAAGGCAATTGAAGTTTGCAAAAAACTTATAATTGAAGGCCATTAACTTTTGAAAGAAAGTTATGTTTATTGATGAAAAATAAAACTCACTCTTTTTGGCAGTGACAGCCATCGTACAGTATGGAGAAAGCCTAATACTGCTTTGAATCAAAAAACTTTTCGTCCAACATGAGGGTGACTCCATCATGGTTTGAGATTGCATGGTTTCATCCAGGTTAGGAAGTTTAATTCTTATAGATGACATTATAAACCATATGGCTTACTTAGATATACTTCGCAGCAATCTAAAAGGAATTATTAAAAATTTGGGTTTAGATGGAAATTCTGTTTTTCTGTACTTAACTTCAAAATAAGGTTGCGTTTTCCTTAAAAATAGCAGTTACACACACCAATACAATACTCCGACATCATTGCTTTGAATATTACCATATATTGTTGGTCATACTCGAAAAAGTGGTTCAAAAACACAAAATTATAAACAAAATCCATTTAAAACAAGTGTTGCAAGAAAAATTGGGTAAAATATCTTCAGATTTCCCCCAAAAATTGGGCAAATTGGTACAGAGATGTTTAAAATTCATTATAAAAGTTAAAAGACATGTAACTTAGCAGTGACACTTTATTTTTATGCGAGATATCGCAAAACTTTCATAGGGGGTTCTCTCAATTTTTTTAGGCAAAAATCTGAGTATGTTTATTTAAAATGCTTATGAAATTTTTCAGTTTTGAAGTTTTTCCTCGATTGAACTTTATTTTTACTCTGAATTAAACTATTTTTCATGTGTAAAAATAAAAATATGTTTGTCTACTCGGTAATGTGCTATTTATATTGGAAGTCAGATTTATCAATAAAAGTAAGGTATACTCTTAATTTTTTGTGCCACTGTATATATACAAACAATTCATCAGCAAGTAAGTGCTAATCTGTCTATCTGTCCTGTTGTCTATGAACACGAATAAATCTAATGCTTAATGAGCTGGATATATTTAATATAGACATTGATCTTTATGTCAAAATAACTTATATGTGTTAATTTTTTAAATTATATGCTGCGATATGTCAAAATTATTTATTTTACACTGTATATATAAATACAACATACAACATATCATGAAAAAATACAAGAACTCTATTGAAGTGAGTGTCATTGGGTTTTGTTCCATTTGCTTTCACACAAAAAACATTTGACAAATTTTTAATCTAAATAGTTTTACTATTGGTTTTTGTTCAATAAATATTACAATTCTCATGTAAAGCTAAGATTTTTAAATTAACTAAATAAAAAAGTAGTGCAGTTATTTTCGTAGAATTAAATTAAATTATTTTGCCTTATGTTTCAAGTTGTAATTCTACTTAAAACAATTAGAGTTCTTGCGTATTGTCAATTAAAAATCCCCATGTGCTTTTACCAACGCATAAGATTGACGCAAGGAGACGCAAGCAATTACACTCCCCTCAAGACGTTTGCAGGTCTTTAACATTCCTCAATTTTTTCTGTATTTTCATTAAAGAACTGGCTTCTTTAAGAAAATCTTCTTCGTAAGCCTCAGTGGTGTAAGTCAGCTAGCATAAATTTGTAGAACGATAAATGGAACATATCCATAAATACACCAGAATTAAAGTTTTTATTATTAAAATGAAATAAGAAAAAAAAAACTTTTTGCGGATATAATTTTATAAAATTATTTTTAAAATTTCAGCAGAATACATTTATCCAAATTCTAACTATCCAGATCATCAATTATCTGGATTACTTTGAAGGGGGAAAAGAAATCAAAAAATAAAATATATGCAAGAATACAGCAATACTATTGATTTGGTCAGATATATCTATTATTTTAATGCAATATGTAGATTAAAAAAATGTGAAATTTATTGGTTCGATTTATTTATATTTTAAGTAAATTTTATTTTATCCCATTTATTTTTGCTAATTATCCAGTTATCAAATTTGCATTTTATTTATTTTTTAAATTATTCTATTACTCAACTTTTATCATAGTTATTTCACTTTAATTATTCCTTTATCCAATTTTTATCATATCTATTTTAATTTAATAATTCAATTACCTAATTTTTATTCTATTTTTTATTGGATTATATGGTTATCCAATTTTCGTCCTGTTTAATATTTATTTAATTGTCGGATGTCTATTTTCATCCTATTTATTTTTATTTAATTAATCAAAAATCCAATTTTTATACTATTTTTTAATTACTTATCCAGTTTTCCTTCTATTTATTTTTATTTAATTATCCAACTATCAAATTTTTATCCTGTTTATTTTTTACATAATTAACCGAGCATACAATTTTTATCCTATTTTATTTCTCCTGATTATTCAAATCTGCTATAATCCAAATAAGATAAATTTATATGGATTTATTTAGAAATATTCATACATTAGAAACTTTATTTTGCTATACAATGTAAAATAATTCCATTGCATTCTCCCTATAGCAGTTGGTTCAATGCATTTGCACGAGAGGGAAACATGATTTCCTATATCCCAACTCATATACATCTTATCGACTTCCCATTTTACCTCCATTCAAAACATTTTCGATGAAATACGATACCAATTGTGAGTAGAACACATATTAGGCGCCATCTGTTGCTGGTCTCAACATTACCTTTGTTGCCTTGCCGATAGAAACGCTCTATGAAAGAACGAGGCTTTTGATCGAAACAAATGAGAAATCTTCATTTTGATCACGGGTTTTGCTAAAAACCAATGGATTGATATTGAAAATTTAAAAAGATTAACAAAATGCTGTTTTTTTTACGTGAACTTCACTCGCTCTGAGACTGAGTAGTAATCAAAAAACATTTTTCAAAATTTTATATTATTTATTCGTTATTAAGTTTAGTTATTTATTATGGTTATTTGATCATTTTTTTGTCTAAGATCAAAATGTAATAGCCAATTCAGATATGAATTATGTTTAGATAACCAATAAAATATTACCATATCAAATAAAATAACTAAATTCTTAAAAATGATTGATTTTAAAGAAAAATTTCTGAAAAATTGATTTACTATGTTCAGGGCAAATTTTTGAAAAACCAATATTATGAGGTATATTTTTGAAGGATTGCATCAAATCTATGGAAGAAATATATTGTTATATATATCAGTTAAAAACCAAAAATAATTTAAAAATTGGAATTTAAAAAAATTACCTAAAATAAGATATAGAGAAGAAAACCTTTTGATTAAGAAACGATTTATTCAAACATTTGCAAATAGATTGAAATATGCATTACATTATGCTAAAAGTAAGAAATAAGTTATATTCCTATCCAGTCTTTGAATAATTCGATTCAGAAATAAAAAGTGTTTTCTTGTTTTCCTTTTTTTTCCATATTTTTATGTATTTAAACTTCATCTGTAAAATCTTTATTAATGAACATATTTCTAATCTGATATTAGAAAAAAGCTTGGATTTTAATTTCTCTAATATTTTAATTTCTCATGTCATGAACAGATTTTATAATAAATAACGCTATTTTTCACATTATTTATGTCATTTTTAAATTAGTCACCTCAGTATTCATGAATAGCAAATTAAGAATTGTTTTTGTTTATATTTTCACTAAAGAGTGCACAACGGCTGATTAATCAAATATTGATTAACCAAACATTTACAAAGTTTTATCTTAAAAAATTCCTTTTTAGTTTTCGCCATTGAGTAAACAAATACTGTAAACATTTTGAATAGAAAGTATATATAGTGGAGTATTTTGTGTGTCTCATTAAAAACGTATATATAGTATAACCTGACCTTTGATTTAAATTATCGATAAATAAATTTTTGATGGCATTTTCAGATTTATCCATTTTTTTCAAAGTTCTCTAAACAGACAACATGAACTGTCTAGAGCTTACCATATGTAAAGGTTATGCTTTAGAACATTTTTTGCAGTGAGTATTTAGTGAATTTTCTTCCAAAAATTCTTTAAGAAAATGATCCATCACCACTTTAAAGAAAACTCATAATGATTTATTCTTCCATAAATTGTTTTATTTGCTGCGAGCAGTATTTATATAAATTGTTGGAAAATTACCTCGCGTATTTAAGAACATTTTAAAGTTTTATTTAAAACAATATCAATTTTTTAAAAGAAAATCCGTAAAATGTTCTCATTTTATTTTTTACATATGTCTGTCCATATAAGAAAATCTGAGTACACGCAAAATACAATTTATAATTGTTCGTATGTAAAACATACCTAAACCATAGCTTTTAACTAGATATATAAGGCGGGTTACTTAAAAATCCCAGCAAAATGCAGTTAAGATTTCACGGTTCCTCATGGGGAAATCATCCAGCATTTCTGGAGAAATTCCCATTAAGAAGTATAAATCAGAGAGTATGAAGGTGTATCTTATTATTTAGTGTATATATCTTGAAAAGTTTATAATTTCTTAAGTCAAGTCTACTTTTAATGTATTCAATTATAAATACTTTTTTCGAAGCAATCAAAGTCAACATTGATAGAAAAAGATAAAAAGAAAAGGATTGATATTAAACAAAATTAGCTATGCTAACTTTTCAAGCGACACTTAAAAAAACTGAGCTTAAAATCTGATGTTTCTGAAATCTACTAGAATAGAAGATATGCACATAACAAATACTTTATTATTTACTCGAATTTTATAAATACAAATATTTAATAATACTATATATTTGTTCTCAAAATCGAATAATACACACACACACACACACATACATTATATATATATATATATATATATATATATATATATACCATTTTATAAATTTTTTCTTTAACGTTCAAACGGCTATGGTACTAACCATTTTCGAAAAGTAACGTGTTAAATATGAGATAAAATGTTACTAAATTAAAAAGAGTTTAGTGGAGTTGGTTGGTGAGAAACATTCAATGTTTATTTTAAATACGTATTTTTCATGCATCAGTGATTGGCTGGGAAGCCAAAAATACTAATAGAATTATTTAATATTAGTCATGTTCTACCGCTTAATTATGCTACAGCCTTATTGTCCACTGGCGACTAGCCGATTAGCCAATATTATTGCTTGCCTTAATGCTCAATATCAATGCTTAATATTTTAATAATTAAATACCTTATGTAACTTCTATTTTAATATCTTGTTCATCTAATTGTTTTAAAGCATCAAATTTTGATAGTTTATATAATTCACTCATAATATTATAAAGGCCTTCAACCATAACGTAATATGTATCTTTTGAATTTTTCGTTGGCTTCCGTTAAAAGATTAATCTGCAGTTAATACAATGACATTTTTTACTGAAACGAAGCCTTTTTTTTTTTAATAAAGGAATTGAAATTTCGCTAAATACTTAAACTTTATGGACACTAAAAATATCTTTCTTAATTGAAGTACTTTCTCCTAAAAAAACTTACTTAAAAACTGAAGTTTCTGAAATCTATTAGAATAGATTCAGCAAGAGATTCTTGTCTTCAACAAGATTTTTTCTCAGATTCATCATGGGCAAATTGATTAATTTATCGATTTCAAAGGCCTCAAACACTAATAAAATAAACAGAATCGTTTAAAGTAATCGGTCGAAAACTTGTTAAGCCTTCAGAATCAATATCCGTTGAAAAAGAATTAACATTCAGGAAACATTTTTCTGCGAAATTTTCTGCACCAATTATAGTAACGCAAATGCGTGAATTTTCTGCGCGAGAAAAATTTAAAAAGGGACCCTAATTGCACGTTGCCTATCATCAAGGTATGTATGTGCCGAATTTGGTAACTGTTGCTTAGACGATCTGGCCTGTAGAGAGCCAGCATGACACACGCATTGAGCTTTATTACAAGTATATCGATTTATACAATACAGAAATTCCTCCTAGAAAGAAAGAAATCCTGCCTTGAGAGAAATTTTTTGAGAGAAAAGATTTTGTAACACACAGCTAGATTATATTTGAGAAAATACATCTCACTGAAGCACTGTTTCGATTCATGTATTTCGATTGAATGCTAGTCATTGAAAACAAATGCATAAATTATAATTCATTTCTCACATGTAAAATTTTACTGTTTTCAAAATATCAAGAATGGTCGACTGTACACAAGTCCTTGAGTTCCCTTTTTCAAGAAAATATATAGAATTTTATATTCAATCTTTTATCCTTATTTTCCCTTGCGAACCAGATTTGTCATTTTTATGAAATATTTTTACACTTCTAGAATTTTATTATCTATAAATTGATTAAATTCAAAAACATCAAATGAGAAAAAATAATGAAAAGTTTTAAAAATTTTTATACTGCATTATAAATTAAATATTAAAACGTAACAACGATGAAAAATCAGAAATGTTTTTAAAAATACATTTTCACAGGCATAGTAAAAAATTAAATATTAATCATTCAATGAAATTTCTTGGAACTGAAATACAAACTCATGAAGAGAATAAAACAATGCTCTAGCTAACCACAATTAAAATCATAAGATGAGGAATTCTCAAAAATTCATTAAAAATTAAAATGTATCAAGCCTGTGATTAAAATTCCAATCTCTTAAAAGCATCTTTAGCAATGATTCAATTTTTCATCTTTTTTTGTTTTGATATCCAGATCTTTGATAATGGCCTACTTTTTACTTTCTCATACCAGATATATTAAAAAAATATTGTAATCCATTAAAAAACCAAATTAGTGATTTTAGCGAATTTCTATACTTCAGAGCATCTAAAAAAACGTGATTGGAATTATGTTTGTCCGTCAACATCATAATTCAAAATTATTTGGATCTGGGAGGATGAAATATGAAATATGTCATATTTGTAAATTTCTATCAAATTTTGAGCAATGATCATTCAGAAGATGTCTGTTTGTTCATTTATTTCAGTACATGTAAATTCGTTACCTACACATTGTAAAGACCCGGATGCACAATTTTGGCACTTAAAACGAGATTTTTATCAAATTTTGAATCAAATCTTTTAAAAATATAATCCTCCATCCATCTGTATTTTCTCATGTCTATAAGTGCAATAACTAATAAATGCAATGATTTAATTACAATAACTCTATATATATTCTAACTGCTACTCCAATGATGGAGCAACTGCCTTGAGCCACTAGAATGAAAGGAAGCCATAAGCATGTCGTTTTAAAATTTCATATTTTTTTATTTCCCAACTAAATACAATCGTAATGAGTACAAAATCTATGAAAGGCAAAACATTAGAATAATATCGACATTTTATTAAATATAATTGGTCTGCCATTATTTGTTTCATTGAGCTAATTTAGTTATTAGAATATAAATAAAACTGAATAGTTGCTTAAATAATACTATTAGCCAAATTCTAGATGTAAGACAGTTTAAAGTCTTAACACATAATTACAAACAAATACATTTTTAGGAAGCTACAAGAGTTTAATTAAAAACCTATCACTAATACTCTAAAAATGTGCTAAAATGTTAAACTGAATTAGTTAGTACATTGAAAGAAGAACTTCATATTATGCATCGCTCAGAAACGGCAAAATACCTAAATCCGTTATATGGAGGGTTGGACACACAGCTATTTTATTCAGAATTCAATTTTCAAATTTGTTGTGAGGTGAGATGTTAAATTGCTGATGTTACAAAACACTAATAAAGGCTTCGTTCCATATATATCATAAACAACGAATAGTGAAGATACTCTATATATGAGAAATCAAATGCGAGCCTACATTTTAGGAAAAGGATCAATTTGTTCCAAAGTCACTGTCGGATTATTACTATAGGTCATTCATTATCAGGATAAACTAAGACTACTGATGCTTCAAAATGTATCTACTATCACAAACTACAATAAAATGTAATTATAGTTATAATCATTATGAAACCTGAAATGGATTTTCCTAAGTCAGAAAATACGAAAAGTAATGACTGAAGAGGTTACAACTAGAACCTGTATTATGTCAGCTGATTATCAGATTCAGTTAAATATGAGAAATTTTGTTGAACTTTTATGGTTTCTTTGACATAAAAAATTTAAATTGATAAAAAAAAGTTGTTATTAGAAGAGGGGAAAAAACCAAGTCTTAAGCGATTTATTGAGATGATACTTTTATTATTATTAATTTTTCCCCAAAAATAAGAAAAATTTTAAACTTATAAGTGTAGATTATTTAAAATAATTTCTTGATTACTAATTGTTGTAATTTCTTTGTAAATGAACAAAGGAAGAATAACTACTCAGTACGGATAGAAGCTTAAAATTTTGTTTGCGAGAATAATAATTATTGTTTTAGCATTCTTTGGTAAATTGGTAAAATCTCCCCAGTAATTCAGTTTCTCAACAGGAAAGGCATTCTTTACCCATGTTGTGGCAAATCTAGTATTATTTCCCTGCACAGTTAGACTCACCGTAAGAAAGAGAAGTTTACGGAAGAGAAGTTAATGGATGCTAAAATGAATGGCGTATAAATGATCACCAACCTTTTCTATTGTTTGCGGATGTGACAATGGATTTAAAGACTTTGACAAAGAAATGATAACGAATATAAAACATTAAGTTGGTATCTTTATCAAGAATTAGAAATATTTTGGGAAGTGAGTTTGGGATCAAATACACAATACAGGACAAAAGAACATTATGGAAAGAAAAAATCAATTAATTCTCTACAACAATATTTTGAGACGGATTTTATATAAAAAATATAACATTTTACAAAAGGCCTTTTAGAAAGAAATGATCAACTAACTTCCTTTAGAATTATTTAGAGATTTAAATTTAGAATTAAAGACACAAGATGAAACAAGTATATTTAATTATTAAGCTTCTTATTTAAGATTCTTCCAACTAACTTTCTATTCACAGATTTGAATGTTTTGAACCAATTAAATAAATAAAGTTTATTACTTTTTTATAAATCGAATTACCAATTTTGGATAGCAAAAAACATTACACAGGGAGTATAATTTATTAAGGAAAATAGCATTAGAAACCATAGCATGAATTTTAATCAAAGAGCTTTGAACACTTTCAAAGACTAAACCAAATAAATGCAAATGCGTAACTCAGACCACTTTTGATTTAACTGCACCACCAACTCACGGTGGAAAAACTGCCGGGGAAGTCCTACCATTTAACGATCAGATATCGTCTTTATGCGAAGCAAGGCATATTCATTCATCCAGAGCAGGCAAACCCCTAGAGATTCCTGCGATTAACTTAATAGGGTTATCATTTTTAATTACCCAGTTTCGTGGTCACGTTTCTTCGAGGATATTCCCCGTGTCTTTTAAAAGGGGAGCCCATCTTCTCGGAGACGCCCTAATGACTGGTAACAGGAAACCCCTCTTAGGCTGGATGCCTTGCTTAAGATATTCCCGACTGTGCATCAATGGAATTGATGACCAGTAGTCAAAGGATCTGCAGAAAACTCTGATATCCGAGATGCGATGCGTTATTTCAAAGATGGTTTCAGGTAATAGGCTGGCTAAATGGGCAGTTTTGACAAGATTGCCCATTCTTGAAGGAGCACGTGCGGGAATCACACGAGTTTTGGTAGGTAGATTTGAGGAATCGGGATCAAGATGGTGAAGGGATTTCAAAGATGGCTGACTGAATTTTGATCGAGTCGGTTAGGGAATCGATTGCAGATGATTATGAGACATGAAATGTTTAAGCAAATTTTGATTTCGGAAATAAAATAATCATTCCCTTTTCTTTGTTTCATTTGGAAATATTTCATTGTCTTAATCCGTTCTTTATAGCATTTAAAATAATTTAAATTTCTTGAAAAAAATTGAAGGGCAATTCCAGAATGATTTGGTAAAAGCAGGATACATGAAATTGAGGAAAAACTGATCTTTCGTGAATGGGCTAAACATCATCTTTTGATGTTTATCATCATTCGTTAATGTAATTTTAAAGTGTGGGATTAAAATGGTGGTTGGATTTCAAAAATGCCAAAAAGCTTATCTAGTTTTACGTTGCATTACATTGCGACGTTAATTGTGGTAGGAAGGCTTAAGTAATTGGGATCAATAAGGAGAGTTGATTTCAAAGATAATTTATGGAGGCTAAAATAATAATGTAATCGCAATTCGAGAGATTCTGGGCACTAAATTCTTGGCTTCTAAGCATATGATGAATCGCTTTCCAGAAATTTCCAAACAGTGCAATAAAATTCGCGTGTTAATATTGAATGAGTTTTATAATTATTTCAGAGTCCAGAATGAGTTAAACGTACTGTAGATTCAAATTTTAACATTCAATCAATGGAAATGATTCTAAAATCTTTAATGCAGCGAATTTCCAGTATTTTTCACAAATTTTAAAATCTATAACATTTTTAGTAGCTAGGAATAACAAGTTTTTATACGCTAATTTACTGTAGATTATAAAGCTCCAAAGTGAAGATCTCAATTCAATTTTTTAACGATTACAATAGTACTTCCTCTATATTACGTATATAAAAAAGTAAAAAAAAGTCAAATTTTTATTTATCAGGTTTGTATGCCTGCAAATATGAATAATAACCATACGATCAACTTGATAACGAATTTATTTCAAAATTTGATAAGAATCTGTACATTAAAAATTAAATTATATTCCAATTTTTATCTATCTAGTTTCTTATTATTATTATACAAACCTCAAAATATGAAGGTAACAAATTGGCTATTTATCCCTTTTTATTAAACTCTATTTTGAAGTTGGCTTTCATTGTATAGCGTTTTTATTTATTTTATTTATTTTCAAGTCGGCTTTCATTGTATAGCGTTTTTATTTTTTTTTTATTTTGAAGTCGGCTTTCATAATATAGCTTTTTAATCATCTATCATCTGCTAATGTAGGTTTAGCTAGGAGTCGATTTTCACTGTATAGCTTTTGAATTATCTATCGTCTGCTGTTATAGTATTTCCCTTAAAAATCACATTATTACTTAATTCTCTCAACATTTTTTTAAGTAAAACCAAAAAATAAATTAGTTTGTTTAATCGATAAATGTTGCTGTTTCAGGTATAATTTGATCTAATTAAAATGCGGAAGGTTGTCACATTTGGTGATTTATCACCAACTAAAGTTACAACATGAATACCAAATTATGCATTCTCTGAATTCTTATGAATTGTCTTAACTAATTGAAGTCATTAACCAATTCAAACCGGTTTGAAAAAATCCCGAGACTATAAGATTAGACAGACATCTATATTTCGAAAAACAGATTTTTTTCCCCATTTTAAAATCGGTCGAGCTCCAAAAGTTTGTTTGTCAGTTAAAAAAACTTTCAATCTTTCAGCTTAAAACGTTTTCAGTTATCATGTTCACAAGCAAATAGACATACATACGCTTATCAAACTGGGGACAATTGAATTTTAGGGATTTACTAAATTCTCAATGTCATATCTTTTGATATTTCAATGCTTTTTCTTCGTCTATTAGACAGTAAAATTGAACAATTGTATGATTGCATATATTTAGATAAAATCTCAAATATTGTATTAAAATGAATATTTACATTTAGAAACAATAAATATTTTTTTACCTTTTTCAAAATTCATCTATCACAAAATTTATTCTCGCCATAGAATTTTTATTTTGGCATTCCCTAACATATTCAAACATCCAAAGTATTAGAACATGGAAAATATAGCACACCGTATTTTTCATTTTAAGTAAACAGCTATAGAAAAAAGTTTAATTAAAAAAAGACTATTTAAAATTTAATAAACTAATTCTCAATTTCTCAACCTCTAAATACCCAAAAATAAATGAAATTTCAATAAAATTTTACTGTTTATTATCATTACTGCGTAGCACAAATAAACAGGGAAAGCGGTATGCAATTTTAAAGGTGTTAGGCGGTTATATCACCAGACAACCATTCATTGTCCTGCTACTGCGCTGATAAATTCATCAACGCAAATGAATGGAGCCTGATTCCTCCTAATGTTTGAATAATGAGTCCATTTGCTTAACGATTCGGCAAGAGCGCTCGTACTAAGTGCCTGCATTTGCTTTACTGCAAGGATCCGCCGTGCTAAATGGGAATCCGATTAAATTGACAGGTAGCTCAAAGTGAATAAAAATAAACATTTATGTATAATTTAGTATTAAGTTAATCTACAACATAAAGAATTGATCGTGGAAGATTTTTTAAGGATTTTAATTGTCAATTAAAATTCCACTCAGTTTATCTCAATCACGAGCCCCATTAAATGACATGGCACAAATATATTTAAAATAGAATCACCATTTTAGTTATAGAATTCCGATTAAAGTTAAATGAATTTTGGAAGAGAGATTCTAAATTTTTATGATTTCTTTGATTATACAAAATATTTTTTTTATTTATTTTAATAATAGTAAAATGTTTGGTTGATTAGTGAATTTCATAGCAAAATTAATGAATCATTTGAATATCACATTCAAAACGTATTTCCCAATTTACTAATGATTTTAAGTCAATTATATAAAGAAATGGATTTTTTTTTTTTGCTATTTTTTTCGGATAGTTTAAATATACTTGGGTGTATTTTAAATTATGTTATATTTAAAATTAAAAAAGTTTCAGATTTGATACTGAACTTTTAAATCGAATTGTATAAATGCAATTGTTTCTTTTAATATTTGGCTGTATGTATGTTATTAAAGTTTTTCAATAAATAAGCGTCAGCAGTCAAATTTTTTCAAATTATATATATATATATATATATATATATATATATAATTTAAATATGTTATTTATATCCTTAATGCCTAAAGTATCAAAACTGGTACCTACTTATTTAAAATAAACTTATAAAAATATATATTGTGATTTTTTTAATTGTTTTCCCCTGAATCTGGTTACTGCAATGAACACATTGATATTTTTTTTTTTAATTTGGAAAATCAGGCTTCTGAGGCTTAAATTGAAATTTTATTTCCAATATTTTCGATGAATAATTTTATAAATGATTGGAATAATGTAGATTTTTCCGAAATTATTTAATTTTATTGCATATATTAAATCATTGATAAAATAGTACTTTTAATATTATTGAATTTTTCATTAATATACAGAGTGGTAAAACCGGTGCCACTACCTATTTTTCCATATTCCTTTTCCCTAAAAAAGAAAATACGGTACACCACAAATAAAGAAACATTTATATTTTGTAATTGATTATTTATTTAACGACATCAAATATTAAAAGATAAATGTGAAAAATTAATTTGAGATATTATGAAACTAAGTATCTTTTAAAGATAATTGCATTTTAAATATTCTTTTATCAAAATGCTTCTATGTTATTTAATTTTAAAATGTTATACTGTTAAATCTGTAACACTTTAAATGACGAATTGTTTGATACAAAAAAATGACTTCTCATAAAAAATGTATATTTTTTCCAAGAAATTAGAAAAATTAATTTTGTTACATAAAATTAACTCTGTAATGGCACTTTTTGTTCGTATTTAAAAGCTGAATAAGAATAAAAAATACTTCATCAAAAACTTAAAGAATTAAGTTCTTAATAAAGATTTACGGTTGAATGAAAACATATAATGTTAGTTTTTTTAAAAGAGGTTTGGCTACGTAATTCATTTATTATAAAAAATTCATTTAAAATAAAGCTAATCTTTCTTTTATTAAACAGGAATTAAGATACAAAGTTAAGAAAGAAGCATACCATATGAATAACAGAAAATTTTTATTCGCATTTAAGATTAAAAATAAATTGCATTTAAGCGTCCTGAAAATGAATATATTTTTTCATTCACTTTCTCAGAAAATTAAATCATTTTTTAAAAGAAGATTTCACAAAGAAATTATTTTATTTAAAAAAAATCAAAAGACCATCCAAATTCTAACCTAAGTTAATAAGAAGGAGGATTTTTTTGGTTGAATTTTTCGAAGAATTAAAAAGTGGGATTAAGGAAGGAAAAAAAATATTAGAATTAATTAGAATTTGGAATTCATAAATCAATTAACAAATCAAGAATCACGAAAAGAACTAACAAAAAACTTCTGATGAGAACTGATAAAAGACAAAGGTAAAATCCGTGAAGTTTAAAAAAAAACAATCACATAAAAATCAAACTATGAAGTGTAAGAAATATTAATACGGATAAAGATAAAAATAAAAAAAGACAAATGGAAAACGAATTTCCAGGAATTATTTTGCTTCTTTTACCATTTTAATTGACGATAAATAAAACAAGAAATTCTGACTATATTTGTATCAAAGGATAATCTCGGCTTGTTATGGGTTTTTTTATGACAAATTATTCTTGAACCTCGAAATGGAGTCTCAAAATACAGGTACATTGTTTTAAGAAAAGAAAAGAATAGAAACAAAAAATGTCATTCCAAATAATGGCTACTTTCCACCAAAGAAATAAGAAAAAAGATAGCACAAAATGAGCACGCAGAAAAAAAGCTGACTCGATACAACCTTGAATTTACCCGTTGCAGAGGCAGATTGTGTAATCTGAAAAACTTTTCACTAATCTTCTGTTAATGATATACATTCATGGCATTAGGGCTTGAAAGCTTTCCAATTTAATTTTTTAAGTACATCCAGCGGAAAAGCAAGTTCCTTGCTAATAAACCGTTACCTGATTTCAGCAGACTTTTTTAAGACTTTGCATTAAGTCTTCTGCTCCATTTGTTCGTTCGAACACACAAATGTTGTAAAAAACACGGAAATGCATCTAGTGCAAAAATAAAAAAAATACCAAGTCTGGATTTATTTCATACGAATACGAACAAATATACCCGATGTTTCTCAGGATTAAAATAATTTCATGTATAAGGTCTTTAAGGTAAAAACTTCTAAAAGATACATCAATACATGGAATCTTTTTATCCTCACAGACTTTAAATATATTTATAATAAATAAATATATTTATATAAATAAATATAATCGACGTTTTTAATTAAATAAAAAATATCGATTCATCTAGAAAATTTATTAAAACAAACAAATTAATTAATACAATTTTTAAATATATATATTCACTATCATCAATTTTTAAAATATATGTATATATTTTTATATATCCTTTTATCCTCTGCAACCTCATTCACTTTATACTATTATCTCACACTCTTCCTATATATAAATATATTTATTTATATATATTTATTTATATAAATATATTTATTTATATAAATATATTTATTTATTATAAATATATTTATTGTTCAAATTTTCAATACTTAATAAAATACTTTTTATTGCTCCACTCAAGTTCAAATACATTTTTTTAAACTTGCAAAGAACGATACTTGGTGCTAATTCAATTTTTTTTAAATATTCATTCATTCATTAAATTTAATTAATTTTAATACCATAAGTAGATTTTTAGCAGCTTGTAATAAAAATTTGAAATCAATAGGCAGTAGCGAAATCGGTAAAATGTAAGGATTTCAGTATTTTTCTAGCGAAGGTGAAGAATGCCAGTTTAATTCTTGAGGAAATCAATAAATTTTTGAATTTTAGTTTTATATAGGAGGAAAATTTCACTTTAAAAAATATTTAGCAGTGTATAAATCTAGGAATAAACACCCTCAGTGGCGTGTAGATCGCTGGTAAAACAGTTCTTTTGCCAATTAATATTGTTATTATGTCATATGTATATGCAGATTTATATTAACTACAATTATTTAATAAAAAGTAACTAAAACAAAAAATTTATTTGTTAACCTGAGTAGGAATTGACTTAATCCTTTTTGTAAATTATTGGTTTTCATTTAAAAATAATATCGATTACAATACAGGAAAATTAAATCTCTTATTGGCTGAAATAAAAAACGAATTAAAATATTTGCAATACACAAATTCAATAAAATTTACAAAGCATAATTTTTTTCTCCATGAATGTAAACATAATATTTAAATAAAAAATTGATTGAAATGCAAGGAACCCTATTAAAACTTTGTTTATGCTTTATGTATTTTTGAACAATATTTGAGAGGTATAAAGAATAACTAAGTTTAGAATTCAGATTATTTATGAATTTGTCTATTTTTTATAAAGCTTCTTTACAAGTCGGGAATAAAGTTAGCTGCTTTTTGACATTCCCAAATTTTGAAGACTATATTATTAAAAAAATATCGTTTGGTATTAAAAATAAAAAATAAAAAGAAAATTATGCAATAAAATGCTAACTTTACATAATATGACACATAAATAAATTCTTGTAATAAAATATTAAATTTGCATACATAAAAATAAATAAATAAGTTGTAATAAAATAATAAATTTGAACAGCATTAAAATAAATAAGATATAAAAATTATAATAGTCATTAAAAGAATGATGTTTTGTCTTAAATTTTAAGCTGTGAAAATATCAAGAACGTAGCATATAGCTTGGAAGCTGAAAAAAGAAAGACTACGGTGGAAACACTTTTACTTCTACTGAGCTAACGATTTTTATGATATAAGCAATGCATTGGTAACAAAGTTTCTGTTTCACTCCCAGAATGTAAGTTGTTTGACAATGGATCAAAAACTTGAAGCACCTTTTTCAACACCTCTGTCTATTGAGAATTTCTCTATTTTTTTACGCATTATATTAACAAAAGCAACACCACTCATAAACCGCCAATTTTTCCAACGAAAAATTATTATTATTAATTGCCTCTTTCTTAGCCTACCAGATGAATAATGATCTGTAAAATGATCCTGATGAATAGGCTAGGGATACCATCGTCAATTCATCTTATTCCATGAACAATGCGGGTAAGGGGGCTTTCATAGAACAGTTTTAGCAGGGGCACCCCTTTCTCCTAGCCCTAGCGCATAAATTGCGCTTATCGAATTTGCTAAATTGGGAAGTAATCCGTTTTAAGCTCTCCCGGCGTGATGAACGATCAGTAAATAATACGAAGTTCTTGCCGTTTTGTTTAAAAATACATGGTGACTGTTTTCAGCGGGATTTCTTAGAGAAAATGAAGAGCGTGATTTATTATGAAATCGGAATTAAAAGCTGAGCGGAATCTACTAAACGCCCAAGTTGCAAAAGATAGTTTTTTTGTTGTTATATTAATAAATATCTGCTTCATTTTCGAAATTTGTGAATTATTTCTCTCTCATAGCATAAGGGTAAATTTAAAAACAATAACTGGAATGAAACTTAATTTTTTTAATAAACAAATAATTGATATTAATTTTAATTTATTACAAAACATTCCTCATTATCCGGTTCGCGACTGTCCAACCTGGTTTTTCAAAAACTAAAACTGTAAATTTTGACTCTTATCATTGAGTTACTTTTTCATATCTGTGTATCAATTGATGATGGTGTCGTGTCCACATTACAATGGAAATGGAGTTGCAATAGCTTCTGAGGGTAAAGGCCCTTAAGAACCCTGAGGGAAGAAGTCTGGAATCTAGCTCATATGAAGATACTCAAGCACTAGTTTACATAACCCCTTTTTATAGAGGGGGGAGGGGTCTTTTACAGACAACGTAGTCCTTCCACCACATTCGGCTGAATTCTCAGGAGTGCACTGTATTTTCAAAATAGCATGTAGAAAAAACCTTATCCCTAAAAATTCTAACCTCTAGAAATATAATAGGAATAAATATTGACAATTCAGACCTATTTGAATACATTTAAATATTTAAAAAATTACATTTATGCATTTTATTTATTTTGGTTTCAGGAAAGTCATGCGAAGAGAATTTTTGAACAGTATATTTTATTTTTTATGAAATTCGATTTTTATTCACTATTAAGATTTCTTAGTAAGAGCCATGACCAGCAGTAGACAAAAATCGAAAGGGGAAAGAAGCAGGAGGAAGAGTTTATATGGAGGAATTTTTAACTTAAAAGAGATTTTAACTTAGAAAAAGAATTACATTTTTAAAGAGAAAGGTTTAATTTTAGAAGGGAATTTACTGAAGCAACATCTCGGGCTCAGCAAACTACACCTTTAATGCAAGTAAGTAAGAAAATTCTCAATCCAGAAGTTAAAATTAAAATGTAGTCTGAGTTGAATAAGATAATTATTTTTTGACGACAGATAAATTAAAATTATTGCCTTTATACATCCTCTAAATGAATATTAATTAAAGAACATGATTATCTAGATGAATGAAATCTATCTTAGGCTTTTAATGTTGAAAATGGAAAGTTTTGCTTTTTTAAAACTCTTAATTGATAAATAAGCCTAAGCTCCTAATGCAGCCTTTTTTCCAAAAATGAGCTTCGTTGAGATTCTAAAATAGTGAAACAATATAAGTTTTTGCCTAATGCCCATACTTTCTTTAAAAAAATAAAGAGTGGGGCAATTTAATAGATAATATATTATACACGTAATATATATCATGATATTTTGGATTCTGATTTCAGTTCGAATTGATTTCTAGGATTTTCCGATAATCCAGTTCATTATAACTTCATTCTTCAGTGTTCTCTTGTTTCCTGGTCCAATTCCACTTTCTTTACTTAATTAATTCAAGAGAAACTTTGTAAAAATGCTTTAGTCAGCGGATCATACATTGAGAGTGAAATGATAAAATTGCTGTCCTTAACAAATAGTATTTAAAAAGATCCCTGTGTTTTCCTTATTAAAGAGGGGAGAAATCCCTGTTGGAATCTTAATAGTGTACAAGCTCTGAGAAAGAAATTTTCCGTATCAAATTATGGTTTATAAGATGAGGGATAGTTAATTTCTGGCTTTTCCCCACTTCTGCATGTGCCACGCTGTGTGACCAACGTGCTCAGTGCGGGCTTTCTTGTAAACAATCTTGCCTTCTCGAGATGGATTAAAGCGAACTTACAAATGCAATCTGTCTTCACTGGCTTCGAAGTCAATTTTTCCAATTATGAAGGAATCACATAAACTAATTCCTCCATCGAATCTTTTACTTTTATTTAATTTCACAAAACACGTTTAATTTCATTAAATTTTAATAATAGCTACGATAGTATAAATTCTTTAAAAAGTTATCGGCGCCTTAAGAAATCTATACTTCATTCGAATTAGCACGTGTATTTCACAAAAAAAAGATTTCATTAATAAAAAATCTAGTTTTATGAAAAAAGTTTCTCGCTTACTACAAAAAAATTAAATAAAAAAAAATTGGTTGATGCATTTGTTAAAAAATATCATTGATGTATTAGTTCGTGTAAGAAGCTCGGTCAAATGCAATTCAATTACATAACATGTAAAATGATTAATGTATGTAAGTTCAGTTTTAAATAAAAACATTGCAAATTCTTCTCAAGATAAAATAAATACTCGTTTTCTTCAAGGTAAACTCTTAATCATCTCACTGGTTCTCTTATCATTATGTAATCGATATCATTACATCACCTGCTTTAAAATTGAGAAGGAAAAAAATGGTGAATAGATCAAACATTTAATGACAAAAATAATAGTTCAAAATTTTTTTAAGTGCTGGGGATTTATTATTAATCCTTAAATCACCGACTATATTTTTTATTAAATATTAAGTATTAAATATATTAAATAATTTATTAAGGTATAAAATTACTGGTTGCTTTGAACTTATTCACATACAAAGCTTGCGAACAAGTCCTAATACTGTTTCTACAAAGAAAAAAAGAAAAATTGATCTTTTGATTCGTGGTCTGAGCTTTCTTCTTCTCTTTTTTTTTAAATAATCCGTCGATTCATTACGCTGTAGCGCACAGAATGTAATTTTTTGAATCGATAAATTGTGTAGTATAATAAACTTCAGATCATCTAAGAGCTTATACATATTAATAAATCCTTTATAATTCTTCATTAAAAATAGAAATCAATCATTTTTAAAGATTAAATTCTCTTTCTAGAATTTTTATTTAAAATATACAAAAATTGTTATTGCAAAAGGCTTTCAAAATAGGCAAGAGGTCGATTTTTTCCAATAAATATTATTTTACTCAATATTCTTAATTCCTGACCAGTCACCCTAATAAAGCAATATGAATTTTGTTTTTAAGTTGATTCGTTGGAAAGTTGTGCTAGTTGTCATAGTTGCAAGATACAAGTTTTAAATCATCAGTATTTTGTTTCTAAATTGATTATCTGGAAAGTTAGTTTGATTTTTATAGTTGCATAATATATGGTTACATTAATAATATTTTTTTATCTTTAGTTGCAATTTTTTCAAATTTTAAATTTTGGTAATAGTTTCTTGCAGAAAAATATTACAAAAAAAAATTAATGTGTATTTTGTGTTCAAATTTGGTAAAATGGTTTTCTTAATAAATCCTGCAATTCTTTAACTGAAGAATAATCAATCTATTCAATTAAAAATATTCTATATTTGTTTTAATGCTAAAAAATGAAAATTCCAAGTTATTATCAGCTTTAGTTTAATATTTATACTGCAAGAAATATTATTTTTAGTTCAGAAATTACTAAATTTATTTATTAAACTATCTGCAAGATTCGGAGCAAATCATTTGATAAATATTAAACTTGAAGATGTTTTGCTTTGCTTCTTTTTAATAAACCTCGATGTCTCTTAAATTTTCTCTTTATATATATATATATATATATATATATATATATATATATATATATAT
>JAPMOQ010027759.1:0-29521 GCA_026543055.1 Argiope trifasciata | reverse complement strand
AATTATAAAATTTAATTATTACAAAAATAATTATATTTTTTAATTAATACATAAGCAATTATAAAATTTAATTAATACATAAACAATTATGAAATTAGTTCATATTCATAAATTGTGAAACTGAAATCACATCTCAATCTTAATTTTCTTACAAAAATCTCAAGTAAATTTAGTATTTCTTAGCATATAAGCCATTTCTTATAGCAAAATCCATTTCAAACACAAATTTTTCCAACCACTTCGCATACAAAGACGAGTCTGACTGGAAAATTTGAATTACTGAATTTTTAATTTTGAATCTTCAACTAATTTTTAAATTATTTGAAATGTGAAAATTACTTAAAAACGTTACAATTTCTTAAATCTTCTTATATTATTTTAGAAATTAATAATTATAATTATAATAATATTAATTATAATAATAATTCATGCCTCAAATAAGATGTATAATATAATTAGTAAGTTAAATAAATCATAAGTCAAGGAATTCGTCATTATTAACTTAAACAAAACGATTATATGAAGAGTTTTGACTGTCAAATGTATCTAAATAGTTAATAGGATTAACTGTTTTAGTTTGTTATTTTTTTATTACATGCTGTTAGTTTAAACACAGGTATACATTTAGTTTAAAATATCCTATCTTACCTAAGATTTCAACATAGGATATTAAAAACAATTAATGCCTGTTTCTGTTGTGTGTCAAACTAATGAAATTGAAGAATGTTTATGCATCATGTTTATACATTATT
Source organism: Argiope trifasciata (assembly GCA_026543055.1). Lineage (NCBI taxonomy): Eukaryota > Metazoa > Arthropoda > Arachnida > Araneae > Araneidae > Argiope > Argiope trifasciata. The sequence continues at coordinate 28,769 of JAPMOQ010027759.1, read as the reverse complement.
TATAATTTTTTCAATAAATTTATACATTTAATACATTTTGCATTATGGTGGGCTAAATTCGATTTTTTTAAATCCAAATACGCAAACCATTTGTAAAAACAGCCAATTAGTGTAAAGTTTTCATCATTTTTTGTTTCATCTTTTTCGCATTAATATTATCAGTTAAATAAAAAAAATAGTAAAAAAAAATAATACTATCTATTTTATGCCTATCTGTATCTATTGAACAATATGTTAAAAATGCTGAAGAATTCTCGTGCATTATTCATCATTTTGAGACATTTGGCATTATTTCCTTTTAAATTGGAATATTCTTTTTTAAAAAAAATGCACATCAATTTATACAATTCGTCAAATCCCTAACACCCTATGACAGTTGTCCCCTGCGTAGCATTTCTTATCTCCGCCCCCCCGTGCTTGTTAAAGTAACACATATGTTTGAAAAGATTTTTAAAGGGAAATTCGAATTTCTTTTTTTCCTTTAGCCCCTTATCTGTCCCGCTGGAAAGCAGCATTTATCTGCAGTTGCGTGCGTTAAAAAAAGCAGAAGTTCACTTTAAAAACCTGAAGGTGCTTCATAAACATATCGAAACTCGCCGGAAGTCATCACCCGTTCACTTCCGGAAACTAACGAGCCGGGGATAGATCCGGGAGAGGAAAAATATTCCAGATCTCTTTTTTTCTCTCATCCCATCCCCCGCACTTCTGCTAGTAACAGCACATACCTAGGTTATTTTTTTCCTATTTTTATACCAATTCCCAGCTTTCTTATCAACAAAGTATGGCCTAGTTTGTAGACAAAGCTTCCAAGAGCAGTTAAAGAAGTGAAAAGAGTAGTTTGCCAAAGAGAAAGAGAATGAGTTGGGTTTGTTTGCTAAAAGAATGTGTTGAATTTTTTTTTTCTTTTCAGAATTCAGTTTGTTTGAAATGCGGAGTTAGTTGGAACTTGATTTTTAGAAAATGACGAGTTTCTTTTTTATTTAGAAAATTGGCTAGAATTATTCCTTAATTTCTAATAGTTGTTTTCAGAGAATTTTTATCGTCACTAATATTTTAAAGAGCATTTGATAAATGATATATGAATTTTTAGACGAAAAAAAAAAAAAAAAAACACCGACGTCCTGGCTTAGTGGTAGCGCATCTTCCCCGTGATCTAAACGTTCTGGGTTAGAGTCCCGGTTCGGACATGTTGTTCTTCTGTGAAGTGTGTGAATGCGCTCCCTTGTAAAAAGGGATTGTGCAAGTTAATTCGAAACATGAAGAAGCTTAGTCATACTTTTGGCCCTATTGAAAAAGCAAAAGCCGCTCACTCATTTTAAATACCTGACGTATAACTGTCAGTGAGCTTGTAAAGTGTCACAAGTAACAACAGGAAAGAAAAAATCATTCAAATATAATTCTTTCTTAAAACAATTATTTGCATAGAAATTAAATATTGCTTGCATACAACTCAATGCATAATATGTGGAAATGGTTGTATAGAGAAATGCATTGATTAAAAAAATGAGTAGAATATTAGCTTAAATTGGGTTAAAATTCTGGCTGTGGTGCTAATTGTTTTTTATAAAAACTTATTGTCATTATTATTTTAAAGTAGGACATTAAATAAACAACATAAACTTATTTTAGAAGACTTATTTCCTAGAAATAGAACACTAATCCTTAATAAATTATTTAATCCTTAATGAATCATTTTTAAATATAATTATTTGTATGCAATTTAATATAAATTATGAGTATATTCATAGATGCATAGAATGCGTTCAGTGGACTCAATGGTATATTGATTTTAGTAAGCCTTTTATTAAAATGCAATTTCAAAGAAGAACAGTAAATAAATAACATATAAATGGGTGCTTAACATATTTTCGCATGCACTGTATTGTTTTCTTTTAACTCAATATGTTATTCTCAATTGTGTTGGGTATATATAAATATTGCTGCATTTTAGCAAAATTCTTTTTAAGAATAATTATTTATGGCACACTTTCAAAAGGAAAATTATTGGGGGAATTTCTCAATAAGTTTATTTTTGATTTATAATTTTATAGTACAGCAAAAAAGATCGAATATGTATATTTTTTTTCTTCCAAAATTTGAATATACGAGAGAGTAGATTGATACTTAAGATTTTGACAAACTGATTAAATTTCATCAATCTTAACTGCTTACGCTTTTAAACTATTATGTTCATATACGAACAAAAATAATTTAAAGAAATTTTATCTAGAATTCTGGAAAATCGACGTATTTTGAGTTTTATTGATATCTTAATCTTAAATTGTAATAGTAATTTTTTAATGATTATAGTGGTATCTGTTTATCAGTGGAATGAATGCTGTTAACAACTGTTTCCAAAATTCGTGCTATTAGTTAACATATTCTCCTATTTCTTCGAATCGCTCACAAATTATGTAAATAATGCTACCTTGACCATGAATTATAAAATCAATTCCTAAACTTTTAACAATTAACTCAAGAGCCTGTCATCCTAAACTCATAATGTCACTCTATGATCCGACTCATATTTGCCTTCTAGAGGAAGGTTAAGTGCGTAACATGAATGAAGATGGGATTGTTTTACACTCTGTCTTAATGGATTGTGTGTTTGGTCAGCTATCTCAGTAACATACGCATGCGTGCGGTTATCTGAATCAACAAGCATCATCTTTGACAACTGGCTACAGTCGCCGATATTACAGCATGCCGCTATTGGAATTGTGGTTATTATTAGAAGATGTATTATGCATTCGTGCTGGATTACTAGATGAAAACCGCATGATGGAGTTCAGTGGAATGTTTAATGCATCTGGGTTTTAATACGAGCTGATGATCCGGATTAGATAGGGTGGTCACGAATTTCACTAGTTTGTCTCGGATTAGTCAAGATAAACCCGGATTTCGAAAACTTGATACAAATTGGAAATGGAACTTTGATTTGTCTCATGTTTTTAAATAGATATGTTTGGTTATATCGTTTGGTAAATCTAGATAACTGGCTTTAAAAATTAATTAATTTAAATTCAAAAAATATGTAAATAATTCAATTTATGTTTAAAAATAATTATTCCTTTCATTTTTATATGTGCAAATAAAGTTAGTTTTTCCTGGTTAGTCCGAATAGTATCGAATTTTAATTCTTCATCTAAATAAGGAAGGGAAAATCCAAATTTTGTCTGTTGTTCCAGATGATAAAAATGTCTTGCGATTTGTCTTTTTTAATTAATTATCACCAATTTTTTAAATTTTATTTTACATTCCTGATTTGCTTCGTATATTATTAAAATGACCCTAATATGGCTCAGGTAGAAATTCTCAGATTTGAATGATCTGATTTGTATATAATAATATGCATCCAGAGTTGCAAAATTGAATTGTAAAATATGTATCCAAATTATACTAATAAAAATAACTAACATTAAGTTTAATTTCAAAGATTCTCAATTAAAATATTCTACTCAAAATAATCAATCTTAAATGAAAACTAAGTAGAAAATAATATTTACATTTTTTCTTTATACATTTAAATAAAATGAGTAGACGTCTACAAGTAAAATATGGGCAGAGTAATATTCGTAATTTTAAAAAGCTACTAATCAGAGCCATTAAACATGTAGTTTATAATTTGAAGTAAGTTGTATAAATTAAATTGCTTAATGTATAGGGTTTCCAACATTCGAACAATTGTTAATAGTAGCTTTAATTACATTGGATTATTATATTTAGTTTCAGAACTAAAAGGAATGTGTGGCTTGAAATCAAATTTTTAATAAAATATATAGATTTTTTTGGATATATGAAAAAAAAATGATTGTAAATTAATTTCATGTTCTATTTATTATTCTTAATTTTTTTTTATTTCTTATTAGCACAGTCAGTTTATTATTATGTACATAATATATTTTATTAAAATAGTTGTTTTCTTGTGTCTGTATATTTAGATTTTTAAAAAAATATGAATTGTTGTTGCATTTTAAAGAGATAATCTTTTTAGGCTGAAATATATAGCTATAATATATAACATTTATTCAATAAGGCAATTGTAATATTTCGTTGAATCAAAGGCTAGAGATATGACATGTGATTACTTCTTGAGTAGTGGATACTAACAAAGAAAAGGCTTTTCAACATTTTGATTACATTCACCTAAGTTAAAAAGTAATTGGAATTCGAATCATTTTTCATCTGTGGTTTCATGGTTTTTATTTAAATATATCAATTTACATTTTTTAATTATCTTTCCAATAATTTTATTTTTAAACAATTTTTTATTTCATTAATTTTGAGTAATTATTTTAATTTCATTTTATTGTTATAATGAAATTCAAACTAGTTTCATTATTTCATCATAATTTTCATTAAAAACTTTTCCACCAATATTAACGTTATAATAATAATAATAATAAATTATTCTAATCATAATTTTTAAAAATTGCTTCTGTATTAACTTCTACGCAAATTTAATTTTTTTTATTTAATTTAATAATATTTTGAAGTTTGCATCATTTATTGTAAACTGTATGAGGTACGAATCATTACTTTTAGAGAACCGAAAGCTTTATCGTGTTGTGATTTTTTGGGAATAAAGATTCAAAATTCAATGCCATTTTTTAAAATTCGTTTTACATTAAATATTTTTTGCTTTCATCTTTAATACCAATACTTCATTTCTTTGTTAATACTTTACAATAAAGCATCGAAAGGTTGATTCGAATCTTCATTGATTTCGAAAACAAAAGGTAAACATTCCTTTTAAAAACGCCTTCATAACTTAACGTTTCCAGAATTGAAAAAAAAAGAACGCTTTGAATTCAGTTTTGTTTTCGAATCAAAGAGCTTGAAGGCTGCCTGAATAACGCCCAGTCCTTGTCCTTCGCTTAACAAATGGAGTATTCCAACTGTGAAAAGAGCTTTCAAAATCGATTCAAAGCCTTTTTTATCCGGTACCATCTGTTTGAATAAACTTGGACGGAATATTCGATGTTAACTAAATGAAAATTCCAGACAGATGAAAAAATAAACAAATAAAAATTCTTTAGTTCCAAATGATCCATAACTCATATTAAATGCTTATATTAAAGAAAAAAAAGAATTCAGTGAATTCTTTAATAGCATAGATTAGTAAAATAAAGAAATAGATAATGCATTCTTAAAAAACAACGTTGTGGCATCTATTCAATTGTGTGTTTTCAATATTGCGCTGAACAAATGAAATGTTTTGTTGAAATTTTAAATTATTTTTAAAACTCATCCCACTACAAGTTTTCAAAACAATGTGAAGCGAATGAATTGCTCTATAGAAGCCTTGATTTGTTCTGAAATGCCTTTCATTGCATAATTTCAATAAAATATATTAAGCATGATACGAGGAATAATGAATACATTTATTCTTATAGGAATAGAGTATTCAAACGCATTGTATGTTTAAAAATGTATTAAACTTATGGGAGCAATTTAGACCTAAAGAATATGATAGAAACTAAACATTATAGTAATAAAAAAGTTTATATTTAACTTTTCAAAACAAATTATAAAGTCTATTAACAAGTGCATTAAATAGAATACAGATATTAACATTCGATTTATACTACAGTAATCTAAATTTAATTATTACTTTTAAAGTGTCTATGAAGCAACAATAGACAATATAAAATTCTCCAAATAAAAAATACCATTCAAATAGTATTGAATGTTTATATTTCTTTTTATCCTAGTTGTCTTAAAATTTCAGTTCCTGATTTCATGAGCGATATTAGTTGGATGTCTTGTTATGAAAAATATTTATCAACACAATAACGTCAAAAGTATATACAATTCTTTGTCTAATTTTAATTCAAACATTTATATAAAGGTTAAATAATCTGAGCTTTATAAAAGATTATGCTTCTGCAAATCAAAATTGTAAAATCAAAGTATTTTTAAATGAAGTATTTACATTTTAACAAATACTTTACTTTCTATACTAACAAAAATATCTATAAGTCCTTTACAATATCAAAGGCTTCCATGTATCCAAGATAATTTGTTTGATTTTCTTTTATAAGATGCACTTCGAACTATTCTTATAATCATAGACACTAATTAGATTTCCTTATAATTATAGGTAATAATCAGGCCATTCATATAATCATAACAATAAATAGGTCATTCTTATAATCATAGGCATACATTAAGAATTCCTATTTAAACCATTAATAAAATCCACGAAAGGATATTAAGACAATTCTAAATATCTTTCATAACAAAAAAATCTTTTTATTTTTTAAAATTAAATCTATTAATTTATTTTCTGTAAAAGCACTAATAATGAAGCAAAAACGAATAATTTCAGGAGAAAAAATATTCATTGGAATTTATTTTCGAAATTCTAAACAGCATCTTTCTTCATCAATCGAGCCGATCAACATTCCATTCCATTCGACCAATACTTATTTTATCTAGAAAAAAGATTCTCCCCCCTCCACTTCTTTCCCCCTCTGCTTGCTCCACTTTTGCTCCAGATAGCCTTTTGAAAAACAGGAGAAGAAATATTCCACTCTTCCCGTTGCCATGACGAAATGACTTGCTTGATGTCACCCCCTCTCCCGTTCTCTCTACTCCTTGTCCTGACTTACATTTATCGGTTTTCATTTTCGTCTTCGTTGTTTTTAATTGATTAGGTGCAGACGATCATTATAATTTTTGGAACAATTATATTCCAAAACGGTTTTTGTGGCAAGCGGAGTTGTGCGGTGCGTTGACTCGTTTTGTATCCAAAGGGAATGAATTTGTATTTTGATGAGTTCCATTTTATTGATTGTGGAGAATGAGATTTTATGTTCGCTGCTTTGTAGACTTTTTTTTGTCTACAAAGTCTACAAAGTTTTTTGTCTAAAATCGGTGCTACTAAAATGGTCAAATTGTAACTTTAGTTATTAAACTGAAGAGAAATGTGATGAAGATGTCGTTAATACGAATACCCTTAAGCTGCAAAACTGGAGATTAATACTCTAAGTTTAGAAATTTACTTTGAAAATAAGAAGAAGAAAAAATGGATTTCACACTGATAGAACGAACTATTGATCTGACTTTTAGAATTTGGTATAGACTTTGTGTCTATATCTTTAGCTATAGTCTATATCTTTTAGATATAGTCTATATCTTTTATTTGACATACACTTTTTTGATGTAAAATAATTGCTATCAAAATGGTCAAATTGTAATTTCAGTCAATATATTGAATTTAAAAATAAGAAGTAAAAATGCATTTCATACTGATAGTACAAAATTTTGGTTTAATTTTAAGAATTTGTCAATCAGAGTTTGTCATAGTTTATACCTTTTTATTTGGTATAGAGACGTTTTTTTTTTAAAAAAAATATGGCCAATTGTTAACTTTTTTATTAACTAAATTGAAGTGAAATGGGATGAAGAACTTGTTAATCCGAAGGCCTTTAAACTGGAAGTCTGGAGATCAGTTATTTAAGTTTAGAAATTTAGTTTAAAAATACGGAGAAAAAAATTACATTTCATATTAATACTACAAACTGCATTTATAGCATAATATTAATGAATTTCTTTGAAGATAAGTAAAGTGTTGTATTATAGTTAAAAATCAGTTTTAAGTAAAAAAACATATAGTATTCTTTTCATTAATGTGTTTCATTAAAAATCAATCATCTGTTGATGCATATTTTATGAAAACAGATTATTTCTCTTAAACTTCAGGTGGTTATTCTTAATCGATGCTGCGATATCACGAAAAAGGTGATATTTTTCATTAATAAATAAGCAAAATATAAATTTAATAATTAATAAATATTCCATTCATTGATTTCTTTGTTTTTTGAAATAGTTACCTTCTTTCTCAAATTAGTTTATATTAATTTTCAATAAAATTTTCTCCAATTAATAAAAAGCAGCACATTTTTTCTGTTATTTTATATATTTTGAGATTTATAATGTATTTCCTGTTTTAAAAACATGAAATAGAAATTTCCTTCAATAGTATTTAATATTTTTTTTTTAATTTTAAATGTCAAATATGTTGAAATAAGCTCTTTGAAGCAAGAAAAATATATCCTTCATGTCGGCAGGCTACAATACCCTTACAGCATTATATATTATTCCTGTTGATTATTATTTAGACGTCGAAAAATCATTTCTAAAAATTAATCAGAAGAAAAATTAATATAGTTTATTAAAAATTGTATAAGATTCAAAATCATTCCTTTTTACATTACTTTCGGAAAAAAATATTACTAAAACAGTCTGAAGGCCAATGTTGAAAGAATTTCGTTCATTTCCCATTTTGCAATTGCAAGCATTTTGCAATGTTTGTTTTACGCAGTGATTCAGCTAATCTTTCATACAAATTAAAATCAAATATTGGTGTGAAAACTAGCAAACATTGCATTTTCATTTCTAATCCTATTATATAAATAATTAAAATTCATTTTTTTTCTTTAAAGGAAATCAATAATTTCTAAAAATAATAATTCTTTTCATCAAATGTTTTTATTTAAATTGTTTTAATGTTTTAATGCATGCTTAAGCTTTAAGCATGCTTTAAGTAATTTCGATAATGCAATCAGTAAATTTGTACGATTTTATAATTTTTTTTATTTAAATTGCCATTTTAATATCACATATCGTTTCCCAAAACTTTTTGTTGATGTAAGAAACTTCTTATATATTAAATGCATCTTCTTTCACATTCTTGTATTTGGCATATCATTGTTGAATTTTTTACAAAGTATATCTCCATTGGCATTTACAACTGTTCTAAGAGAGGCTTAATAGACTTTGATGACAAACATAAAGAATCTGGACAATGTCTCTTTTAGAATTCGAGTTCTCGTAAATTAGCAAAAATAAAGTCAATCCTACAACATCATAGTATACTGCTAACGCAGTATGGAAATTGCGAAAACATTTTGAGCAACGAAAAACGAGATTTCGCTTATAGCATAACCCTTACTCATAGAGCTCGATTTTCTTCTTCAAAATATATCTTTGTCACAATATTTTGATAGTTGATACGTGATAAACCCACACCCACCCACCCACATGCGCACACACACACACACACACACACACACGCACACACACACACACATACATACATATACATATAAGTTTTAATTTTTACGTGTTTTTTTTTCTATTGTTGGACCTTACGTAGACTAGTTCAGAATAGTAATTTTTTTTTATATTTATATTTCATCTTTTAATGTGCTAAGTCAGTGTTTAAAAAAATTAAGATATCTCAAGTGGGTATTGGATGTTTTCTACTTCTGTATTTTAAAATGAAATGATTTCAAGGACACAAAATTTATCGGAAGCTAATTTATATTGGTGCTTTAAATGATACATATAAAGATTTTCTGTAACATGTACCTGAAAACCGCTTAATATAGAAATGAATAGTTTCTTTACTTTCTTGTTTGTGGAGCGTATAAAAGAAAATTTATAATAGAATTCCAGATTTTGATGAATTTTCAAATTTCAAACCTCCCTGAGACCGAAAAGCACATTTTTTGAATTACGTCTATCTGTCTGTGAACACTATAACATTAAGCTTCTTTGGGCTAGAAGGATAATATTTGGTATACACCAAATCTGTAGATTTCTATCAAATTTTGAATGAAATTCATTTACAGTAAGACTGTCTGCCTGTTACCTGAATAAAATGTAATACAATAACTTCAAAACATAAACAATTAGAGGGATAAAATATGGGACACAGATTGATCATGTGAAGATGTAATCTACATCAGCTTTGGAACCAAGTTCGTTAGTAAGTGTACCGTCTGTCGACTTTTACTTCCGTATTCATCTAAGAGCAATATGTCAAACAACTAAAAAAATAAGACAAATGAAATTAGGATCTTAATTTTAGCACATAATGTTTCGATATTCTTGTCGAATTTCAAACCAAATTTGTCAAAAGCTAATATCTGTTTGTCTCTAAATTTCCAAGTATAAAACGCTATAACTCACACACTTATATAGGAATCAGAGACAGATATATATAGGAAATTTGGTATGAAATCTTGAGACTTTGATTGTAGTTCCGCTTTAAAGTTGATAAATAGTAATCCATTTTTATTATTCGCATACCAGTAATTAATCACGTCGAAGATGGTGCTCTTTCGCATTTTTGAAGATCATACACTAGGCTGTTTCGTAACTATTGCTTACCAATGGCAGTCTGTTAAAAATACACACAAATAGCTTTGGAGAGATAAATTATCTAAAAGAATAATCAAATTACGGAAACTGGAAGTTCAATGTATTTTTGTTATATTTCCGGAAAGATACCAATTCTTATCTAACCATTATATCCGCTCATCTGTTGATTGTTGGGCAACAAAACATTGTATTAACCGGAAATTTGTTAATAAGAACATATCCTGTTCCATGCACGCCAAAAAATTGCAATTCAAAATTTTAGAAATAGATTGAGTCCTAAGTTCAATTGTAGAATTGGTTGTTTTTTAAAGATATGAAAATTTCTTTATGTGATTCACATCTATGATGACGATTTCATCTGCTTCTTAATAACTTGTATATGGTTTTAATTAAATTATCCTTATTTGAAAAATTATTTTCAACATGGTAATATAACAGATCTATATTTTGAAGAATTCCTATTAGTTCTTCTAGCAGTTAAGAATAAGAACAAATCTGATACTATCGCTTTCTTGATATATATTTATATTAGAGCACAGACTGCAAAAAAATGTCAGAAAATGTTCAATAATTGTAGAATTACTTGTTATTCGGATTAGTGTCGCTATGAGGAAAATTATTGAGTGAAGTTTATGTACCAGAAATCTGCTAGAAACTACAACGATCTGTTCAAGTGAACGCAAAAAGACGAAATGCCTTGACAGACATGATTGAAGACACTATTATAAGACACGATTGGAATTAAGATATGTAGAACTAAACGAAGTGAAAATTGGACGCATAAACCATTTCTAAGCTGCTTGATTGCTTTGTGTGCAATAAATTTTTACACGTACTTTTATAAACTTTTTTTTTATTAAAGTACGTGTAAATTTTAAACTAGCGTACCTAAAAAGAAATAAAGTGTAAAATACAGAGTGGTTATAATTAAAGTTTCCATTTGAAATGATCGTAAAAAGAAACCTACAGGACCAACTATTATCAAATATGATAATAATTTGAAGAAGATCACGGGAATTAAATTTCTTCCAAAAAAAGTTCACCTAGGTAAAATGGCGATGAATCAAATTGTGAGGCAAAATACGATACGGAGATAGACACCGATTTAAAATGTTTTTAACTGGTTCTTAAACGTTCAATGTGTGTCATCTTAAAAGCACTATTTATGATGATCTGGCGGATCTCAAAGATATGTTACACTGGTATGTGGGTAACATTCCTCCTGCTATGTTAAGAGATACTGTTAAGAATGAATTAAGACAATTTAACTTGCTTTCAGAACAAGATGGACGACGCATTAAACATGTTTAGTTTTAACAATGACGTTTAAAAAACGATTAAACATTTTTTAAACCGATGTCTTAATGACCACTTTTGCATAACAATATTGCATATAGCACCATTTCTTCCCTGGTAGCGAGTGTTTGAGCGTTTTCGGGTGGGACTATTACCAAATTTGGTAACATTTGGTCCTATAGCTTTCCTTTTATGATCATTTCAAAGTGGAACTTTGGCCACCCTGTATATTTCTCAACAAAAAAAAACAAAAAAAAAACCAAGCAATAATAAGTACTCTTGTTACTACAAGTAAATAAATCCTATCAAAGTATATAACATTTTATAATTTTCTGATTTCGCTGAAAATAAAGGAAAGGAATTCCTATAAAAATTCATGGTGAATTCATAACCGATTATCCAACATCGTCTTTGAATAAACTTCGACCGAATTCTGCATTAATTGATCGAACTTCTTATTTTATTGAAATAATTATTCTTTTTAAAATTAAAATTAAATCCACTATTGCTATAAAATACCTTACACTTTTACCTCATTCCTTCATTTTTCCCATTGCGTGTTTTCATCGTTCCAGAAACAATGCACACTCCGCAGCATTCGTATGCGCACTCAATTCTTCGCGGCATTGTGAATTCCCGAATTCACATCTCAATGTGTACACGACAAGCATTCCGAAAAACAGAACCGAATGATTCTATACTTTATTGTCGGCCGCCAGTGCCGAAAGGGGGGAAGGGGGAGCCTGAGTTGCCATGGCAACCGCTTCTGCCTCATCCCAAAGCCAAAGGGGGAGAAGCCGCTATGCGGGATGGCGAGCATTGTTCCACATCGGAATAATTTTTGCGCGTAAAGCGTCGAAACGAGTTTTAAGGCGCCCTTTTCCCTATATTAAAAGAATCCGCAGGAGAAAGAACAATTTTGTTTTTTAGAAAGAGAAAGAAACAATAAAATGGAATTGGATAGGAGGTGATATTCGGTGAGATTAAAATGATGAGAAGAATGTGAACGAAAACTGAGTGGTAGATGTTTTGCTGCAAACGATATATTTTTTATTCATTTATATTCTTTTTTTTTACTTGTTTTCTTTTTTCTTTCTTTATTTATTTGTACTAGTTCGGATGGAGGTAGAAAAATCTGGAAACATAGATTCCTCCGTTGAATGCAATATTTTTCATTGGAGCACACATAAATGTCGAACTTGTATGCATCTTGAAATAATCTTATTTGTTCTTTACCGATTGTTCTTTTTTTTTATTGATTTGAAATTGAAATCAAGAAAAAAAATGTTTAGCAGTGTTTTTGTTATTTTAAAAAGATATTTCCGAAATATCTTTGGAAGCCTTGGTGCTATGGTTTTTTTAAATAAAAAATCAGTGAAATGAAAATTGTTATTATTTAATATTTTGATCAAAATGGTTCTTAAAATGGTTTAGTAAATGCTTTATTTTCGTAAAATATACTAATATGTCAAGCGCAAAATCAAAATGGCGATATAATTTACTGGAAAGCGGTCGAAAAACAACATAAATCCTATTAAAAATATATAACATTTTATAACGCAATTTTTAAGTTAATTTAAGTCAATTTTTAACGCATTATAATTTTAAAAAACTATTTAAATTTTAAATGCAATACTCTTTTCTAAAATTATTTTTGTCCTTATTGAATATAATTAATTAAATTTTTGAACAAAATTGGTAAAACAATTTAAGATACACAAAATTATACGCTTTCCACCATTTTGCATCGCAATAATATTTACATTTACTCAAAATCAATCATGTGTGTCGGTACTTGTTTATATACATTATCTTATCTATATTTTTATTTTTGGCATGGCAGCATGTTTGTGCTGAAATTCTTTCTATTAATAGCAAGATATCAAATTAAGATACAATGTTCTACTAGGTAGACTGTTGTATATATGCCTACTATACTTCTTACATGATTACTTCTGTTGTTGTAGTTGATGATTAAGAGAAAATTATTCAAAATTTTAATAAGGAATTTAATTGACTTAAAATGAGCCGAATTTTTACGTTTTTCCTAAATAATTCTGATGTATGTTATGTTGAAAAAGTTTTTTAAGTCTTTTTAATAAAAAAAAAGATTAGTTTTCCATTGGGAATAAATTTATGTCCCAATAGTTCTTTTGTTTGACTTTAATAATTTTTCAGTATCATTTTCAATGCAATTTGTAATAACGTTTTTTTATTACGAAATGAAATACAAATTAATTAATTAAATTAAAATTTCGCTCACCTTTTATAACGTTAAAAGTTTAGTTTATGCTTACTTTTATAAATTTTTTGATGTAAAAAAATCCTTAGTTCCGAATGCAATGACTGATGTAAACAAAACCGAAGGATTACACCTGAATCGTAATCATTACTATACGATGCTTGGATGTAGAAGTTTAAATTTCAACTACTTTTCTTTCTTTCTCTTTTATATACACTCGTATTCAAAACGAAGATTTAAAAAAAATTATACACATATAAGAGAAATAATAATCTGCCATTATGCAATTGTGCTGCAAACTCCAAATATTCTAAATTTTATAACATGCTGTTTTCACGTTCTTCGGTACTTGTTAACAAGAATTATAAAGTAAAGCAATCGCAATTGAAAACTTTTTCTTTGAAATTCGAGGAAATAATACATTAAATTATATTTATGGCTAATAGTAATCATTTTATTTCTTTCATACATGCGTATGGCCCAGTAGTTTCGTAAAACCCTTTTAGACAGGAAAAGGAATCAAAACTATAAACATTTTAAGAAATAGTATTCTACTTTCCTTTAGGTAACTTACCCAGCCCAGTATAATTGTTTATGCATACGCTTTAAAAATTCTCTAATAATTGTTATTTTTTACTATGGTAATTTTATCTTTTTGTGCGCATTTAATCTCATATAATTAATTCTTTTTATCTCCATAGGTAAATTATATAAAAATAGAATAAGTTTTTTTGCATTTCAGATGTTTAAAAATACTAAAATCGTCCGCTATGAAACTTTGATATTACCTATACAATGAATTGCTTTTAACATTCATATTTCCTTATAAAATTTCAAATTGTTTTATGCTTACTAAAGTCTATATTTTGTAGGATATGTATCCTTTTTTCTGTAGGAAATGTATTGCTATAGTCTATGTTCTGTAGGAATTTATCAACGTATGTTACACTGTTTTAGCTTTGCTTGTTACATGTTTGTGAGGATAGAATTTTGAAATACTTTTTCCTTTTAACTTCGTGGTGTCTTAGAATTTTAAAATTATATATTTATACATTTTAAATGAAACCAACACATTCCATTATTTTGAAATCTTAATTATTGAATTATTTGTTAATATAAGTATATTTTTATTCGGAGCGCGGGGCGCCATCTGATAGTGAATTTGAAAAATGATTTTAAGATTCCATAATATTTTCAATATGAGCTATAAATTTGAGACAAATTACAAAAGAAATATAAGCTTTTGCGCTCTCTAACAAAAGTATGTTTTAATTAAATATATTTTAATTGATAATTTGCAGATTAAAAATGCACGCTGCATATCAAAATTTGCTACATGTAAAGATTTCAATAAGCTTTGATTTGTTCTTTTGTAATAATACCTCGAATTCATGGATATGATTTTCAAAAAGCAATGTCACAACTTTTTTTATGTGTGCAAAAAACATTTATGCATTATATATATATATATATATATATATTTATATAATATGAATTTATTGTCCTATTTTCTCACATTGTTGAAACATCATAAATTTGGCATAATAATTTTATCCAACATGAATATGAATATATTTTATTTATGAATATGCAGCTCTAAAATGTGTTTCATTCTTTTGCAAAGCGATAAGTACTTTTTTAAGACAATGCAAATGACAATCTATACAAAATATGAAAAAAATATCCGAAATTCAGAGTATAATTCATTAAATGCACTTAAAAATATTAGTTATCTGAGCTTGAAGTATTATCCTTCTATTTATTTTTGAACTCGACATATTATAGCATGCTGAATTTTGCATATTTTCTCACCAATTCCAAGATTATATAATCAAAATTTTGGAAATCCTTGACTTTTATTTTGCTGTCTCTCTTTTGGTGTAATTTCATGGTAATTTGTATTCTTCTCAAGGTTTCATTTTCTTCGAAAAACGTGAATTATTTTTTATGAGTCTAAAAATAAACTCTCCGCTTTCCAGCTAAAAATAAATGTAATTTGCATAGATTTATTTTTGTTTTTTTTGTTTTTTTTTCATTTCAATGACATTTATTTCTTTTTTTTTTTATAATACATATGTATGTCAAGACCAGATGTTGATCGTTTAGTCACGTATCACATCGTAAAGAATGTTGATAAAAATCAAAGTATCTCTAACCGTTGTTCATTGAAAATGGGATATAAATCTTAAATTTCTTGTAAAACCAACGCACATAAGAAACATATTACTTGGCATTTTCGTAGAATATATATATATAGCTGGGTAGATATATATGCATATAACTAGGAACGCTTCGGATTGGTTCATTTTTCAATATTTTAAGAGTGAAAACTTTATTCACTTTTGAAAAATAGTAATTATCATAACTAAATGTTATTTCGTACAGTAAAATATTTATAAATTATGTTAAATTTTTCAATTATTAAGAAGATGGATTCTATTAAATTATTTTGCAAATGATTTTTGCGCGATGATAAAATTTTATCTATTTTCGAATTACTCTTAGAGTGAATCAGCACTAAATGTCTTTAAATATTTATAATTAAGATTTTTTAAAATAAATAATCTATAAAAAGTTAATGCTTTATATGTTTAATCTTTTTTGTTTA
Organism: Argiope trifasciata; assembly: GCA_026543055.1. Lineage (NCBI taxonomy): Eukaryota > Metazoa > Arthropoda > Arachnida > Araneae > Araneidae > Argiope > Argiope trifasciata. The sequence continues at coordinate 12,450 of JAPMOQ010027759.1, read as the reverse complement.
AATTTTTTTAGCATTATTACAAAATATTTTATTTTGAAATAATTCTTCTTTTGTTGTTTCATTTAAAAAGTGGCATTTATGAAATATCTTTATTTATTTTTCAGTTAATGTAATTAATCGGATGCTCTTAATATCAATTGGTCAAAGTGACCAATAGTTTCATTATAGTGAATAGTTATAATAATTAATAATAAAAGATTAATTTTATCTTTCTTAAAGTTTAGATATTGTATTTCAAATATTCAAATTTTCGATATTTCAAATTTTTTTCATTAAAACTTTAACTGATGTATATTCAACTGATCAGTTGAATATATGACAGATATTATATTCAATGAGCTGGTGAAGCAGAAATAAATTTGATAAAAAGGTATGTTCTATCAACAAAAAAATACTTATGAAAATTACATGCCATCGCTTTTACAATCAGAATACATTAAACATTTCAAAAATGTATAATTCCATAAAAGGTTATAGATTTTGAAAAGAAATCATTAAATTAAGAGCATTTATCATCTCATTAATTATTTGTGTTACAAAGATGCATATTTTTATGATATTTTATTCATAAGGAAGCTTTAGTTCTGGAGATAAAGTAGCAATTTCACTTTTAATCCCTTTCTGATAGTATAGAAGTTTATTAAACCCTTAATACAGCAGCATCCAATAAATCTGTACAATTAATTTTCTTATGATTCAAATATAATCTGTATTATTTTAACTAATTCGCATTCTACATACTTGCTCTGCTCTTTTAAAAAATATTTGCATAGTGGTAGACTAACAAGAACGATAATCGTAACAATCCCACAATAAAAGCTTCTGGTTTTAATACAGGAATGCCATTTGGCGAGATGCCTTCTGTGGATTGCCGGTCGTTGTCAGTCCAAGTGCAATTCTTTTTAACAGTTTCTAACATATAAAAAATAAACATAATAGTTTTTTCTGCTCGTAAGTGTATTAAAATGTTCTGAAAATAGTTGCAAGAAGAGTCCAAAGTTTTCCGCACGGGATTGTATCTGAAATGATGATGACCTGCATTCTAGGTTAGCTAATGTGCCAAAAGACCTCGTTAGCATCGAGATGTGTTATGGTAGGTGTTTAGTGGTCCGCATTTACCTAAATCATGCGCTCCTGATGACCTGATCATGAAGCAGTGGTTTGATAATATTGCATCAAATGGTGCTTAACATACTGATTGCAGATCATTACTGCTTCAATTACTGTTTATAGTGAAATATTCTGGTGTTCTGTGGGGTTTGTGTGGTATTTTTTTATGTATTCTAGAATCAACAATTGAAACATGCATTTTGTAAGGAAAATCTCAATATATAGGAATATTAGCATAGCGATATCGGTTGGATATAGCCTTATCAAGATGTTAATAATTAATAATTCAATTCCCTATTATGCTGCTGAAAACTTCTGTGTTGGCACTCCATAAAATTTGTCCCAGAATGTCCCGATTCTTTTCATGTAATATATTTACAGAATGCTTGATCATGAAGCAAACATTTGATATTATTGCTTTGAATGATATTTAACACACAATTTACAAATTATTACTGCTTTAATTACAGTTTACAATGCAATTTTCTGGCTTTCTGTTGTTTTTGTGTAGCATTATTTGTATATATTCACGTAATCAAATTTTTTTTACATGTATTATCTAAGGGAAACTCCAATATACATGAGTATCGGGATAGGGATGTTGATTGGATTCGGCCTCATCAAAACTGCCAATCATTAACACTTCAATTGCAATATTATGTTTTAGAGACGTTCTGTGCTGGCACTTTATAGGGTTTGTTGCTGCATTTCTTGGTTTTCTTCATGTAACTCAGAATATAAAATATTTATAAATATGATCAGTTACATTTGTTCCTAATGATACAGTAATTCGAGGGTAATATTGTTTTGCTTTTGCTTACAATACAACAACAAAAATGCAAAATATAATATTTTGATATATATAATGATATAATAACAATATAATGTATAATAATATAATATATAATATAATAATAAATTGTAAAATATATTTAATATTTTGAGATTAAAATTAAATGCAAATACTTTAATAACTAAAACGTGCAAAAAAAATTCTTTTTTTAAATTGAAAACCTGGTTTTATCACTTTTCTTTGCATACTGGACTTAATTTCAATGTACAACAATGTATTTGAGAATCAAAATATTATTACACTATTGCCAATATAATTTTTCTAAACAATTTAATTAATTTATTTCAGCTTATCTGCCAACTGGCAATATATTTAAGAATCAAAAATTTATCACACTGTTGCCAATGTTAGTTTTCGAGGAAATATAATTAAATCATTTCAATACATCGGGTTCTTTTCAGTATATTTTTATATTAATATTTTATAGAACATTATTCCATTACGACAGAATACATTGTCAGATTAGGAAATGAAACAGGTTTTATTTTAATGCTCATTAATTTCATAAATAGATAATGCCTTATGAAATCATTAAAAAGATTAAAACCTTTTATAATTGATAAAAAAATTAATATTTCAATGTTATTTTTGAATATCATATCATTAAGTTACTTCAATTAATAATATTTTAATAATAATTACAAATTAATAGTATTTTTATATTATTTAATTCATACATTAATATTATTTTATTTTTAAGCCATAATTGTTTATTTTATAAGAAAGGGTACACACCCATTCATTATCATATAAATTTTTTATTCCAATCAAATAACCGAACTTGGAAGAATTTTATAATTTGATATATTCTCATTGCTTCGCTATTGATTAAAATTTTAGATTTCTTTTACTTTTTTAAAGAAAATACTTTTTTTCCCTCTTTTTCACGTTCAAATTGCACGTAAAACTAGAATTACGATTCATTATCAAATAGGTTAATGAATCATTATAATCGAATTGGTAATATGTCGATTTCCAAGAAAAGAAAACAAACGCGAATATGTAATTTCTTAATTTCGGTATTAGAAACATAGTATTTAAATTCATCGAAAGCCGCTAAAGGTTCCGACTAGACATCATTAAAATCTTAAGTGTCATTTCAAACATGAAACCCCATTCATTCAAACGTACGAGACGTTTAACGTCTAGACTGATTCATCCGCTGACACATGAAATAGTTTATTTCTTCAAGGCTAAGTTCGAAGCTGCTTAGTTATACATAGCTCGGCCGTCTTCAAGTAATGCAAATTTAAAAGTGGGGAGGTTTCGACTTCTCTCGTAATTAAGGCAAGCATAAAACGATCGTTATAAAGGGGGAGATGCAAGGGAAAGAGAGACGGGGCTCCATTTATTAAGCACACCTGTTACAGCAACTTCTCGTTTAAGTTAACCCGTCATCTTCCAAGACAAATTGTTTTCAATAGGCGAAAAAAGCTCATGGATACAAATTGTTCGAGTAATTGCTTTGAAATCAATTTGTTAAAGCAAACTCAGACGATTTTTGCTTAATGTTTTTAAAGATTGCGTCCTTTTCTAAAAAGAAATTTTTCGTAATTTTTTTCAACGTTTCATTGAATTTTATATTACTTTTAGAGCGAAGGAGGGTTGAAGTTTTGGAAAATTTAGCCGTGCATGTTTGCATAATTGATTATCATGGTAGAATCTTTGGTGTATGATGAATATAATTTCGATAAATTAAATTTCTTTACGAAATTGTATTCACATATTGAGTTTTGGGAGATAGATGATGCAATTTAGATTTTATTGATTGCTCATAATAACTTCTCTCAATCGCAGAAATTTCAAATTGATTAAGCTATTTGGAGCATGTGTTTTTTAAAAAATTTAGCAAATGTTGAAATTAAAATATTATAAATTGTTATATTTTTAGTGATATTTTGGTTGAATTGCGATAATTATTATCTACATTCTTTCATGGTAAAGATTTCATGGAAATAATAAAAGAAAAAAGGCTTATTATTAAAATAATTAAGTAATACGTCAAAAAAGAGGTTCAGACATAAAAAATTGTAAAAATAGAAAATTAATGAATTTATAAGCACAAAATTCTATTGTTTCTTAATTATAAATGTATGCAAAGACTTCTATAGTACACAAAAAATTTTCAAACGCATCTTTATGTATCCCCTTTTCGACTACTTGCATTAGCCTTCGATTCCCTTGCTAAATCCCTCAAAAATGAGGATTTAACTTTATTAGTAGTTAAGTATTATCCTGAAGACAGGTTGGCATATTATAACACATAGCTTATCATAATGTAATAAAAAAATCATGATCACGAACCATCTATATTCTCTTGCAGAAATTACGCATCGCTAGTGAATTTATAATGCTTTTCGCTTAGTAGATTTAATAGGTATCTTTATGTTGATATGTGCCCTTTTTTCGCCCACTTTGCATTTTCTGTTAACTCCCTTACACTAATGGTTGGCGTGTTGCTAAATCTCATGATAATAAAGAGTTAACTTTATTAGTAATGGAGTATTGAATTGAAAACAGAGTGGCATATTATAAAGACATATTCAGTTAGTATATTATTTATAAAAATCCTGATAATAAACTATAAATATTTCGTCGCAAAAATTACACATTGTTCTTGAGTTTATAATGCTTTTCGCTTAATAAAAATAACAACATGTAATATTTTACCCTAATTTATGGGTGTGTTTCTTAACAGCTGCTTCTAAATAAACAGTCATCCTTTGCTAGCATGTTCATATGAAACGTAAACAACAAACATGGGAACGCTGCACGTGTGACATTGCATAAAACAATTTCTTTATCTTACAGGTTTATCTTTCATATTCTACAGTTGCATTACTTAGAAAATAAGGCATTATAATAAATGCATTATGTTGATAATAAGACGTTAAAAATGCGTTTTTAGCAATAATTTTAATTTTTTTTTTAAATGGGGAAATCTTGTTGAAATAAAAAATGTTTATTTCATTTTAAATCAAAAAACTGATTTTTTAAAATATATTTTATTGTGAGTATTATAGACTTTACAGGTAAGTTAAATGACTTTAAAAATCTAATCTTATTATAAGTAACAACTTTTATCAAATTAGGGTAATAAAAAAATTACAAATGTTTCTTAGAAATGTCTGGAATTAATGTTGTAGCATCAAAGTGTATCGATTCTGTAACAGCTATTCGTTTTTCTGCAGTGCGGATTATTGATATTCCGATATTTGTGGCTCCACTGGGTTTATTGTTGTACAAAAATCGATGAACAAAAAATGCCAAATACTGAAGCCAGCATTTGCTGCACTCGTAATTTTAAAGCGATGGCTGAAAAAAATAGCAGATAAATATAGAAATGTTAAAATATTTCAAAAATTAATTCACGGAACCGAAATAAGATAAATATATTTCATAATAATAAGTAAAAGCATTATATTTAAAATTATGAATGTGCATTAATTGTTCTAAAAGTATTTTGATATCAATTATGTAAAAAAAAATACTAACTCGATAGAAATTATTTAAATGGAAACATTGAAGAATTACCGGCTAGGCAGCTGCTTAGGGCCGCTTTATTGATGAGGGGAAGCAGCTTAATTTTCAAATAAATAAATTTTAAGAAAACTCATATTTTTATATTATAAAATACCAGGACTAACTCTATGTGGACATATTGAATTTTGTAAAAATAAATTAAAGTATAAATATCATTTTCTAACATTTCATTCGAAAATTAACTATTGATAAATTGCTAATATTATGTTTCATTTCACTGCTCTGAAAAACAATACTATTTAGAAGTATTTTTGTTTTCGGAAGAAATAATTTATTGTATTATTTCTTTTTTCATAAAATTGAAACTTTTATATCCGCAAATAAGGCAATTCTTAATTAACAATCACGGCTAATATGTATCAAGAATTTTATAACTTTAATTATTTTTAAAATGATACTTTTAAAATAAATAAATAAAAGCACATATATTTTCACAAAGCTAATAAAGTTGAAAAAAAGCTAAAATCAATCATTAACTTGTTGATTAAGTAAAAAAAATGTGAAATAATTTTGCCAATTGTTAAAAGAGCCTCACAATGTGTTTTATCCAACCCGCCACAGGGATAGATACCAAGAAAAATAAAATGGCTGTGTAATTTTGTTTTTCGATTTGGCTGATTCAAGAACCTTATGATTATTTAATTTGATTCATTTTAATTTGATTTTATATAAATATTAAAAATGACTATTTTAATAAATCAAATAATTTTTCTGTTTAACAAATACAGCTGGAAGGTAATTTTATTCTAAATTTTGTCATGAAAAATTCTTAAAAAGTATAAACGACTCAAAAAAATTTTTAAAACGTCGATTAAAATAAATTAATTATATATATTAAACAGAAGAAATGATTGTCGGAGTTAAAATATTGCGTTTTCAATCAACATTATTTGTAATTTTGAACTGGCAAGATTGTTAAAATTTTAATTTATGAAATGGAATTCATGGATATTAAACCGAAGAAATGATTGCAACGGTTTAAAGGATTGTATTTTCATTCAATATTATTTCTAATTTTGAATCGGCAAGACTGTTATTTAGATGAATTAAAATTACTAAAAATTAATTAATTTTGATAAATTAATTTAGATAAATTAAATTTTATTTATTTAGTTAAGAATGCGTAGCATAGTAAAAATTCAACCATGGGAGAAAGAAGTCCCATATAAGCAATAATACATGGAATAAACTAAAAGGAAAAAAGCCCAAAATAAAGAATGTCAAAGCACAAATCAAGTATATGTAAAAATATTTACCCTTCACCGGGCAATAAAGCCACGAAATAACACACTAATTAATCACGAGCTAAAGAATTAAAAACTTTTAACTTAAACCTTTTGGATACATCTGACGTATCAGAACGTTTGAATTTATGTTTCCGTGTTTTTTTTTTAAATTTTAACTAGTTTAAGTTATCAATATCATGTAGTAATATTTCTGAATAAAGCAAAATGAATGTATTCTTATGTAAAAGTTATTCTTATATAAAAGTTACTGCCTTCACAATTGCCTGTTCAAAGAATTAAATGTTCTTCAAATACAAAAGTCTATCTAAACTAATATGTAGTCAAAGGGTTGAAACATTGAAAGAAATATGGTTTAATCATTAAGATTTTCAAAATATTTATTAAAAGTTTTAAAAAAATTACATTAGAAAAATTTATTTGGCTAGTTAAATTTAATAAAAAATATTCTGGAATAGTCTTCTGTCAGTCGAATTTCTAGTCGATACTATGAAATACATATGATTTACAATTTTCAAAGCACTCATACGTTCAACAAACCATTAAGAATTTTATTGAAAAATGGCATACAATTAATATCTATACAAGTTTTCGAATTATGACATAGATTGGCTATAGAATAAAAAGATCATTGATTAGCCAAAGTGACATAGATAGGCCATAGTATTTAGTCCAATAAAATAACTTATTTTACAGAAGCCTTTAAGCTTTTTATAGTTCTGTTCGCTTAAATATATAAATGAAATAATTAACAAATTAAAACAGTAAGTTCTTTGTTTATAATCAGAAATTTCAAACAGACACTTTGACTTTGAAACGTTTTAACACAGAGAAACCTTTTTATTTCAAAGTGTGAGACGTTTGTTTATTTCTCACTTCCTAAAAATAGCATAACGTAATCGTTTCGCAACAAAAGATATCAGAATTTAATTAAATAAAAAACGCTTGAGGCAAAAAAAAATACTCCAGAGCCCTCATCGCGTTGGCAGTTTATGTGCATTAAGTTAACAAGTTCGAGTATTATCATTTTTGTTATTTTCCACAGAATAAACGTTTTTTTGGGTGAAAAAAAAAACATCATCCTCAACTGCGATCATGGCCTGAAGTTACACAGCTGTTAATGAAACTTTGATAAAATGCCAAGTTCAAAATTATTCCAAGTTTTTATTTATTTTGTTGCCGCTTTGCTCACCCAACTTGGGGGATGTTTTTTATTCCCTTTTCATTGCATAATAAAAAAAGAATGAAATAAAAAAAGAAAATAATGTGTCAGGGCCACACGTGTATTTACATAAAGATTGATGGTATTATATAATTTCTAAAGTATTTGTATTAAAATAAATCTGGTGACTTCAGTGAACGTTATTTTATATTTTAACCACTGAACTATTTTATTTACTTTACTATCTAATACGATGACACCGTATATTTTGTGAATATTTTCTTATTTTAATTCAAATGGAAATCCATTGAGTACTTGACTTATCTATGTATTCGAAGTAATTTTAATACTGAATTATAATCGTTATTAATGGTTTATCTTTTACTTACAACTATCAAAATTCGATAAATCAACATTTAAAACATTTTTTTTTTCTGAAATAAATGAACAGCCCGGATATATAATAAAATAACGACTCCTTTTATTTTTATTATCCTTTACATTCATTTCTGTTAATTGTACCAATTTTAATATTGTTACATTCCCAAATAATAATAATACAGTTTTGTTAATATTTATGAAAATAATCATTGTAAACAAATATATATAAAGTATATAAAACTCATTGTATGATTACATAGTTTTCAGTGATAATGCTGCCAGCCTCTCTGTTCTCAAAATAACTACTTTCTAACTGAAAATCTAAATAAAATTATTCTATTAAAAGCAATAAAGCTGTAACGCCACTTGTTTTTGAACTATAATAATAATATTTGAAAGTTCAGATACTTTATTTCGTATACTTTTATAAAACCTCTCCACGCCTTAGCAAAGTATAAAATAATTTTAATATTTTCGATGTTTTAAATTTCACGATGAATTATAAAAGCTGTAAAAGGAATACTGGTTTATAATTGATTAAAAAAATTAACTACTGTTTAATAAAATTCATTTTTTCAACTAATTTTAATAATAATTTTTCTAAACTTCTTTCGACCCGGTTTGTTTTTTCAACCGATAACCACCTTTACAACGACCAAACACGCACATACTAAAAGAAAACTTACATTTTAATTCATGTATGACACATTTGGCAATGTTGATGTGGAAGAAATAACATAAAAGTCAAATTAAAAATTCTCTTTATTTCTTAAGGGAAACGAAGTTTTTGTCCTTCAAAATAACAATTTAAAAAGCACGCAGTTAGAAACTTAAGGATAACTTTTCGAATCTAATCGGTAAATTTAAGTAATCTGTTATTTTAAGAAAAAATGCGCATCATTTAACATTTGATTTTAGATGTATCTACCTATATGAATCTGCCTTTCCAACATTAAATAGAATTAATATAACGTATCCTTCTCAACTCACAGACTGCCACTTAGAATTCAGAACAAGATTAACAATTAATAATTATACGCCGAGGTATTCAAACATTGGCGGAAAATATGCATACTAAGTCTTCTACTAATTGTAGTAGAGCTGATTTTAAGTGAAAACAACTTATTTTAATGTATTTTGAATTGTTTCAAATAAGTGCATAATTTGATAGTATTATATTTGCGCTTTTATAATTATGTTTGTATCTTGCTATTATTTTTATGTTTGTAGCTATAAATACATAATGCATATTTATTATTAATTTATAATAAATATTGTAGACAGTTTTATCTCGTCACACCTACATCATTGAGAGAAACGGAAAATCTTGAAAAAATTAGTAGCCCATACCCTGGAAAACTCTGTCCACCTCTGTTCTAAATCCTTAAGCTGAATTATAAGTATATATTTTCATCAAAAATAACATACAATGTACGGCATTAATTGCTTCATTTTGCTTATAAACAGAAAAATAAATATTATTTCTCAATGAATTTAAATGGAGTATGAAAATAAACTCGTTACAGCTGAATTAATTTCAGTGATGCATTTTGTTTCACTAACCTACTTAATTGATAGTTTTACTCCAGTTAATTCCTGTTTCTTGCGCTTTCCTACAGAGACGACAGTCTTTAGCAGTGGCACAGCAGAACTTACATTCGAGCAACAAAAATAATATTGAACCGGAACAACCACACATTATCCATCAAAAAGTAACTTGTTGATATGATAATTGATAAAACTCTGATTTCATTATTCTAAATTATACTTGTGAGAAATAATATCATTTTGTTCAAATAACTTCTTTCTGGTTATTTAATCAGGTAGAACGTTTGACTCAGTTTAGAATGAATTGATCTTCAAATCCGGGTCAAAATTGTTCTTCACGTGGTATTGTGTATAACTTTTCTTTAGCTAAAAAGCACAAAACTTGTTAGATTTAGCATTTAAGAATAAATTATTATCAATGATTGTCTTAATTTTCACCGCTATACAGGCATTTACTTTTAGAATTATCTATTCTTTGTTCAGACCGTGATGGTTTAAAGTCAATATTATGTCATTTATTTTATGCTTTTTTCAGATCGATGTAACTTAATGACAGTTATTTTAATTAACTATCCGTCTAATATTTGTTTTCTGAGACTTACATTTACTTCCCGAAATATCTGTCCTTGTTCAGATCGAGATGACTTAATGACATTATCATAGGCATTTACTCTTAGAATTATCTATCCTTCGTCCATATCAAGATGACTTAAAGGCAATATCGTTTGCATTTATTTTTCAAAATATCTATGCTTTTTTCAGATAGATGAAGCTTACTGATAGTTACTTCGATTTAAATACTGACTTTCTACTATTTGTTTTTGGAAACATAGAAACTCATCCTGGACATTTACTTTTCGAATTATTTATCCTTGTTCAGGTAGAGATCACTGAATGGGATTATCATGAGCATTTACTCTTCGAATCATCTATATTTTGTTCAGATCAAGATTGATAAATATTTATGGCAATATCATAGTATTTTTCAAAATATTTATCTTCGTTCAAGCTGACGTGGCTTAGTGACAGTTATCTTGACTTAAATACTTACCTACAACTGTTTACATTTAGAAACATAAGGACTCATTTTAGTCATTTACATTACGAATATCTGTCTTTGTACAGATTGAGATAACTTTATGACCTTTTCTTTTCAAATTATCTGCCCTTTATTCAGGCCGAGATGACCTGTTGAAAGTATTATGGCATTCCTTTTTAAAATATTTTTTCTTCATTCAGGCTCATACATAAAGGCAATTATCTCGATTTAAATACTGAATTACTAATATTTGCTTGCAGAAACATAAAATATCATCCTGGACATTAATTTTTCGATCTGTCTATCCATGTTCAGCTCGAAGTGACTTAATGGCATTATCAAGTGCATTTACATTTCGAATTATCTTGCCTTCGTTGAGATCGAAGGGACTTAATGATAGCATCTTTATTTAAGCACTTACTTACTATTTACTTTCTGAGATAAGAAAACGCAATTATGAGAATTTATGTTTCAAATTATCTGTTCAGGTCAAGGTATCTTATTAGTAGTATCTTGATTTAGGTACTCTCATGCTATTTTCTTTCAGATGTATAAATTCAATGTACGAATCCTTTTTGATATAAACCTAATTATTCGTTACCTTTTATACATAACATGATGCAAATTTACTTTCTGAATTACCTGCGCTTTTGTTGGATTGCAGTGATATCTACGAGGGGAATATTGACTTCAATGCTAGAGCTCGAGGACTAGCCAAATTCGATTCTGCCCAAAATCTCTCCCATATGATAGCGAAAAACAGGAATTAGCTTGTAACAGTTAGCTTGAAGAATGATAAAAGCAAGGACATCACATATTCTATTGTTGTCACTGAGGAAAAATTTGAAGAGGACAATCGGAATTCTAAAATAATCTTAAATGGCTTTGCAAAAATACATTAGTGTGAATAGGCCAATTTACTGTAAACCTGATTCCAAACAGATCACGCTGGAGTTTTACAATATTTCAAATATCATTCTCATTTGAAGACGTAAGACATGTAAACTTTTGCATGTAAATATTGTTCTGATCATCCCGTTTAGTCAAAAAGTAACAATCCATGATAAGAACTCGTGATTAAAAAAGGCGGACTTTTTTAATCATTAATTACTTTAAGCATCTAGGTGTTATTAATATAGAAATCCAATTTAAATAGAAAATTACAGTTTCATTTTTTTTTTTGCGAGGGGAGTTACCTGTGTTTGAGTATCGCTTTGAGATAAATCGCCGAAGAAACCCTATACACTGAGACTGAGGTCTTCCAATTTATGAATAATGTTGATTAAAACACAATTAGAAGAGTCCACGGCCTTCTTTCATTGTATCCATCATGCGATCTTTTAACAGTAAATTGCAATATTAATAGATGCATAGTACGATGCATTGCTATGGTGTAGTTTTTTTAAACAATTACTCACCAAAAGTAGCAATCCGTAAAATTTCCTTTGTAACCTATAAAGCAGTAATTAAATATTTCTCAAATTTAAAGAAATTTCTTTCTCGTCTGAGTCGACATTTTAACTACTGATGAATATTTCGCTAATTCCATGATTATACAATATTCTTACGT
>JAPMOQ010027746.1:0-13163 GCA_026543055.1 Argiope trifasciata | reverse complement strand
ACACACACACACACACACACACATTGAGCTTTATTATAAGTATAGATTAATGTATTTATAGATTCAGATTTTCCTAATTTTTAGTGTTATATGATACTCCATAGTGCTGGTGAGTTTACCCTTAGGAGAATATGTGCACGTTTCATCCTCTATATCTGATTACAAATCAGAATTATATTGTTCATTCTCTAACATTACCATAATCTAAAACGGAACTCAATTAATTTGTGAAAACTTTTAAAGTTTTCATTTAATCGAGCACAATATATTCTAATAATTCAAAATTTTCAAAATTTCTTAGTATAAATACTTTGCAAATACAGTGTTCTATTGAATTTGACTTTTACGTGATTACATCCAATTTTTAAATGACATACAGCCTTTGGAAAAGTTCAGTTAACAGATTTTCTTCCCTGAATTTTTTTAAATACTTTCTCAAAATGTGAATGCACTTTTTATTTTCTATTTATTTATTATTTCAAGAAATAATTAAATGTCATTTCTAAATTTTAAAAATATTCTAAAATTAAAAGTCAATTTTTTTGTTGCTGTTAATATAAGAAGTGAAGGCACATCAATGAAGCGTTAAATTAATTTGTTTACAAAATGTTTAAATATTTCTTTTGATATCATTCGCTCTAGTGAATCGGAATTGTTTGTCTTAAATACAAATCATTATATGTTTTATTCTTTTGCCTGGGACATCTGACAACATATCTTTGACCAGCTTCTCAAGAATAGTATAATTGGAATGCTTTAAAAATAATAATTTTTTATGTGTTCTGAATTCTAGTAATTTTCTGCATGGCACAAAATTAGTAGCTATTCTGAAATGCTAGTTTTTAAAATTTAAGAATTATTAGTTGAATTTGTTTTCATCAGAAGAATGCGAATAATGTATCAATGGTGTTTCTTCGAAGTGGACTTACGATTAAATAGTAAGATATTCAAATTTATTAGTGATAATTGAAAGACTGTTATCATTTATCTAACTTTAATACATAATTCTCTTGTAAAGTGGATAATATTGCATCGAAAAGCCAAACAAAAGTTAAAAATTTTATTATTTTTTAATTTTTTTTCATTTTATTTTTATATAAGATATTCTTTTAAATGAAATATTGTTCCCAAAAGCTCTTATCGAAACTTATCTGTTTTGAAAGTGTACTCCCTTTAATTTCGAATTTGATATTGCCGTCATTAATTAATCCAAAGTCAACTGATTTGAGTGTTGCTGATGATAATGTCATATCCGTGTTACAAGGAAAAGGGGAGGGGTGGTAGCTTCTGAGAGTGAATGCACCTGAGCACCCGAGTGTAGAAGTCCGACTTCTAACTCATATGAAAATGAGAACTCACATGCACAACTCCATTTTATGGGGGCCTCTTTCACACACTTCACAGATAGAATGCAAGGGAAGAATAATCATGCACGAACCAGGACGCCCAGATCACGGCGAAGAGACGTTACCCTAGAAGGCCGGTGATTCGAGTGCTGAATAAGATTTTTGATTATGTATTAAAAATACTTAATTGATTATGATTGTATGAGAAAAATTAATTAAATTAGAGTTAATTAGTTAATCCCATGTATTGTTTTATTTAAAAAAAAACGTTTGAGATTTAAGGAGTGCTAATGTGCTCCTTAGTATTCAAAAAATTTATGTATATCTTTATACTGCTCTCTTGATCGTTATTTGAATGGTTATCAATCATTATATGCGCAGGTTTTTACTATCACAAGTTAAAATTTTGCCAGAATTATCTTTTAAAAACACTTGTAATTATTTACCATAAATTTGAAAAATTAGGATGGATAGTTCTTCCAGTTTCTAACATCCGGTAGGAAGTACAATGCCCGTGTGAAGTCGGGGAGAAAGTAGAGCGTGAAAAACTTGCTTCGAAAAAAAAAAGCATTTTCTTACCAGCATCTATCTGCACTATTTGTCTTTTTTTTATCAGAAAAAAAAATCCAATTTACCAGTCTGTCAAATGAGGGGATTAACATATTTGCTTTGGATTAGCTTTGTTGGGACACCCCACAAGGTTTCACTCTGCTGTATACATCCGCTGGCTGTAATCTCGAATTCCTTTTCATTTTGGATGGTAAACTATTCGTAATGTCATTGACTTGAACCGTTTAAAGCGAAACGGTTATGTCGCTGGAATTTTATTAATCGTTATTTATGCATGCTTTGCGAGAGAATTTCGGAAAAGACAAGAGTTTATGTCGAATCGCCATTCATCCACATAACATTTTTCTGTGTAGTTGAATTGTACAGCCAGGATTTCTTTTTATTTTCCAGAGGCATTTTTTGAGACACTTCAATACATTATAGAATTATATTGATAGATTGAATTAATATTACGCTTTTTGCATTTTAATCCCGTGTATTTAGTTCGACTACTTGTTGCCATTCAGACGAATTCATTTTCAAATCATTTGAATAAATTTTTGCTATTCTTCGCTATGATTCACAACAGGAATTTTTCCACATCGTAAGGCATCTATGTTTATGTTTAATTTGCATAAACCTTTTAATTAATTTTGAATATTCTTTACGAGTCAGTTATCTCAGACCGTTGTAAGTGCTAGGGCGTACAACACATTTTCTACCATTTGACTCGCCTATGATACACATCTGCTGTCTAATTTGTTCACATCACTTATCTAATTAGATGACGTCTTCTATACTTTAACAACAGTTTGGTGATAGCAAATGAAGGATAATTAAATCATATAGATTATCCTAATCGTAAACTTAAAATCATGGCAAGAAATCTATTAATTCATCTAATTCTGTCAATATTTGTTTATTTGCTTAAGATACAAAATCTATATATAGATTTTCGTGTGAATGACAGCATCCTATAATAATCGACTCGGATCAAAAGTAAAGTATTGATTAGATACCATAGATGTATTGAAATATTTCGAGGAATTTTGGTAACTCTGCCATGGACGAAAAGCAGTTTTATAATTACTTTTGTATGACGTTTGTACATCATACAAAGTCTTTTGTAAAATGCTTTTGAACGCCATTTATAATATTTTATGAAATAAAAAGCACATATATGCTTTCTCCAAACAGAAGAATTTTGCTGTTTGCGTTTTTTAAATATAAAACAGGAAGAAAAAAAAATCAGAATTTTTTTTTAAATCGAATTTATTTTTTTATTTTCATAACTCTCAATTAGGTAAACACAACAGTTTTATTAGTAGAAATCATATATTTAACGTTTTTCCTGCATAGACATGATTAACAAATATTACAAATTGTTCCGTGATGTTATTGATTTTAAAAATTGCTTAGGGATGCTCTGAAAAGAAAACTTTAAGGCTTTCGAAAAAGCTATTATTCAGTCTCGGACCATTAATTGCACTTATATTTCAAAATTCAATTTTTTAAGCTCATAGATATGCTGTATTAAGTTACAGAAAAATTAGCATGGATTAGTATACCTAAAAGAAGGATGACTTATCTTAAAACTTAACCGACTATATATTTATATATTTATAGTGATTATAACTAATAGTAATTCTTAACTGTGAAGAAAAATCCACATAACTGATGGTCCACTTAGTTATGTTATAATTAGCTTTATTGGTGATAACATTTCCATCTTCATTCAGTGGTATTTCTCCAACTTTTAAAGAGAAATTCCAATCGATGCTTTATCTATTATTTTAGTCGGTCATCCTAGGCATGACTGCACTGTACAGTCGAGATATCGCAGTTCTTTGGCAGGCGTTTAATCACAAGACCTTGTGTGAGGTGGAGCATGACCCATCCGGGCTGTTGTGTATTCCATCCTGTCTGTTGGTGTAGTTGTTTCATAGTGCTGATACTCGTGATATGTCGTGCATTAATAGGTGAAAAGTGTGCTGTTGGCATTAAAAATTGAAGCTAACTAGAGGTATCCGTGTGGCATGGGCAATCTATCTTCTGTAAATGTTTCCTGTTTTTGAACAAAAAAATATCGAGGGTCTTTTATATTTGCTGCGCTGTGTTGAATGATTATTACAGTGGGCTAGTATTTTTGAAAATTAAATAATATGAGAACATTTGAAAGCTCGAATTTAAATATTATATGATATTTTAACTAACTACATTTTATGATAATAATTGCTTTCTATTAATGATTAAAAAAAATAAACTAAAGCATTAGAGTGCATATTAATTTATTGCAGCAGTTCGTTATTTTATATGGCAGTAAACCTTTTAAAAAAATCCAAATATTTCCTTTGCCTTAGTTCTTGAAATGACATTGCATTCATTTGAAGAATAAGCTGATTTGTTATGATATCAATTTTCTTTTTATTTAGGGATTTTTGCAAAAATAAATAGTCCATTTATCCTCTTTTAGCATAAGATAATAATAGGAGATACAATAGTTTTTTCCCCCTATTATATCTTCTTTTCATGTATTTTTCTATTTTTGTGAAGATTAATTTATATCCTAGTATATGCAATTATAAATTTCTTTCATTAATGTAGTTTCTGCGTTTTCTTTATTACGTATGCTTATTTGGAATCAGAGGTTACAAGCAATTAAACTGGCGTATATTTTTATTACATAGTAAAATTATTTTTAATTTATAAACGCTTTGAATTGCTACCCGAAAATGCAAATGAAATGTTGGACTGAATGTAGGTTAACAAGCTATGATACATACATGTCCGCTCAGTCTTTTTTTAGTTTTATTTTATTAGCACTTTACTTCCTTTTGTTAAAAGCTGAGCAAAAAATTGCGAAACTCGTAATAAAGCCCCAGACACAACAAAAATATTTCATTCTGGCTCGTAATACATTGACAAAAAGTGGAGAAGAGGATGCATAAAATGATTGTTCCCGTTACTTTAAAAGTTATTTAATTTCGGCTGAAATAAAACAATCATTAAACGTAATTCTAAAATCTTTTATTGGATTATTTGTTGGGAAAAATTAAAATGATTTTGCTTCAGAAATTCCTGTTGTTGTTATCTTGTCCAGTGAAAGTAGTGCAATGGGGTCAAACCTCTGTTCCTACTCAAGGAAGAGAAAAGTTGCCAGAGGCTCAGAAGAGGTTGGACTTCTGCCCGTTGGTTCGCAGAAGGTATTTAATTTCCCTTCTACCACCCAAAGGAAAATCCAATGGAGGCATTCCCCTATCCGCCGCCTGGGGACGCGCCACTTAAGATGTACAAGCTCTTCCGAGGGTCAGAAATTCTTAAGAAAAGTTGAAAGATATATTTCAAACAAATACCCCTTTATTATATTTGCAATGATTGATTGAAAAAAACTGCGAATATTTCATGTGGCAAGCCTGATTTCATAATTTGGTTTTAAATCCTAATGACCTTGAAGTGTTCTGAAAGACAATTCTATTTTCAGTCCAATGCTAATGGATTTCGGAAAGTTTTTTCTTTGAGTGAAAAGCCATTTCATTTCAGCGTGGTCTTAAAATACTGGAATTAGCTCTACTGAATTCATAACACTTTGTCAGTAACCCCGGAACAAATGGAATTTAAATGTGTTTTATAAAGCAGAGAAAATGTTTTCCAATTGTGATTGGTCAATTCTTGGAGTAGGTAATGGATAATTGAAAAATGAACTTTTTTTTTTTCACAATGATTGGCTAAAAAATTACCTCTTTTTTTTTTTCCGCTTTTCTTATGTTACATTGTCTGATTACTATTATTATTATTTTGATTATCTATAATATCATTGAACTGAAATAACTGGAATAGATATTTTTATCAGTAAATTGTTATATTCTATGTTAAGTTTTTTTTTTTTCGCCTCTAGATTTTTATGAATAATTTTTTAACAATAGATATCGAAAAGAAAAATATTTTTATGTATTATTTAGGTATTCCGATTTCTGTCTGACCTTATGTAATACAACAAATGCTTAATAGTTTTATTTTTTTCAAACAAAACTTTTTTCTGCATTATTATCAATATATATCAAATCAACACTAAAATTTTTTTGTATAACCTGATAGTGAAATCTCAGCAAAGAGGCCAAAGGGTGCGAAAATTTATTCCATTTAAAATCTACTTTGTGTTCAATAATTGTCGAATATTAAACCTCTCTCAGTGTTTGTAACCGAATTTGGAAAGAAATTGGAAAAGAGGTATATTTTTGTTTCCTGCCCCAAACAACCATTTTTGCTAAAATTAGCCTTGTATTTAGCCATTTGCTAAAATTAGCCTTCGAAGCGGTAAGTGGATTCAACTAAATGAAACTAATTCCATAATTATTCCAGTATATTTTTAATTTTGCTACCGAAGGATTTTATATTCAATCTAAACATTCGAAAAATTTTTATGCTTTCTTGAAAATTAAATTAATGAAGAAACTTAATACATCCTTTTAATACAAAAAATACTCTTTTTTTTTAAAATTATTTAAACTACTTTTAGTTTTATCTTTGATTTATATATTTATTATTACAAATATGTACTGTGGAAATGCATTCCACCCCCGCCCCTCAAAAACATTATTTGATCCTTTCGCATGGAATTATAATTTTATTGAAATATTAAATAATAATTAAATTCTAGAAATATTTTTTTAAAAATTGTTTGGTCATCAAGAATACGCAAGTTTTGTCCCCTTGGCATCTTCACAGGTTTGAAGAGAAGTTAAAATAAATTAAAATTACTTATATTATCATATTATTTTAAGAATAATTCTCTTCATTAATTAAAAATTATGATTTCTTCATGCAAGTAAAGATGCGTATTTTTAATATTCTAGTGTGTATTTTTAAAAAGAAATTGTGCATCATGACTTAAATAGGACCGAGTTAAAACCTGACTCTAGACTGGAAGAAGCTTTGATATAACTTTCTGTCAAATTTTTCATTTAACATACAATCAAATAAGAAGGCATCATCATCGTGTGGATAACCCCATTTTTTAAAATTATCATTTATTTATTTATTTTTTCTATTATATTCTGTGAAGTATGCATATTTTTAGTTCTTCAATTTGTATGGAGCTCCGGCATTCTTTCATCACCGAATTTAACTAACATTTGTGTCAGAATCTCTAAATACATTTAAACAGTTACTTACATCTTGTATTTTCTCGAGCTGAAGATATCCATTGTCCTCGAAATAGGCCAAGAGGCTTATATCTTTTCACAAATGTCGTAATCCATCTGTCCCATCCTGTTCGAATGTTCTTACATGAACGAATTGAATGCGGATGAATCGTTATGTAAATCCTTATGTATCTGGTGCATCCGAACAAAAGGAAAGCATCTGTCCCTCGCTCGTTTAAAGCCGAGATAAGGATGGGACTTTGTTCACTGCCTTATTAAATAATATGCCAATAAATTAATTATGGATCAAAATGCTTTATCATATCTATTAGATTTTCATAGACAGCTCATGGAATAATCCATGATGTACCGGATTTTGATCTTTTGGTTACGGTCATGATTGCAATTGTTTCTTTTTTATATATGTACTAATGCTGCTTGTTATTTAGGATATTAAAAGTAAATTGGTTATTAAAAATTATTTATATTCAAAGGATTTGGGGGGGTTACATAATTTTGGTTCCCTTTTATTTAGCCTTCAGTCATTATTATTTTTTTTTAAATATTTATAATTCCAACATTTTATATATCCGTTCGTTTGTTGAGAATTTCAGCATATTGAAAATTGCACTTTTCTAAGTATAATGTAGTGCCCTACATGCTATTTGCTTATTCTTGTAAAAATGACAAATATTTAAAATTCCAAGTCTCTTGGAAGCTGAAATGGGAATTTTCGGTATGTTTATCAGTTTTTGCGTTGGAATAAATCTCAAATTCTGTGTAAATAAACTTGCCCAAGAATAACTAAAAAAATATATTTAAATTATCTATATTATTTAAAAAATTACCAAAATTATAAATCATTTATTTAAATTTGAATTCATTTATTATTTCACATTTGTTCTTTTATAAATTGAACAAGAGCACTAAATACTGTTTTAAAAAAAAGTTAATTTATCAAACATAATCCATACGTCTGTCACCTTTTGGAAGAAAACTGTATTTGGAATTTGTTGTGTCATGTTGTTTTGTGAAAATTGTGAAGATTGGAAGCTAAATTTCTCTTCCGTAGTATAGCTTTTATTTTTTTATTTTATAATCGGTGTATTGAAAATTTTATTCAATATAATAAAAAATACTTTTTTAATTTAAAAACACAATTTACATAGATTATTTCGCATGATTCGTATTAAAAAAAAAAATCTTTTTGCCTTACTACGCTTGATTAATAAGGAAATATTTTAGATCTGAAATAAACAATAACTTGAAAATTGATTTAAATATTAATGAATATTGTTTTGTTTAAATATTAACGAATATTTTATATTGTATTGCTTATTTCTATAATAATGTTCGGGGAGAGGATGGTAATTCCGCTCACAACTGTTTTCGATTGCAGAAAAGCGCGGGAAGTAATCTAGTTTGCCTGTACGGGGAAGAGACATACGTTAAAATAAGCATCTTTACCTTCTAATCTTTCATTTTTATTGTAGTATTAGCAAGTATTGGTAGGAATAGTTTTCCTTACAATTTTGAAGTCCTAATTAGAAAGGAAAAACTTTTTCAAAACAGTTAACAACATCCTTCATCTGCTAATATTGTTAATAACATTTGTTAGAATTCATAAATTTTTAAATTAAAATATCCATTTTTCTTTATTGAAATGAGATTGATTGAATGAATGTATTGTATTATTCCATTTAAAAAAATGCTCTACATAAAGAATAATGTGTAAATGTTCTAAATGGCTATAGATGGAAAAAGGCCCAGACCGACAATTGTAAACTACATTAAAAAAAGAAATCGGAAACTACTTTAAAACTTAACAGTAATTATTACTACTACTACTATTATTATTATTATTTACTAGCTAGAATAAAAACCATCTACAATTTAGAAGAAACCCGAATAACAACGATGCAAAAGGCGGAAATATTTGGAGGGTGGGAGACAGGTATGCGTTTGAAATCATATATCTTTAAATGCTGGAAAACTGTAAATTGTGAAAAAGGTTTGGGTTTTTAATGTTGCCAAAATCTTTGAAAATTGGTAATTACTCATTTTGTTTTGATTTTAGATTCATAAAAAATGTTACTGATG
Organism: Argiope trifasciata; assembly: GCA_026543055.1. Classification (NCBI taxonomy): domain Eukaryota; kingdom Metazoa; phylum Arthropoda; class Arachnida; order Araneae; family Araneidae; genus Argiope; species Argiope trifasciata. Next base: position 4,027 of record JAPMOQ010027746.1, on the reverse strand, counting down.
AATTCTAAATTTAATATCTTAGATTCGTTTAATAGTGTTCATTATTTTAATAATTAGTTCTTTACTTTAGTGAAATCTGCTAATTTTATACTTCTGTGGATTAATATTTAAATTTATATGCATAGAGTTTATAAGAAACAGGGTTTTCACTCTACATTTACAGCAGTTTTAATTTTTTTAAACTTAATTTCAGCTTAAAGCTACGTATGCGAAATTTCCCGAATTAACGAGCGGATTACTTACCTTGGAAGTGGGTAATTCCGCTCACATATAATACTCACCTTGAAGGTGAGTAATTATGCTCTAATGTATTTTTTAGAAAATTTATTATTTTGAGAAAAATAATCTTGTTGGATTAAAAAAAAAAGGATTTGCTCTTATTTCAAGCGAAATAATTGCACTGAATGAATATTTTAAAGTACTCAGTGAGAAATCGTTAGTAAATTTACTTTTATAAAATGCCTTTCTGTCCGTCGAATTCCGCCATTCTTTACTATACAGCATTTTCTTGGTTGACATTGAAATATCACTTTTAATATTCGTGTTCAACCTTTAAGTTCTTAAACTCCATTTTTTAAAATCTTGTATAATCTATACTTATAATAAAGCTCAATGTGTGTGTGTGTGTGTGTGTTGGCGCTCTACAGGCCAGACCGTTGGACCTACAGCTACCAAATTTAATACATGTATACCTTGGAGGTCCGGAATGTGCATCTCGGAGCCCTTTTTTCGAATTTTTAATTAGAATTTGAATTAATTAAAATTTAAGCGAAATTTCGACGTTTTTCCGCTATAACTTCCGAAAATATGATCGCACAAACATGATATTTATATCAATTTAAAGATTAAAAAATTAGCTTTCTAACGGTATCAGTTTTTTTAATTTATAATGTAAACTTCTATTTTTAATGAATTTTAAAAGAAATATTTTAACCATGTTTTTATCACAAGACTGGATAAAATAAAAGAATGCCGGAAGTTCAAATAAAAAAAAAATATCATCGCAAAATAAATCTACAGAAATGCAACTGTCAGCACGTGACAGGATAAAATAAAATAAATATAAAATGTGATATTTTCTTTAAAAAATAAATGCAAATGATTCTATGATCGTTTGCAATATCTGTATCATTAATTCCATAAATTATCTTTATTTACAGTTAACCTGATTGAATTTAGACAGGATATGCATTGAAATCCGGAATCAATGGCATATTTATGTAATCGTTTGCAATATCTGTATCATTAATTCAATACTTTTTTTCCCTTTCTCGCTTTCTTTGAAAAAAAAAACATATTTCATATTTTGGCAACATCATCGATAAAAACATTTTTAATATTTTGGAAGCATAACCGATAGTTAAAACTGATTGATTTATAAAATTAAAGAATATTACTAGGAAAAGGTGTACTTTTAGAACTTTCCGTCCATCATCTTAAAGAAAATACCAATTTCAGGTCAATCAATGCCCGGAATTACTTCAAGGCGAATGAATATGTGATTTAATTGAAAATTTTAGAACGCTTTACTCATGGCGAGCCAGCTGGTCGCCAAAGGCGGCTAGTGTATCATAAATCATGTATCTTTAGTCGGGTATCATGTTGCACTTTCAACGCTATCTCCGCTTTCAGATACTTCCAATTACATGTCTCTGTGGGCTAAAATTTGTCTCTTATGGCAATTTGAAAAAAGTAAAGGTATTCTTCAAATGCTTATTAAAAAGTCCAACTTATCTAAAATGGCATAAGAGACAAATTTTAGCCAACTGAAGCCTGTAGTTGTAAGTATATGAAAGACAAGATATCTCGTCAGTAGCGTTGAAAGTGTTAAGTGATGGAAAATGTAAGCGAAAACTTGCAATTAATACGTAAAAATTATTTTTTTCTAAAATAATAGCTGATATTTAAGCATTTGATGCACAAAATGTTTAAACACACTCCACAATATTGGCAGGATTTTTTTAATCTAAGTTTTAGCGTATTTTCCGCAAGACATACCGTAATAAAAAGTTAATTGTTTCATTTCGGTAATCTTGATAATTATTTGTTAATCACTCAAGATTATGAGTTCCTTCTTTTAAACAGACGAGATGTCTTTGTCAAACTCTCACTTTTGAGTTTTAAGAAACTTTGAAAAAAAAAAAAAGTTTCCCTTTTATCTATTTTTCAGTTGAGAAATAAATGCACGCAGTATTAAACGCTTCGCTCTGTTTCCCACGCTGTGGTAGTAAAATTTTGCATTCTTTATGTCGTTTTCCTTGGAATGCCTTCTTTTTTTGTTCAAATGTTTAGCATAACCCATATCAACAAGTATCCCATTTGCACATTAGCTTGATTATACGATTAGTTTCGGTGACTTTTTTTTTTTTTACCCCTTCCGTGTTTCTTTATTTGAACAAAATAAAGTTCTAACATTTAAACTGAATTACAGTAAATACCTTCTTTTCTTTGAATGTAGAGCACAACAAAAAATAAGTTCGACTTTTATTTTTTAGATTTTATGTGCACATATATAAATCTTTGTTTATCAGTTATATTAGATATTAACATTATATCTGAGGTCATGCATAAATATAATTTTTTACTATCTATAGAACTGTATTTATGCTTCTGTCTTTGTTACTTGATTATGATTAAAACTCCTATCCAATAAAATAATAAACTGAATTTATCGATTTTGACTTAGTAATTGGGAATTATAAGCAATCAAGTATTTCAGCAGTAGATGGAATTCAGATAGAATTAAGACTCTTTTAGTATGAATTGATTTTATTATACGTATGTATATCTACGGTTCAGTTTTTTTTATTCTATTAGACAGTCAAAATAAGAAAAAAAAACAATATCATGACATGAACTATTTTAAAACTAAATGCTATGCGTTCCTGTAACTGTTCCCTATAAAATGAGATACCATTCTATAACAAAATTAGATTTTGACATAGCAATTGGTAATCATGTATTTCAGTAATAGATTGAATTCTGATAAAATCAAAATCCTTTTAGTATGAGTGCATTTTATTATAGTTATTTGAAAATTCAATTTCATTAGAGATTTTATTAGAGAGTCGAAAGTAGAAGAAAGTACGTCACATTGCATAATTTAATGCTAAATTTTATGTCTGTCTGGATCAGTTCCCTATCAAATGCGACGCTATTCTATATTAAAATTTTGCAATTCATTCAAGGTTACGTAGCCGTTAACACATGTTTTTGCATATGATATTCGAATAATAATACTTTAAGAACAGGTGAAATAGAAAATTAAACCATTTTAATGAAACGAGAAGTATAATCTCCCCTTTTATTGCGGTCTTTAATGTTTTTTCTCGATCCTCGAATTTGCGAGAAAGTATGTTTCACTACTTTCTAAGGCGCTGAAAAGCTATCTCGAGATTTTAATGACACGTTCATATGTTGAAGAATATGAACGATAGGACAGACATGCCTTCATAATTTTTTTTAAAATCATTCTTATTAATATTTTATAATTTTTTAATTTTCTTTATATTATTGGATATTTTCGTATCATCCTTATATTATAAACAAATATTATATCATCCTCATCTTTTCACTGCTTTTCTTTTTTCATTTTTTCAGTTTATTAATTTAGCATTTTTTTAATTTACTATTTTAAATAGTTAGTCGTTACGATCAGCAAATATTGGATAAATTGCTTGAATAATTAACTAAAATATTTAAACTGATTTTCTGATGAACTGGTTTTTTTTTTTTAAGCAGTCAATAAAATTCATTAAATCGAAGTACATGAAGTTAATATTTATGCAATTCCCTTCTTATATTTTGAATTATTATTTTAACTTTCTTAAATATTTCTTTAATCTTCGAGAAAACGCACCATCTGCACTAACATGAATACTTATTTCCTGTAACTCTTTTATAAAACAAAATTCAAGAGATTAGTTATTAAAATTAGGTAATACTTGGATACAACTGATGTAATTGGAGATTTTATCCGACTATAGTATATTGTTCATGTCTTCAAACTTCTAGCTCTGTTTCTATG
>JAPMOQ010027739.1:0-20333 GCA_026543055.1 Argiope trifasciata | reverse complement strand
GATTTTTGGAGGAACGGCATCGACAAATCGGTCGAGAGGTGGGAGGAAGTCGTAAACAACAGCGGAGAATACATAAAGAAAATCATTAGTAATAACAATTGATTAAGAAAGTCTTTGATAAAAACGCTACGAACTTATTCTCCAACTCAATATATTATATAAACATTGTAGCTGATAACCAGTATTGATTTAGTTGTGTTTTAATTATATAATGTAATATATATTAGTGTAACAAGATTTTTTTTATATAACTTGAACTATTTCCTTGAATTTATGTTTTGCAATGAGATTTTTTTTACCCTGTCAATTAATAATAAAACAGAACAAAAATAGTAATACGAAATATTATAAGCAGTTGTCTTTCTGTAATTAAATATACCATTTAATAATTAGAGTAGTTGGAGAGTATTTGAGGTTTTATAGTGCAAAAACCAGTTTTGGTATTTAACACATTAAGGACCGCAAAGAAATCTGTAAGGCATCCGCCTGGGACCGCACGTTTTTGGACAAACTTGTACGTTCTAAAATCATCATAACTTTGTTATTTATGAAGCCGTAACAAACGGAACGTGAAACACGAGAGAACTCGTGAGCGGTCCGTAACAGATGGGACGCGAAACACGAGAAAACTCGTGAGCGGTCCTTAATGTGTTAATATTAAAAACCAACGATTATATAATATTACTAACGATTAACATAATTTATAGTCATTATTAACTATCGATAATCCTGATAGTTAATAAAAACAACGTAAAAGTAGCAAAAAACATTACCGATTGAAAAACCTCTAATGAATTAATTAAAAAACACTGAATACAATGCAATTAGAAAGTTAAATTGTACTCAAAGCAAATTCAACCTCCAGACAGAAATAAATTGACTCGGTAAAATTCTAATCAAAAAGCTTAAAACCATTTTATTTCTGGAAACCAGGCAAATTCCCATTAAATAAAAGTAGTATCTAATTTTACTTTCAAAGAGTAACGATAAATAAAACAGTCTTCTTGACTTCATTTTACAAACGATTCCTTCCTGTGTCAACGAATCAGAATTAATCTCCATTCAACAATTCCTACTTTACCATCGTTCGAACTTCCAGAAAGAGTTTCTCGCCCGAGCCAGCTTCATGGAACTTTTGAGAAAGTTCAAGCTAAATAAACATTTGATTACATCTTGAGGCCCAGAGTTAGTCAGCAGGGGGATTTCGAATCTAATTTTAAGCACTCCCTTCGTAAAATGATGTATTTGTACAGGCGAACGGCAGGATTTAGTAAAGTAAATTTCGTCGTTTCTGTGGTATTGATTCAGTAAGTATTAATGATTTAAAGTTAAACTGGTTAACCGCAGCCAAGAACAAACTCTTGTTTTGCTTTTTTTGCTTAATTGTAGATATAACAATAGCTTTCTATTTTACTTAGTATTAGAATTCAGATATAGCTTCCATTTCATATATTTTCTAAATTGTAGTTGCCATGAAATCTGACGATCCATAAAAAATTGCATTTCATTAAACCCACTATTGGTTTATGGCCTATTCTACTACAACGTGAGGCTGATGCTACAGATCACAAAACAATCCTACATCACAAAAAAGGAACACGGAAACTGAAAGGTTTTGAAATCGATTTTGCAGCTTGATCCAGTAAGACTCGATACCCAGCAAAAAAACTATCAAAATCTCTGATAACCAGCATTAATAGTTGTACAATGATTTGTCCAACAATCGGAGGACAAGAATAACCAAAATTTTATAATTGTTAAAAAACTCATGCTGTCGTTGTGTATGCCAAATTTACAACAGTCAGACGAAAAAATATTTTGTAATTCATATAAAATGGCAGTTACTTCTGCCATGTACATTGAGCAGTATTTAATGAAAGTATAAGTGTAAGAATCGTTATTTAAAATAACACTGAAACTGACCATTTCCATCTGATACAGAAATACATGTTCTCATTTACTAGTTTCTTTTTTGCACATACGACATGCATCTTCTGCAAAAAATAATTGGTAACATACTTTTATCAAAATCATCCAAATAGAATCATCTTCTGTTTTAGTTATTTTTGAACATGTTCATCTTAAAATTACACTATTGCACATGCATATCTTCAAAAAATGACATTCGCATTGGAACAATATTTTATTTATTGATTGATTGAGAATAAAGTTCTGAAAATATTAAACTCGTAGTTTTCCAGTAAGGATGCTCAAATATCCACATTTTTAAGACGGTAGCAAATTAGGAATTGAGAAGAAAAACGACCTGAAACATTTAAATACTAACAAATCAAGTAAGATAAAATCCATCCTTTTTCATAAGTATTTCTTTGTCAACGCTATATTTTTTATTATTTACAGCACAAGAATCTATATCGTTAAATATAACATAGCCTCTATTATCCATGAATGAAAATTAGTGTAGTTACGCAATTGTTTATTCAGTACTGGTACAGTAATTATACAACTAATTAAAGCTTTAATGAAAAATATTATTTGTGTGCAATATTGCAATTTCATTGTGATTTACGTAGGTAATTATTAAACGGTATAATTATTGCTTATACCGTTACATTATAAAAATTTTAATTCCATATTCCATACGTTTTTCATTAAATTTATTATTTTCAGTTATTTTGCAAGGTTCTCTAAACAAAAAAGAAAATAGATTTTTATTTCAATGAATTAAAAAAATTTAAATGAAAAATAATTTCATACCCTCAAATGCCCCGTTTCCAAAGTCTTCACAAGAATAAATAATATTTGGGTTTTTTTACAGTATTCGCAAATCACAATTTACCCGTCAGCACGGGCATGGAGCCAATTTGATCCCAACTTTCCTTTTTTTGTTAAGAAATTTTAGGAAATTAATTATTTGCAAGAAAAAGACAATAAATTAGCAGCAAACGGCTACCAGACTATACAATTTTTTACTGGAGGAGTTGGGGTCAAAATATTCCCTGAGTGTGCTAGTGTTTAAGATTCATTGATTGTTACCTCTTTCTCAACGTATGAACGTGAGCAGCAGGTACTTAGAGATATTCCATCAAGTGTTTCGTATAGATAAATGAAAAGGATTATAGGGTGAAACCAAAAAAACAGGTGCTTTTCATGTCCACAACTTTACAATTTTTTTCTAGCCCATATAGGGGGTAAAAAACAATGATTTTTGTTTTATCAGTTAGAAAAAACAATAGTTATTTATATTTTAGGAAGTTTATATTTAAAATTTATTTATTTTATCTATATTGCTTTATTTCTTTGTTTCATAAGCGGCAAAACAAGCTGTCTCAATGAGCATGAGCCCAACTTTGAAGCGTATATACTTTAATATTTTACTAGTTTCCAAATTATTAGCTTTTTTTAAATGATTAATAGCTTTAGTAGTTTTATAAAAATTTCCAGATTCATTGAAATCTTTATTTTTTAAACTGCCTTTTAAATTTTTATTTTTGTCCCATGATAATTGTAACCTCTGTTACTAAATCCTTTTTCATGAAATTAAATAACTTCAAAATCCACGAACAGAGGTCACTACCACTTTATATTGCAGGCAAAGGTAACTATAAGAGAACTTAAGTGCCATTTTGAATTTCTTCTTCACATGTGGTGGTTCAAAGGCAAAAGATTTTGATTACAAGGTGAGTGTGTTTTCTCTGTGTAACCTCTGTTATTATAGTTTTATACTTATTTAGTGTTTTAAAGGCTCAAATTTCTCATTTTATATATTAAATAAGATAAAATCTATATAAAAAATACAATTTCTGTTCATTTTTTTAAGAATATATGAAACTAGTGATTTTTTCCCCTTTAAATGTAACCTCTGTTACCCTTAATTTGTAACAGAGGTTACACACAAGTAACAGATATTACACTTTTCAGTAGTAAATAGTTTGTATTTTTCTGCAATTCATTAGAAGTTGAATTTTAGGTATATATGTTAGCTGTACTACTAAGATGTGTAACAAATTGTATTGTTTGCCTGTAATTGTAAAATGTTATTCTATTGTGGCATAGAAAGTTAATTTCAAGTGCGACGTGATAGATCCAAGCTATTTAGAGAAAACCAAATGTTAAAAAAACTATTAATAGTTTTTTTTAATAATAAGAAAAATGATCATAATATTATTACTTGTTTTGAGTGGAACAGCGTTTTACAAGAGATACAAAGTAGTACAGGGGAGAAGAAAATAATAAAAAAAGTGATAAAAGAGAAAAAAAGTGGATCTGAAGAAGACTTATGCAAAAAATTTCAGGTGGAATGAAAGAAATTTTGCAAACATGCTTTTAATATTAAACACCAATATGCAGCCTACAGATAATGTTGTGATAACCTGAAGACTCATGAAGCTATGATTCTTATAGATTTTTCACAAAATTACACATGCAAAATGGGAAAAGAGATCCAAAGTTATCATTTTGGCGGATCAAAAAACCAAGTAACTTTGCATACAGGTGTCCTCTATTGTAGCCAGTCTGAACCCGTATCTTTTTGCAGCATTTCTTCAGATCGAAGGCATACTCCTGCTGCACTATGGGCACATTTGGAACCAGTTTTTAAAATGATAAGAAAAACATTGCCATCAATCAAAGTTCTTCATTTTTTTTCAGATGGACCTACTACCCAGTATCGTCAAAAGCAAAATTTTTATCTTCTAAATAATCAATTATATTATTATGGTTTTCAACGAACCACATGGAACTTTTTCGAGGCTGGCCATGGTAAAGGAGAAGCTGATGGTGTGGGTGCTGCACTAAAGAGAAAGGCTGATAAACTCGTTTCTTTTGGCCAAGATATTACAGATGCAAACCAGTTTTGTGAAGCTATGAAGGGATCAAAAATAAAGATATTTTTTGTGGAAGAACAAGATATAGATTTCATTCAGCAATCCATACCCATAAATTTAAAAACACTAAAAGGAACGATGAAAATCCATCAGATAAGTACAGTGCATAAAGCTGGTAGCCTATCATATAGAGATCTGATATGCTTTTGTGGTGAGCAGCATGGTTTTTGTTCCTGCTTCGAATGCCAAAAATTCGACCTACAAACACATGCAGATGAAAAAAATGAAGTAGAAGATAAGAATAGTTACCCAAATGAACATTTAGAACAGCCTGGACCTGTCTTAATGGAAAATGATGACAGAGAAGTCACTGCAAACAAAAAACATAAAGGAACATTTTTGCTTGTTGAGTTCATATCTAAAAAGAAAACTATCAAATTTTATTATGTTGCAGTAACACAGGATGATCTGGAAGATGATGGTGAAGTACGGGTGATGTTCTTGAAAATCTGTGATGGTACAGGAACCTTATTTAAAGCAGATGATACAGACATTGCGTATATTAATTTTGAGCAAATAAAAGACATTTTGCCAATGCCAACAATAGTCATAAAGGGAGATAGATTGTTTTACAAGTTTCCCTATTCAATTTCAGTCTTTGAAAAATAAATAAATTATTTGATGCGAAATAAATAAGTTACTTGAAACTTCGCTGTAAATTTCTCTTACTGCATGTAACTTCTGTTACCGAGTGTAACTTCTGTTACTGAGTGTAACCTCTGTTACTAATAACTAATTATTAGTTTTTTTGATAATAACACTTGCAAATTGTCAATACTTGTTTGCAAACAAACAAACTCTTGAAGTTCTACAAATCTAACATAAAATTAATCATATTCTGAAGGTTTTATAAGGAGAGATTGGAAAATCTGTCATACATATTTTATCATAAGTAACAAAAGTAAGAAGTTATCATAATTATTTATAATTAATATTTTTTTAATCAGAAAAAAATTATTATTTCAGGCAAAGGACCTGAAAGGTAAGTTAATATATAAAAATCATGTTTTTATTGAAACAAAATCATACTAAATTGAGTAGATGTTGTCCAGTAACAGAGGTTACAATTTTCAGATCAAAATCATTTTTGAAAGCCGATATTTTTATTTTTACAGTTAATTTTCCTATGCTGGACATTATTTTGTATATATTACACACATATGAATGCAATAATTTCGCAAACTAGTAAAAACTGCATCAAAAAATTCTCAATTGAATTTTTTTTGAAAAGCACCTGTTTTTTCGGTTTCACCCTATAGTTCACATTCCTGTGATATTGATGAATTTTTTAAAATTAAATTCAAGATTTAAAACATAATAATCACTTTGAAACATAAAATTACTCTGGTATGATGATTGTTTGGCAATGATCATTTAAAAAAAATTATTTCCAAATTTCTTATAGAATAATTTTATTTAATATGAAATTAGTTTAGTTGCTGCTTGTATATTATTGTAAAACGGGCTTACAAGAATAAAAATAGATATTAAAAGCATAATATTAATCTAGATATGTAAACAAACACAAAAAATAAAATTCAAATAAATCAATATATTTTAAGAACAAAGTATTTAAAAAAATAGAGAGAAAGCAATTAAGAATAAATAACATAACTTTTTATTTTTAACAAGTCATTCATCGCCGAAAAAAAACGAAATAATTTATAAAATTATAAGGAACTAATAATGGTAGTAAAATAATTGAAATGATAAATTGTTACAATAAATAAAAATGATAAATTGTTGTAATACAAAAGTTTTAAAATATATTTTAACTTTTCAACAACTCCCATTTGACTAAGAACATAATGCCTTGCTTAGTTTACTGAGGAGTGATGACAGATAAAATTGCTCTCATAACATAAAACTACAAATAAACCGTTCTTATGTCAACAAATAGGAACTTCTTTGTTGTACATTGATTCCCTCACAACCATTGTTCTTACTTCAAGAAAGAATTTCCATTTGCAAGTCAAGTTCATGAAATGTTATGAAGTTTGAGGTGCATAAACATTTAATTTTATTTTATGTTTGACCAGTGAGCAAAGAGATTCGGCATTTAATTTTAAGTATTCTCTTTCTAAGTGAAACATTTGGTAATTCTAAAAACTTGAACTAACAAAATATATTCTTATATTTACAGTGAGCTGTCTTGGAAAATGCCAGTGTTTTAAATTGGTTTGTGTGTAGTTTAGTGGTACAAGAGCCATGTTTGGCCATACTGCGCCAATCAAAAAGGTAAAAGCATAAAAGATTTTTGAAAACTCATTTGTTAAAATGCAACACAAAATGTGTAGGGAAAAGACTGCACAAGATTGACATTGAAAATGTTTTTAGTACTTATAAAATTAAGACTAAGAGCTATAAAGATTTGTTAAAATGTCAGAACCAAGAACCTAAATAGCAATATTTAACAAAAATAGAGTTATAAAATTAAATGCACGTAAAACACCAATAGATCTTAATAATGTAAAGATATTTGGATGGTATTTTTCACCCACCAAGTCTTGTAATGGTGAAGACGAATTAAAAAAGCGAACACGATAACAATTAAACACAGGGCATTCTATCAGGATATGAATAACACTTAATTGAACTTGACAGATGTTGCACATAGGCACTATTTCTCCAAATATGAGATATTTATGTGTAAGGCGTGTATGCCCTATACGGAGGCGAGTTAACTTCACATCCGTCTCACGTATAGGATGAACAGGCCATAAAACAATGTCCTTTTTAATAGAATGCAACTTATTATTAATCTGAAGATCCCATGACTTTTACCAGTTACAAGAAAAGTGATGACCAATGGACCTTTTAATATCGCAAAAGGGAAACACAATGTTCATAAAAGACGAAGCAGATTTTGCGGCCAAGTCCGCCGTCTCATTTCCCAAAATACCAACATGGCTCGGCACCCAACAAAAGATTATCCTGAAATCATCATTTCTTAAAAGACGCAAGGTGAATAAAATTTTGATGGTAGTCGGATGCATCCGATTTTGGTAGTGTGAAAGTGTCATCAAAGCACACATGCTATCGGTATAGATAATAAATTTACGCTGAGCAGATTTTGATATTTTTTGAAGAGCACAAAAAATTGCTACTAACTCAGCAGTGAAAACAGAGCAATAATTGTGAAGACGGTGGCTCAGTGTATCAGATGTAAGAACGACTCCACAACCAACATATCCATCCGATTTCGAGCCATCAGTAAAATTGGCAAAAATGAAGAATAAAGACAGCGATGGTATAAAAAGAGTTGTTGGAAAACCACTGGTGCAGTTGAGGATTTATCGAATCCAATGAAAGGATTCAGGTAAGAAAACTGCGGAAAATCCCAGGGTGGGATATTAAAGGCTTCAACGTCCGAGTTTTAAGGTCCGAGTCATTGAGTAATAATTTAGCTCTCTCACAAAATGGAAGGATGTGAGAGGGGCGGGTGTTATAAAGTCGACGTAAACTTGCTGGTATTGATATTTGGCTCAATGGGTGTTTCAGAACAGATTTTGTGCGAAAATAAAAAAGGATAGACATTTTCTGTCGTCGTAAAGAAAGGGGCAGTTGGTTACATGTAACATAGAGGCTTTCAACTGGGGACGTACGAAACGCACCAGAGCAAATGCGCAAAGCAGAATGATGGACAGTATCCAGTCGCCGTAAAACAGATGGGTGTGTGGAACCATATACCACACATCCATAATCAATCCGGGAAAGAAATATTGCCCGATATATACGAAGAAGGGAGGTTCGATCGGCTCCCCAAGATGTTTTTAAGAAAACCTTTAATACAAGGTGGCCAGAAATAAAACACCCCTACTCTGACCTCCATGGATATCGAACTACTCAGTGTAAAGGCTCAAAATTTTGTACACATACTATTCAAAATATGGGGAAACGGATTTCACGAAAAAAAAATTAGTTCCTGAAATCACCGATAGGTGGCGCTGCACAACTGGAACTATGATCAAAAGACACAAATAATAATAAAAATTAAAATGTTTATGCGGAATGGAATGCTTCCATGCTTCCTTTTTAATTTTTCTGCCCCTTATGGAAAATAAAAATAGTAAAGAAGCTAGAACTCCCGTTGTAACTGCAATTTCATACTGTAACCAGAAAAATTTGCATAAAGCATGGTTAGAAGCCATGTTCTGGGTATAAAAGAAGTTAAAAGGTGGGGAATGTCATTCTTATTAGTGATGGCTGTCACGCTGCCAGAACGCGCTTTGCTTGTGAAGTTGTTTTACGAGAATAAAGGAAATGCTCCAGCAGCACTTCGAGAGTTTCGCCGACTTAAGGATTTGCGTAAGGGACCATTGCTTCCACAAGCTCTCAGGAGAATGATCGCTCGATTCGAGGAAACTGGACATCTTGGAGTTCAGCCTGGTCGAGGACGCAAACCGGTTCGTTCAGATGTCGTTGAAGATGTTGCCACCGGTATTGTTGAACAGTCAATGGATAATGTTTTAGGCTGCAGTAGTGCACGTGCAGTGTCACGACACTTGGGTGTTCCCTATAGCACAGTGTGGAACGTACTCAGAAAAATGGTGCATTGTTTCCCGTACAAAATCCGCCCTAATCAACAATTGCTGGCCACAGACAGGGAGATGCGACTGACCTTTGCATTGACATTTCTTGCTAGAGTTGAAGTGGATGCATCGTGGCCGTGGCAGATTCTGTGGAGCGATGAGGCCCATTTCCACCTCAGTGGAACAGTGAACACCCATAACTGTCGCATATGGGACACGACAAACCCCCGTACCTTCCAAGAGATTCCACTCCACTCACCGAAAGTTACAGTCTGGTGTGGATTCACAGCCACATTCATCCTTGGACCGTTCTTTTTCGAAGAGGTTACTTCCAATGGCCTTGAGACATGTACCGTGACGGCCAACAGGTACAAAAGGATGCTCGAAACATTTGTTGTACCCCATTTGCAGCAGCGCCAATGCCTTAACACCATTACTTTTATGCAAGATGGAGCACCTCCACACATTGGACTCCCTGTGCAACAGTTTCTTCGCCAACATTTCACCACTGACAGAATAATCAGTCGCGCGTTTCCGACAACTTGGCCATCTCGTTCACCGGATCTTAATCCGTGTGATTTTTGGCTTTGGGGACACTTAAAAAACCTTGTTTATCGAGAACGTCTGATAACCTTGGCAGATTTGAAAGAGAGTATCAGTCTGCATGTGAGAAGCATCTCAGATGACCAGTTACGATCCGCAGTTGAACAAGCTGTCCACAGACTTCACATTTTACATCTTCAGGAAGGGAACCATATTGAGCAGCATTCCCTGCATCGATAACGTCCTTGTTTCATGTATGCTTGGTACTTTCAAATAAAATGTGTTTAAAACGTGTTTTTGTGTCTTTTCAGCATACGTCCAGTGGTACAGCGCCACCTATCGGTGATTTCTAGAACTAAATTTTTTTTTCGTGAAATCCGTTTCCCCATTTTTTGAATAGTATGTCCACAAATTTTCAAGCCTTTACACTGAGTAGTTCGATATCCAGGGAGGTCAGAGTAGGGGTGTTTTATTTCTGGCCACCCGGTATATTTAAGGATTTCTCACACTTCTTCCGTAAATATAAGATGTGAGGAAGGAAGGTGAGTTTCCGATCGAGAATCAGTCACAAAAATCGTACTTCATTGACCATAGGAATTTGAATGTTCCGAACTTTAATATTTGGATCAAGATGAAGTTTCCTTTTCCTACAAAAATGAACACATTGGCTCTTCTCCGGAGAGATAGTGTGCCCATTGCTGTCGTACCAGGCTACTAATTTATTTACTGCGGATTGTAAATGTTGTTCAATTAAATTCATATCGTTATCTTGGCATGAGATCTGCAAATCGTCAACATATAAACTGGCATGTACAGATGAAGGTAAAATTGTTAAAATCTGACTAATATGGGCGATGAAAAGAGTGACGCTGAGGACACTTCCCTGGGGAACTCCCTCAGCTTGAATAAAATTATTTGAATAAAAGTTACCCACACGAACTCGAAACGTACGATAAGATAAAAAATTTTGTAAAAAGATGGGCAAATTTCCCCTAAAACCAAAATTAAAAAGTGTTGAAAGTATGCCAAAGCGCCAAGTCCAATCATAGGCTTTATGTATATCGAAAAATATGGAGACAAGGTGATTTCTCTTAACAAAGGCATTGCGAATCTGGGTTTCCAGTAAAATGAGATTGTCAAAGGTAGAGCGACCAATACGGAAACCACTCTGCAACGCTGAAACGCATCCTTGTTTCTCTAATTCATATATGAGCCGAGCATTGACCATTCGCTCAAAAGTTTTGCAAAGGCAACTCATTAGAGCAATTGGTCTGTAGTTCAGAGGATTGAGGGAGTCTTTTCCAGGTTTTAGGATAGAGATCACAACAGCTTCTCGCCATTGTGAGGGGTACTCCCGCTCGATCCAAATTCTGTTAAATAACAGCAACAAACTAGAAAGGGAAGTAGTATTCAAATGGTGGAGCATATTATAAGTAATCGCATCTGGTCCTGGACTGGAATCATGGGCTTGAGATAATGCCGTTTCTAATTCAGACATCCTAAACTCAGAATTATATGAATACGTACTGATATCGTTAAAATTCAAAGACAATCGTTCAGCGAGATTCTTAATTGATAGAAATTCAGGACTATAAGAATCTGTGGTGGACACTTGTGTAAATACTTGGCCAAGGATATTAGCTACATCTAATGGGGCGGTATACATCTTATCTCCAATATTTAAAACTGGGAGGGATGATTCTCTATAAAGCCCATTAGCAGCTTTTATCTTTTTCCATAAGATCTTACTAGAAGAAATAGGGATGTTATTGAAGAAACAAACAATATCCATGATTCTCTCTGACTACGACGGCGAATACGACGAGCTAGCGCTTTGGCTCTTTTAAAAGCAACGAGGTTTTCTGTTGTTGGGTACCTTCTGAATTTATTCCAGCATTTTTTCTGTCGTTTGAGACTATCACGGCAGGCTTCATTCCACCACGGTCGTCGAAAATTTCGTAGACATGGGGATGATTTTGGAATTGTGTTATTGGCTGCATTAATTATCGTACTAATAACCTTTTGTACTGCTTCCGAGATATTTGATGTATTGACCATTGTCTCTGTTATATCTGCCAGTTTTGAGAAAGTAGTCCAGTCTGTCCGCTGGAATAAGAAACGTGGAGGACAAAAAGTCGCACCGCTGCTATCAGCATGGGAGATGATAATGGGAAAATGATCACTGTTATATAAATCATTGCTAACATCAAATGTTAGCAACGGCAGAAGTTCAGAAGAACATAAGGCCAAATCGAGAGTGTGTAAGGTACGTTTGGGCTCGTGATAGTTTGTCAATTCGTCATTATTGAGCAGGCAGAGACAGTTGTTAGAAATAAACTCCTCAATCTGCCTCCCACGAGAGTTTGTAGTACTTGAACCCCACAAAGTATTATGTCCGTTAAAGTCCCCCATCAATATAAATGGTGAAGGAAGCTGGTCCACTAAGTTGTCAAGATCTTGCCGACAGATAACATCATGTGGCGGTAAGTAAATGCAGCAGACTGTGACTAACTTCCGTACATGAACTTGTACAGCCACAGCCTGTAAAGTGGTTTGTAAATGGAGAGGTGAGCTCGGATTTAGATTTGAAGTAAAGATACAGACACCTCCTGAACTGTGATATCCTGTATCTTAATCTTTCCGAACACAGCTTTAGCCACGTAATTTTATGTTAATGTTTGGTGTCAAGAAAGTTTCTTGAGCACTTAAGCAGATAGGATGAAATTTGTTAAAAATTGCCTTGATATCACTCAATTTGGACCTTACGCCACGACAATTCCAAGAAAAGAAGGTACCCATTAAGAAATTCTTGCAAGAAATGAACTAGGGATTTTGTTTGGAGGTTGCGAGGCATCACAACTCATTTTAAATTCGTCATCCTCTCCCTCAGATGGATGAAGTGAGATTAATTCGGAACTCTTTGGTGCTCCAGTAAAAATAGACGTTAAGTCTTTGTGGACGACACCCTGATTTCCGAGTCCCAGTGCAACAGATGTATGCAATGTGGATTTTTTAAATTTTGCATTTAAATTTTTTTTCGATAGAGCACGTTTTGAAAGCTTCAGCTTAAGAGATTTATTGGTTTTGGGTTTTGTTTTTAGTGTTTCATTTTGAATAGGTTCAGGAGTACTGGTAATAGAGTTCTCTGTTTCAGAATCTGAACATTTATGGATGGGTTGTGTTTTTAATTTACTTTTTTTACAGTTAGAACAGGAGCAGTTTTCACAAAACGGTTTTTGTACAACAGCTGCATAGCTTATTCCAGGTTTTGGAGTTTGGGCCAAAACCTTTCTTCTGGCATCAGGATAGGACATGTTTTCTTTCACTTTAATAGCAATTATCTGTTTTTCTAATTGCCAGCGTTCACAATTTCTGGAGAATGATGTGTGATTGCCTCCGCAGTTTGCGCAAATTTCTGTTGCACAGCACTGCTCGCTATCATGGCCCTTTTCTGCACAGCGGGCGCAAGTAAGTGTCCCGCGGCAATTGGCTTTCGAGTGACCGAAACGCTGGCACTGAAAGCATCTCAATGGGTTTGGAATATAATGTCTGATAGGTAACTTTATATAACCAGCATATATAAACTCTGGTATATTTGGGCTATGAAAAGTTAATATGTAGTGTTTGGTGGGAAGGATTTGCTCATTTCGCCGAATTGAAATCTGTTGTACATTGGTCACTCCGAATAGTTTTAATTCTTTTGCTATTTCTTCTAGGGGAACGTTAAACAATTCCCCGCAAGTTATTACGCCTTTCGAGTAGTTTAAAGATAAGTGTGGACTGACAGTGACAGGAATATGGGCCAAAGCTTTCAATTTTAAAATTTGTTGGGCTTGCTTTTTAGAATTTACTTCAACAAGCAAATCTCCCGAACGCATTTTACGAATTGATGAAATGTCACCTATTGTTGCTGCAAAAGCTTTCTGCACCAAAAATGGAGATACAGTATTAAAAGTCTCATTTGAGTCGGAAACACGTTTAATTACAAAGAAAGAATCATGATACGATACATTTTGAACAAAAGTTTGAACTTTTTGATGCCCACTGAAGGGAGTCCGGTTTTTTTTTTTTTTCCCCATATGATATGGAAAGAAGATTCAGGCCCGGCGGCACAGCACACCACGGAGCCCAACAAGGGAAGGCAGTCACCGGCTCTGGCCATTCCCAGCCTCGGCACTTACCTCAGTGCTAGCCGGAACCTATACGCTGGAAGTTACCCCCTAGGGCCAGTGTTTTGAATAAATCTAGGTTATTTAATTGTTGCAAGCAACCAGTCTGACTTATGTGGACTTAAACTTTAGCTCAAATATAATAATGAAATAAATTTTTCGTCTTTCAGACATAACTTATTAGTTTCTGTTGATTTTGAATGGAAACTTTCAATGGGCTTCCAAAACATTTTATTTGTTGAATGGTTCAAGAATTCAATTCAGACTTGTATTGTTCACACAGTTTTGCAGTGTTTATAAGGTAACGCATTCATATTTTCTCAACTGCCATTTAAAACTTCGTTATTTTAATGTCATTGCTAATGTTTTGGGTTTTAAGGCGCAAAAACTATGATGTTGACTATGCTAAATTACTTAAATGATATTCTAGTTAAATAAAATTATACTTCATGCATAATATTTAAAATTTCAGTAAAATTATTCCCTTTAAATATTTTATTGTAATTTCATCTAAAGCAACACAACGCAATTTGTCTGTAAACACAATAGATCTTATATGCAAATGGTTTCAAAGGAGAAAAAAATATTGTAAGCATTCAATGATTTTAATAAGATTTCAAAGAAAAAAAGTCTTAGCCGAACGACTACTCTTTTAGAAATCTAAAAGGCTTAAAAAATCAAGATGTTCCTCATGTTCAATCTGCAGTAAGGGACTACAACCAAAACGAGACTCAAAACATGACCAAGATATAAAACAATTTTATAAAAAACTAGAAGATATTTCCAACCTCATACTTCCGCAACTGATAAAGAATCATGCATATAAAAAGGAAAAGGAAGTGTTATTTTTTGAGTTTGAACTAAAACCGAGTACAGAGACATATAGAAGTTATTAGAGAAACGTGTAAAAATAAGAAAATAAAGGTATATACTTTTACACAATAAAGAAGTATAACTATATACTTTTTTAAAAATTAATTGTGTTTCATGGATGTTTCACAATGTAATTAAATCATATGTAAGTGTGGATTCCATTCTTGGATCATTAATAATTAATATTATAATAAATTTGATTAAAATAAATAAAAGTATATACTTTTTTAAGGAAATAAACAGAAGAAATTTTCTTAAAACTGTTTTGATTTTTAATATTTATTAAATACCCAACTCGTAACACGTTGAAACACTTTGATCGTTGGATTTAGTTGGTTGGGTTGTGCCCCCCTGACTATGCTGCACCAAACCCGAGAAAATGGAACTACTTCATTTTTAATTGTCAATTAAAAAGGATAAAGAATTGTTTGAAAATATTTTAAATGAACTAAATATTTTTCTAATAAAAATGGTAAGCAGGACTCAAATGAGTTTGTCAATACCAGTATCTTGAAGAAAAAGAAAGATATTTTGGTGGGAATTTTCTCCCATCAAGTCTTTTAAGGTAATATCAATCTTACCAAAATGGATAAATCTGCTAATGTTAAAATCTGACATGTCTTAATTCCATTAAGACATGTTTTATCGAAAGAACACATTGGCAACGTAGACAAATAGGAAGGGATTCTGAACAGAATAGATATTTATGTGTCATCTTGGTATGACCAATTCTTAAACGAGTCAATATAACCTCTTTTTCCGATATAAATTATATTCATTCGAGTGTCTGACATAAAGATGAAACGCATGCAATTTATTGGATTGCTGCTCGTCCCACATACTCTGCCATTTTTTCACCATTAAATTCCTGGCGACTAGTTGAGCATCTATCAAAGGGACAAAATTTTCATGTACTTGTGACGCCAACCTTGGATTTAAGTAGCCGTAAATGATCCTTATATTATAAAGTTTGAAGTTAAGGACTTGATATCGAAGCAACGCAAGTGTACAAAAACTGTCTGTCTTCGATAACATCAGGAAAACATTGAAAATATAATAAAAATAAATTATAGTTAGGAAGGGAATAAAAATTCCATAGACAAAATTTTATTCTGAAAAGACCCAAGTAAGTGAAATTAGAAAAAAAAATCAGTTTTCCATATTAATAAATATTTTATAATTATAAATAATATAGAATTATATTCTAATACTATAATCATAAATGTTATAGAATTTTAGATGCTCATATTTTTTATTTGGAAACATGTATATATTTTGAGAATATTGAAATAATGTATTTCTTAGAAAATTCCCAAAACTATAAATGCTAAGCTGTACAACATCCAAAGACAATAAAAAATAGTAGTTATATTATACCTTAAAAATGTTAAGAATTCAAGTGAAATTAGAATCAATAAATTTTAAATAATTAAAAGAATAGTTATTGCTAAAATACTTAAGCCAGATAATAATTAATAAAATGTTAAATTATTTTATTTAACTTACCTTTGATTGACTTTTTGTGACAGCGAAAAGTTAATTAAAACATGCAAACATTTTTTTTCCTTTCCATAATTTTTTTAAACCGAGATCTCTTTCACAAAATAATTTTTCATGTATAATACCCGATTCTTTTATCGATAAGGTTAGGTCTTAACCTCTGCCATTTCATTAAAATAAATATAAAAAACTAACAAGTGCAATCTGATAACTTGCTGAAAAAAGCGTTGCATGTTTTATTTCTTGCATAGATTAATTTTAATTGGATGAATTCCGTGTGATTAAAAAATAGTAAAAAGAAAATAAAAAGTGAATGATTACTCGAAAAAGAAAACACTTGAACAACAAAAAAATGGGTTGTCATTCTCTGTGAAGAAATAAAAAAAATCAAACACTATTTACCACTATCTTCCCAATTAAATCCAGATTTTAAAAAATCATTCTTACAAAAAAAGGGTTCTTTATTTACTATTTCTAAAACCGCCAAAAATTACATTACACTAAAATCAGCATTAATCTGAAAGTGCATATTTTTTTTAAATTTTTATGCCGTTTTCCTAAATTTCAGTATTGGTTTATAGAGATCGTTTCTAAAACGACCTTTATTTTCTATTCCTAGAAATTCCACCATACTGGTTAAAATGAATGACGTGATTTAAATCTAGTCTTTGAGCTGTTTCATAATATCAAGCATTATGCTCTCTTTTCTTGTAATTTTTACATGATGATAACTTTGCTTAGAGAATGGACAGTCTTACTAAGCCAGTTAAAAATTCCTTGCATACTTGTGCCCTTCGAATTATATGCGAGTTTTGTCGAATAATTTATCGATTATCTTGTTTGGTTAGTTTGGTTGTTTTGGTGCACGATCCATATTTGCTTATACTACACCAAATACATGTTGAAACTAGGGAATAAACTACAAAAACACACGTTAAAATGTAAAATCACAAGACCTCAACATTTAAATACAAATAATATATATGAACTATATACAATGTTAAATATATTTAAGATAAACACTTATAAAAAGAAAACGAAATAATGAATCTAGAAAACAGTCAAAACACGAGAAAATAAAAAGTACTAGAAATAATTTTAAAAAACAATATTAGGGAATACTCGCGTGTAGCGAGTATTGCCTATAACGGGAGAGAGTCTAACATAAACCACGCGAATAGATTATTAAGGACATATAGGTGATAGGACCACAGTTAAATAGTTGGTTTTACTGAATGAAGTTGAATCTTATTCTGCAGATTCCAGGCGTTTTGCCAAGTAAAATATATTAATCTAGTGAAGACTTTCCTAAGATTTGTGGGTTGAGTTATGTTTTAAGGCATAAAATCTATGCTTGACTAAATGATTCCTAAGATCACTGATACGTGCGTTGGATGTTAAATTAACCCTACTGTGCATTGGCCATGCCTGTTTTAGCCATAAGCATCTTTTACTCGGAGAGCAATGCCCTTCAAGTCCCAAATGCCATGTACCTTTAACAATCAGACATGTTTTTATAGAGTGCCCTAATTTTAATCCTCATCGCCTAAAGTTTTTTAATTCACTATCCGTAGAGTTACGAGATCTTGGGGGTGAAAATCCTCACCCAACATTTTTTAATTTTTACATAACACTGGTTTTACATTTTATTTAATATTGACCTCTCAATTTTTAAATGTTCGTTTTTGTAACTTTTTTTCGAAAATATGAAAAGTCTTCTATTCTTAAAGTACCTATTTTAATATTATATATATATGTTGAAATTCGAAATTTAACTTCTCACATATAATTCAAACTCCACTTTTTATATAGATTTGATTTATCTCACCATTTTAGTGGCACAGTAGAGACAGATTTGGCTTTTGTGCCAAAAAAAAAAAAACTAAATAACCTCAGATTACTATATGGAATCCCTTGGTTCAAGGAGGACTCTGCAGATTTTGTAGTTAAATCCTCGAGTTCGTTGCCATATATGTCTGTATGACTCGGAACTTAACTAATAACGATCTGAAAATCTGCATTTGGCAATGTGCGCAAAATTTATAGCGCCTTAGAATGTCTTAATTTTATATTAAGAAGCAATAATTCGATGATAAAATTCGAAAAGTTAAAACTGAGATGTACTGCAATTAAGATATATATATATATATATATATATATATATATATATATAAAATGATTTAAGTTATTGGAAGCAGATGGCAGGTTCTAAGACATTAAAGCGAAATTAAAAATGAAAAATCTTCTTCATTCTTCCTCCGGAGGAGGCAACATATTTACAAGCAGCGCGGGCAAGCGGATATGACAGAGCGGATAAGTAGAAAAGAGAAACATTAATTTTCACTCGTTTTATATTACATATCTTGATAGGGAAAATATTGCTAATACTGCCAATATATTATTAAGATTCTCATATGGATTTCTGACACACGTCGATCGCGTGATAAGGCAAACACATGAACCTTTTTTGTTCAAAAGTATTTGTTAAGTCAGCAATTTTTATCGTTCACTCTCACCATGAGAATCGTTTATTAAAGAGCTTTACAAAGCATTTCTTGAATTAATTAAGTACAGAAATGGAATTGGATCAGGAAATAAGGAATATATAATTGAATCAGTAATATTATATTATATATAATGAAACAATCAACAGAAATTCTAATTAAATATACTATTACATTCTATAAATGGGAAAGCACTGAAAATCAATATTATTACATCGCTTTCACTATACCTGTGTATCTTACACTCCTGCTAAAGCAGCTTAATATATTACATTTCTTGAAACTTAGTATGCCTATCTTAGAACTCGGAAATAATATGAATTAGGAATTCCTAATTTCAGAACACAATTAGATAAATTATCACGCAATATATTAATATAGTGTTTAGCATTCATATTGCCTACATTAAGGTCATTTCACCAACTCCATTAAAAGACATGCATCCCCAAATCATTGTATGACCACCACCATGTTTTACTGCTGGCTTCAAGTTTTTGATTTGAAGAGAAGTATTAGGATTTGGCCATTCAGTTTCCTTAGCATCTGAGCCAAAAATATTGAATTTGCTTTCATCGGAAAAAATAAATTTTCCAAGTCTCTAGTGGTTTGCTCACATAAGCTTTCGCAAATTCAAGTCTTTTCACCCTTTTGTTTCACTAATAAAAGGCTTTTTTATTCGCGTTTCCTCGAATATTTGCATTATGAAGAATATTTCTAATTGTTTGTGGTGTAGCTATTGTTCCCGACGTTGAAGTGACATCAACAGCCAATTCTCGAGCACTTAGAAATGGGTTTTTTGAAGATTCTTTTATGATGACTCTCCTTTGCCTGGTATTTAGCTTTCTTTGACGCCCAGTTCACTGCTTATTTATCATCGAACCAGTTTCTATTTTCTACTTAATTGCATACTGAACCCTAGAAAAGTAATATATAATCTTCTTCTTAATAATATAATCTTCTCACGGATAGCAACAGACAGTTCACACGTTTTCGGCACCATTAGAACAGAAACGCCCCAGAATCCCTGTTCCAGTTAATATATTACATGACTTTAAAGTGCGTGTCTAATGTACTGCGAGACCGATATGCTAAATATTTGCTTAAGGTTCGCCTTCAATGCCTTCTTTAACAATCGATGCTTCGTGTGAAAATACTTTTTAGGTATGAGAAAATATAATTTTATTTTTTAAAATGTGTAATAGTACTTTTTAAGGAAAATGGGAGGTTTTTTTTATTTTCTTCTTATTTAAATAAATGAATAATGAAAACAATAGTATCAAATTTGGTTTCCATAGATACTTATGCAAAAAATCGTCTGCGTGCAAATACTTTTTTTGTTCACTATATATCTGGCCACTCTGCGCC
>JAPMOQ010027726.1:0-17899 GCA_026543055.1 Argiope trifasciata | reverse complement strand
GAACGCTTGCATTACTACGCTTGAATTCTCTGAATTATTCATTCACAGTCTAAGTATACTAAATATAGTTCTCAAATAAAAATCAATAAATTTTAAAAGAAAATGTAAAACAGAAAATCCATTCTAAAAAATTACGCCTAAACTCAATTATTACCATCACAAACGATTCTAATTGTTTTAAGAGAAGCTGATCATTTAAATGTACATTTCAAACGATTAATAGTACATAAGTCAATAAAGAATTTAACAATTGATAACTTTCCTACTATTTGAAATTAAATCTGTTCAAAGCTTTTGAACTTCTGGGAATCAAATACATAATACATAGTAAAAAATTTGGAGGGAAAAGGTTGTTTCGAGATTTGGATTATCACAGGACCCCTGGAAGGTTTAAAATGGCCATGAATTCTTCTGAAATTAGAAATAATTACACTGCTTAAAATATGGTTAAAAAACGCATAGATAATCAGTAAAAATTTCAATAATGGTGTAGGTTTATATTGTTCAAGGATAAATTACCAGAGCTTCATTTAATACTATTGTTAATGGCTTATTTTACATACAGGAACGATCTATAAAAAAATTAAAGTTTCTGAAGAACATATACTGCATATATTAATGTAAATTTATTACTACGTACATTAATGTAAATATTTTTTTAAATTCTGTTTTATATTTTATCAATAGATTTGTAATTAGGGTTTAATAAATAGTGTCACTAGAAGAAAATTAAATTTGAATTCAGCTAATATCACCTACAAATTTTCGCAGATAAAAAGTATCAGTTGGCAAAATATTAATATACTTCTGATTTAGTAAGCTATTTATTTTATGCACCGTGTAATAACAATATTTCATATATAAAATTCAAAGTCGTATAATGAACAAATAATTTATCTTTATCTGAGCAGATTTTTCATTTAAATGTAACAGCATTGAAATTAAATCTAGAATGATAAACAGAAAAGTTTAAATTTGTAAAAGAAATATATAGCACGGAAAATTAACATTCGTAGTTGGAATCTTTTCTTACTGCTTACGTCATTTCAAGATTTTTTTTTATAACTATTCCCATCTTACAAATAATTTCAATGCTTTTAACACCATTTAATTGTACTCCATACTTAAGAAACAATTATTTTTTTTATAGTTCCTATATTTAAGTAACATACATTTCATTGTTCAAACTTACTAAATTAAACAAACGAATCAAGAAGAAATAAAATAAAAACTAATGAAACCAAAATTCTTTTGTTTAATGCAAATCGTTATATTCATGTAAAATAATTCATTTACCAAAATCTAGATTATTGTTCCAAAGTCGATATAGTATTTATATGAAAAAAATATCATTGGTCATTAATTTTTATTATATTTTTTGAATAAACTCCTTGAAAAGCAATTCATGCTTCATAAAAAACCAAGAGGAAAATATCGCATGAAATGGTATTAAACAACATTAAGTATTCGAAATTTTGTTAAGTATGTTAACTCTCGCCAAACCTGACACTTTCAGATAACGTTTAAAATGTTGCAGCCTCTTCTAAAACTCATCCTTTACAGTAACACAATCCCATTGTAAACGGGACCATTGATTGACAGTTTTATGACTCGTACGCAAATGACTCGTACGAAAGAGTCATACAACCGTCCTCCACAACGTGCTTAAGTTCGTCGACCGAGTTAAAGAACTTCCCTTTCGGTTGTTCTTTCAGGGGACCAAACACATGAAAATCTCAAGCCGACATGTCTGGGTTATTGGACGGATGGCTGAGCTGCACCTACCTGTACATGACCAGTCCACGTGTGTGACCTTGAAGACGTGTGGAGGAGGTTATCGTGGAGAAGAACCACACCTTCCGTGAGCAGCTCACGTCCTTTGTTTTTGTCCTGTGTAGTCTTCGGAGTATCTCACAGTACGTTGCTGGTTTTGAAAAGGAAATGCTTCGATTCTGTCTGTTAGCTCAAGGATTCTGTAGAGGATAGGGTCTCGTCATGGCAACAGGAATTCTAGGAGCAAGGAATCCTTCGGCTCTCTCATCAATGGGATCTGTATGCTTAGGCCTACTGTGCGTACTTTGAAAAACATCTTCGTTTATACCCACAGTGTCGTATCGTAACTTTTCATTTGAACACCACTTGTACATTTATGGATACAAATGACACGAAATATAGTGGAATTTTTATAACTGGAAACATAGGTTTGACTCTAAGTTAGAAAACAGCTATTGAATCATGATTATACTATATACTTTATCTGGTTATGCATTCAATATACCGAAGCGTTTTATTTTGTAATTAATCCCTGTCTACACAATTGAAATCCTATTTCATATGACTTAAAAGCTATAGTTTTCAAACACACTTCAAATTTATAGCATTTAAGAATTATCAACAAAATAGGTTTTGTTCCTCTATTTCTGATTGCTCTTCTTACATAAACTGATTACGCATCAAATTTCATTTATCACAATGCTACAAATGAAGCAAGAAATGATTCTTAAGAATTCTTAACAAAAATTCGATTTTTTAAAAACTTTTAAGATTTTGTTTTACAAGAAATATCAATGCTCTGCTTAACACTAGAGATTGTTTCTGAAATAAGTACCGTTGAATCTATGCGATAGTAATATTAATTATTTATTCAAAGTTGCATACTATAATTAGTTAAAATTACCTTTCAATAACTGCAGGTCGTCACGTCCTGAAGAACTCAGAATTGAAGCTATTCTTGCATTGTGTTACTGTTGGTATAAGAGACATCGTCCAAATATAAGATAATTATAAAAGATCCTGTAAAGATGAGATTCTGTAAAATTTTTCTTCAGTAAAAAATTTTTAGATATATTTTATGTATTATACCAATTCGAATTTAATTAGATAATTCGAAAATATAAGAGTAAATGCAATGATATTTTCTAAAATATCAAATATCCTTTAATTAGGGAAATTTCAGCCGAAGGGATTTATTTTTCAATCTTATTTTTAAATAACACTGATCAGTTCTTTAATACTAATTTTAATTTAAAGCATGGACGAAAGTAAATTTAATTTAAATTTATATGAAACACAAGTCAAAAATGTCTCTTATGGAAAAATAAACTCTGAAAAAAGATTTTTTTTTTAAATTTACAAATAATATAGTAAAAACCTTAAATATTTCATATAAATATTGTTCTATTCCTAGTTACATTTATATGACCAACAAAATTACTTGAAATAGATGCAACGTTCCAATGTTTCAGCAAGGAAGACAAATGCCGTCGTTAGAAGCTATAAAATTCGAATTCATGTCCAATTGTATAAGCTCTGTCACGGTTTATGGATGATTTGGGTGCATATGTTATTCGAAATGCCCATCTTGATTGACATTTATTTAATTATCCCCCTTTCTGTTAAGGTATAAAAAAAGTTCGCACGTCTCTTGACTGCTGTTAAACTGAGTCAGAACTTTGTTTAAAGAGACAAGTTTGCAGTTATCCAGACAAAACAATAACAGAGAAAATAATAAATTATAAAACGTGAACTACTCCACAATGGATGGAAATCCTTAAGGCTTTGTTTTATATTTTATTATTTTT
The DNA here is from genome assembly GCA_026543055.1 of Argiope trifasciata. NCBI lineage: Eukaryota > Metazoa > Arthropoda > Arachnida > Araneae > Araneidae > Argiope > Argiope trifasciata. The sequence continues at coordinate 14,318 of JAPMOQ010027726.1, read as the reverse complement.
GTTACAGCGAATGATTGCAAATTCAAATCAACTGTTACATCCACGTTTCTGCGTGAAATGAATGCCAAGTACAATGGATGCATCTTATTGAAATTGCCATGTATAAAAAGGAAAGCTTTTTTACAGTCTATGGTAAAATTCGAAATCAACACTCGCTACTGAATCATATGACTAGTAAAGATTCTTTCTTCTCTAAACCTGAGTTCCATCTTGTTTCTCAAATTCTTTCAAAGAAATTAATTTCAAAAGGAAACAGACGATTAAAAAATATTCTAAAATATTTAACCGATAATCATGAAGTCCATAGTAATCGTGACATTGGTTCTGATTTTAGCAGCATTAGTAAATTCGCAAGATGATTTTGGTCCTGATGAGCCTGAAGGCCCTGATGGTCCTCTGGAGAGACCCTTTGGACATGGCCGTCTTAGAGGTCCGGGTGGGAAACGTGGCATTCCACCACCTCCTCATCCAATAAGCATTCTAGAACTGTTTCCAGGATGCGCAAATATGGCACAAGCTATGAGAGAAACACATAAAGGTAATTTTTTTAATGATTATATTCCGTGTAATGTTTTATTGATTAATTTGTAAAAAAATTATGATATTCTGTGAGTAATTTTGTATAAAATGAATAAGTTACTAGTTCTGTTTAGTTAAAAATAAGACTCTTGAAATAAATAAGAGTAGGTATTATTACAAACTATAAAAGATTGTTTTATTTAAAGAAAGAAATGTACATAGAAGAATATACAAAATTTTGTTACCGATATATAAAAAAGTCTTGTTATTATGAAATATGGGATATATCATCTTGTTGTTATTTAACATATCGGAGAAATTAATTTTTTTTTTTTGAATTTGGAAAATAATGCATGAAGGTGAAAAAGTTTAATTTAGAAAATGTCTGTTAAAATTATCTTTTTCGCAAGATCTTAGAATAAAGTTAAACTAAATAACTAAATAGGTCCAATCATATGAAAATGATGTTTTAGTAAATTTATTTTGCTGATAATACATAAGAAAATGTGAAAAGTCTTTCCGCTATATCTTGTTTCGTAAATAAGCCCTTTTAAAATGCCTGTACTGCAACTAATGGCTTATGGTATAGATGAAATTTTGTTGTAGAATTTGAAAGGTATGAACCCTAAAATGACATTTTTAAAACAAAATATATAAATGCATTTTTTACAGAAGAATATAATTTCGAAAAATTATTTTTTCCGTGTAACTAAAAAAAATTATAATGTGCGAAATGACTATCTTATTAATTAAACTATATCCCATTGACACAAATCAATTATAACAATTTTAAAATAAAATCCCCCTCCCTTTTACCAGTATATTTTTAACAATGCATTAAAAAGCATTTTTTAATATCTTTTAATCCTTACAACAGGTACCCCGGTATTTTACGAAGATTCCAATTTATATCATATTCTAGTACCTTTATTGCCATATATCGGTCTTTTCTACAAATATTGACAAAAAATAATTTAAAAAGAATTTCCAAACACATTGTTGCTCTTTGAAACATTCATGTGAAGGTTGTCTGTATACAATGCTATGTAGAGTTAAAATATTTCTATAAACAAAGATATATATTGGATTTGAGATTTATGTGTATATTTGAATTCATAAGTCAAAAGTACATTGAGTGAAATAAAACTTTTAAATACATAAACTTTTTTTTCTTGTATTCAAGTGGATTTTTTCGGATGACCTGATTATTTGTTTATCGATCTCAGTATAAGAACGAATGTCTCTTTTGAGTCAATAAAAAGCTATGTCTCTTAGTTTTATTAGTCTCAAGATCAAACTATAAATTGAGCTACAATATTTAAAAGATAAATTACCAAATGCGGTAATTCGCCTAATTTCAACTGTCATTTTATACAGCAAAATCTATGCTTTTCTCAAATGAACAATCCAAGATAGTAGACGCTTGGCGAGAATTTTAATGGTTTACGAACATTTCGATTTTGGAGATGAGAGTATCATTATGTTATAAAATGCATTCGAATGAAATTTCTATATTTAAAAATTTAAGAATGAGTTTTAATCATTTTAATTACTCAAATATTGATATTTAATAATATTCTTTCAAATTGAGTCACTTTATTTATGGCTTGAACTCCAGACTTGTAACAGACTTGCAAAAACACATTTTTTTAACTACCAAACTTGTGAAATAAGAGAAATGTTTATTTGCTTAGCATCTTTTGAAAAGGAAACTCTTGAGAGAGGTGAATGCTATAAGTTAGGCGTGAATAAAGTAAATAGACATTCGAAATTCAGTTCTCCTGTAAGATTTTTATCATAATGGTTTAAATGTTATATATCGACATAAATATTAAACAGAAGTAAGGCTTCTTATACAAAAATACATGAAGAAGATTGTTTTTTAATGGGTGCAATTCGAAGATGAATCTCAATTAATTGTCTTTAACCGATTGAAGCATTTTCAAATAAAAATTTCTAAGAAATGATTGTTAATTATTTATTAATATCTAACAAATAAATGTTTTACTTTATAAAAGGCAATTTTTTCTAGTGCTGGTACGTTAAAATATTTTAGAATTCAGATTGGTTAAAAAATTATTTAGTTTATTAGATAGTTTTAATTTGATTAATTTGGATAATTAGTATTCAAATAACAAATCAATACACTTTTTGTGTGAGATAAGGAATGAAGCCTGCAAGTTTCCATTTTATTAAAAAATTTATCATTTCATATGTCAACTTGCATAATACCATACATTAATGAAATTATTTGTTAACATTTTCTAGAGCCATGGGAAATACGCTAGCATAAAAGTGAAATAACTTGAAATTTTTTGAAGATTCTTGCTTCATTAACAAACCATAGAAGATTATTTTTTTTAGAAAATATATAATTTCATAAAATAGTTCTTTTTCTAAATTATTGCTAATTAATGAAGACAAACATTTTATACCAAAACACGCAACGAGTTTTTTTAACATAAGGGAACATATTCTTACATTAGACTTTTGTGAAATGCCTGAGGGCTTATATGTTTACTTAATAAGCAATTACGGAACCTTAAGTAAATATTTTGTTAAAAAGAAATTCTTCAAATCAGGTTACAGTGCATTAACTATTTCTTAATCTCGATTTTTAAGTAGAAATAAGACTATTTTTAGTTTAATGCCTCTTTTAATAGTTAAGTATTTAAAGTAATTATCTTCTCAAAAAGAGTTTTAATATAATTTTTGAAATTACATTGAAATCGAAGCATAAGGAAATTTAAAAGAGTAAGCAAGATCCTTAAATTTAGGTAACATTCTTAAAAATTTAAGATTATTCAAACGAGCCATTAAGGTAAGAAAATAGGAACCAATATTTAAATAAGCATTGCTTTTAGCATTCTAACTCATGTGATGTAATGGACTGGAGGATATAATAAAACTGTTTTTATTGAAAGGGAGCTGAATGCGAAGGAACAATCATGCTATAGATAATAAGAATGGATAGACCAGTTTAAGGTGTTGGTTGTTGATAATATAAAAGGAAAATAATAGATTCTTGCTTTTAAAAATTTATTGTCTCTTTTGAGGGCAGATGACCATTAATATTGATTGTTATTAGATCTAGAGACTGCCAAGCATTTATTACCTAGTTGGTTGGTTAAGTGTTTTGGCACAAAAGCCAAACTTGACCATGCTGTGCCATGCAAATGGTAAAAATTTGATTCGATGAGCAGTTTAAAAGGTTAGGTTAGGTTATTTAGGGATTTTGGCACAAAAACCATATCTGGCTATGCTGCACCACTCAAATGGTGAGATTAAATTAAGTAAAAGTATAATTATAAAAATAATCCACATGTATTAAAATGACGCTTTAAAAGCTTTCATGAAGTGAAGTAAATTGATTTAAGAACAAACATGTGCGTTTATTATCTAGAAATTCAAATCTAAATCATAGATAAGTTTGTTCATTTTATTGTGACGCGGTAATTTCGCATGGCATTACAGAACAGTTGGATATCATTATGACGCTAATGAAACGTTCTATATTGTTCATCTCTCTTTTAAACTTTGCGATATTGTAATATAATTTTTTATTTATCTTTTAAACAACATAGATAAACCCAGTGTTTCTCGAATTTCGAATACTTCCAAACAAAATTATTTTAATATAAAAACTAATTTTGTTGAAACCCTTGCAATACACAAAATTATTTTTTTATCATTCCTCAACTTGAATGATTGCCTGCGTTCTTAGGCCATTTGTAAGAAAAATGTTCAATTGTTTTAGAAATATCATTAAAAAAGTAGTATTAAATTTAAACCGGTAAAAAATTTGAAGAAAAATTAATAATAATAATTATATAATTTAAAAAAAATATATATGGGTGGAGAGGCCCGAGTTTTAAAATAATCTGCATTAAATTTGAAAAAACAGTTAATATAAACTGAAGGAAAAATTACTTAAAAAAATTTGATATCGTAGAAAGGACAAAATTTATTTAAAGATGGTATTAAAACTTTTCTAGCAAAGTAATTTAATTTAAACTTACAGTAGAAAAGTGAAAAGTTTTAATTAATTCCCAACTAAAGAAATAAGCAATAAGCATTTGTTCTTTGAAAATTTGATGGTATTATTTAAAGAATAAGAGTTTTTCATTGAAATCGGCCTAGTTTCTTAGCAAGATATATTGAACATATAAACATCGCCACAATGATTTTCATCTATATTAGGACAAAAAAAAAATTCTTTTCCTTCCTCTATGAAAAATGTTAATAATTTTAAAAAATCCAACTTCGAGATTTTGATTAATCTTTTCTCATGTGGTACTATGTGATCTTTACTTCAAGTTTGTAGATACCTATAATCTCAGATCAAACTAGAACTACGGAATTTTTTTATCTCTTTGATTGCAAGTGAAACGATGATTACTAAGCACATTCTCTGAAGTGTTGATCAGGATCAAATTTTGAACTAAATTCGTCAATTAATTTATCCTTTATCGATCTGTACATTCGCATGCATGTCAACACGATAACTCAAAAGTACACTTACGTAAAATGAATTTTTTAGTATGTGATCGTATAGCTGAAATTGTAGCTCTGAATCAAGCATTAATTTTAATCGGACAAAAAGGTAGATATAGAAATTGAATTTTCATTCATATCATGAGAGATAAAACGCATATGTCCGGAATTATATTACTCTATTCAAGAATCATCAAGAGTGTCACGTTACAAGTGGATAGTATTATCACTTTTTCGTCTTCATAACGAAATTCTTAACATACTTACACATTTTAGAGTATGTGACGTAGCTCCAAAGTAACCATAAAGAATTTAAAAAATATTTGAAAATAAAAGTAATATACTTTAAATTGGCTTTCTTATGGTTAACAAACCGTTTAAGGAAATGGAAACCTGGTATTAATATGATCCATGGAGAAATTATAAATATGCATTGAATTTTTGTTTTTGCATTTACTATAGAATATAACCCAAATAGGTATCAAATTCATTCGATTTATGATCCGATTATGGTTGGTTTACTTGCACAAGAGCCCTAACTGGCTGTTTAGCCTCTAGAATACAGTTATATCAGAATAAACTTTTAAAATAACATGATTTTAAAAGCAACTGAAAATAGTTAAAACCACATAAAACGTGACAATGAAAGTATTAAAAAAAACCTCAAATTATAATATGTCGGATTTAATAGCTAAAAATGAGTAATTTTGTCAATATATCTTGCAATTTTACTGTATTTAAAAGTTGATGATGAATGATTAATAATATCATGATAATAATTTAACGAATGATTAATAATAAAAATGATTTTATAATACGGTATCAATGCTTCATCTAGAATTCCAGAGCCAGTATGTGATTTGATAGCAACTCTCTTATAAAGTAATCTTGGGAATATTCTAACTTTTCATTATTCATTTCGAAGTGATACGTATTTGTTATTCTAACATATTTTGAATAATTTAAAATGTATATTTGAAATTTTAAGCCTATTAAATAAAATATTAAAAATATTTTAAATGAATTATTTAATAATTATTCTAATATTAATTCAAATGAAATAAAAATCTTTAAAATATTTTCGTTCATTAATTATAGACCCATTTTCTTGCTAATTTTAAAATTTTAGGATTAAAAATATTCACAAAAATATTTTAAAAGAAATGTCAAAAAATGTAAATATTAACTGCAATTATAATCTACAAGCGCCATGACGGTTTTTTTTTAACCAAAGCCACCGAGAGGAAATTTTGGTAATATTTCCTAATTTTTTTAAAGCAAACATATTTAGGTGGTGAAAATTGTTTTATTAAAATGGTTTGAAAAAAATAAAGATATTAGTGTCCTGATTATAATGTTGCTTTGTGTATACTTCATTGTTTCAAAAAATATCATTCAGAGAAATAAACTAATGCATTTGTTTTATTGATTATTTCTATTAATTTATTATAATTGTTTAATTCATTATTTGCATTAATTGGAAATATTTCATTTTTATGCTTTCTAATTGTAATATCAAATATTTGGTCAAAATAAATAATTAACAAGTAAATACAGTTTTTCTATTAAGCATCAATAATTTTTCATAGAAGGAAAAGAACACATTGTGAAGCGGACTTAAGGAAAGTTAAATCCCCAGTTAACACCCACAACTTTTTAGCTAAATTTTTACTTTGAGAGTAATAGTTCTTTTCTAAAATTTTATTTAAAGGTGATAAATCAGTAATTCAACCACCACTTCTCCTCATTACCTGTCTGGCCACTATTTGATTACATTGATCAACAACTAAGTCAATAATGTTGTTTTAAATATATCTTTTACATTTTGATTTTTCTCGTCTCCGAATGAAATGAAATTTTTCAAAAAGTGTTCCATTGGCGTATTTTTTGTAATGTTTTAAAAGGTATCCCTATGGGTATTGAAACTTTCATATTTCCAGCTATAAAATATTGGATATAAACTATTATAACTATTTTGAAACTATTTTCAAAATAAAAACATTGGATTACTTCCTCCAATTCCATTATCTTGAATAGTTTTAATAAGTGCTCCTATAATTAAAGGTTTCTATGCGTAAACATTTTTAAAAAAGGGCTTTTAATGAATAACATTTTAAAAATTGAAACAATAAAACGTCAGTTTGTAGATAAAATAGATGGAAATTATTCTCCCAAGAATTGATGTGTAAATAGGAAAAATTTTCTTTTTGAAATGTTTCGAACAAAGCTGCAAATTCTCCAGACTAATGGAAATTCGAACGTTACTTAACTTTTAAAGAATCTCGAGGGTGTTCCAAGAGGAATGTTAACAATCTGAGCAACATTCTCGAGATTATTTCTCAGCTATGTATCTTCAAATTTACATGAGAGTAATTTTAATAGTTTATCTAAAGTTACGTATGATAATGAGTAAAAATTATCCTTTAATGGCAGCATAAATATTTAAAAGTTGGAGTTAATTGTTGTATTCCCTGGTTAGTTGGGCGATAAGAGATATTTTCCCAAGATGAGTTAATTGTATGTGTACAGAATTCTTTCAAAGAAACACCAATTCATGTTTAATTGTTGTATAGTTGAAAACATTTGCAATTAGATTGTTCGAGATCATCACATCTGATTTTATTTGAAAAAACCATAGCATTAAGCCAAATTTAAAGTAAAACCTTTTTTTAATAATAGCAAAACTAAATTAACAATATAAATGATAGTATTTGCCTTTTTTCTGGAATACCTCAGTAATAAAGGTTGTTGAATTTACGTGAACAAGAGCCTTCTTAACCTAGTTTAATTTCATTCAAGATTACAAAATATGTAATTATTTATAAAAACATAAGGCTCATGTAAAAATTGGACAGCTTTTAAAAGGTAACTGAATGCATGAAAATCAAATTTAACAGTTTCCATTTAACAACGAATCTACTCTTAAAGAGAGTATGTATATGAGAGAAAAATGAAATTATGCTGTTTGAACCAGTTAACAGGGCATGCCGAAATATTTCTATGGGAAACAAATAAAAAAAGAGTTAATCAACTGGTTTACAAGTTAAAACCTCAGTCACATACAGGGAATAACGATAAAAAATTAGATACAAATAAAAAAGAATAGCTATTAATATTAAAAGAAAACATTTGGATATTATGTTTCACCCACCAAGTATTGCATGTTAAGCGATGACGAGTTGAAAAAAAGATATTAAATCCTAAAATTAGCTCATTCAATAAAAAATATACTTAATACTAAGATCGATGTGATATATTGATCATATTGATGTCCTCTCACCAAAGAAGAGATGACGATGAGTATAAGAAATGTGTCTCGAACGGAGGAGAGTCATTTCGACTTCATCCTCCATTAGATAGGAGTTTAGCTTTCTTTAGTTCGCTTGAGCCCTTTAAAAGACTTATGGGACTGATACCGTCATTTAAAACTGTGCTTAGTTTAGTTTAGTTATTTTAACGTCCCGTTTAAAGCAACACGAGGGCTATTTAGGGACGGACTTCGTAATTTTGAACCAAGGTCAGATGATGAGGACGACACCTGAACTGGCACCCCCCTCTTCACACCACACCACACCAACGGGAGGACGTTTGGCCAGACAGATTTAACGCGCAAGAGACCTCCTCACCCGACGGTTCTTAGGTGGAATCGAGTCTCGAACCTGAAACTCTCCGATTCCGAAGTCGAAAATTCACCACCAGGCCACCACGGCCTTTAAAACTACGGCTAAATGGAAAGAAAAATAACTAAGCGATATCCTTTCGAAATTTCCATGTAACAGCAACATATGATTGCCTGCCTTTCGACAAACTTGACTCTCGAAAGCCATTTTATGCAACAAACCTTCAATGGGAAAGAGATTCTTCAGAGAGATCAATATATTTAAAGGGTATAAAAATTAACTGAGATAACTTACTTGTGTTATATATTACATTTCATTTTAACAAGTTAAAAGTCGTTTTGGGTATGTTATCTTACTACATCATTTTATAACACCCAGAGAGATCTATCTTCTCAGTTTTATATCTGTTTTATTTTTCAGAAATGATGCGGAATCACAAAATAGGTCCAAGAAGCTGCCGTGGAAGTGATGATTTTCATGTACGTATTAAAACAATGTCTAGTATTTTACTTAATTTTTAAAAATAAATCTTATTAAAAAAACATAACATATGCATTTAATTAAGAAGTTTTGTACAAATTATATTTTTAAACTAAATTACTAAAGATGAATCACAGACTGCAGCTTGACTCACCTGTGATTCACACTTATTAATTAAATGACTCCTTCGATTAGGTAGAAGATAATAGAGTAAGAGTAGTCTAATTAGATAAATTGTCTAAATCTCAGACTTCAGTCATGGTAATGGACATTACTCGAAGCAACCATTAAAATAGTCCACATCCACCAAAAATAATGGCATTTAAAATTTCGTTATAAGTTCAATTTTAGTGTCTGTTGTATAAAATTTTTTGTTGTTAAAATACTACTACTTTAAATAAATTTTACTACACTTGATTAAGAATGTGTAGAATTTGAATAGATTCCATAATATTTTCAGCACTGCATGTATTGACCAAAAGATATATAATTTTTGCATCAAGTAGATTATTTTTCATTTTGAATTGTATACCTATATTCAAAGATGTTGGAACTGGCTATTAGACTATGATCACAGTGATAAGTCTCATTGTATTCTAAATTATATGACTACAATCTAATTTACGAAAAATTTACAAGGTAAACTTTGAAGTTTGAATGTTTAAGCACCATGAATTTCTCTTACTTATGAAACAGAAATTCTGATAGGATTTCTCAAAATGACATTGGATTTTATTAGGAATTTTCTAACACAAGATTCATGATTTTGACTTTACTGCCCCAAACCATGCTTAAAATCGCACCAATGTACAATAATCATTGAATAGTGTTCAAGAGTACTTAAAAACAAACAAGTTCAAATGAGCGCATAAAATTTCAAAATTACTTATTAAATATATGTGTTGTGAACTTGAGTGAAATTGCGATATCAAGAGCATATGTGGTCTGATGTCGTTTAATGAAAAATGTATTTTGGCACTTTATAATTCAAGTTCAGTAGATAGTTATATAGAGAAGTATATTTAAAAATGCTCTAATAGTTAGGTTATTAAAATTAAACATTTTTGGCCTTTTTACTTTAAATTGTCGTCGCTATGTCTATACAGCAATGCCAAATTTTTGTTGATGCTAGCTGTAAGTCGCGATCTAAAAATCCGTCATGCTAACAAATACAAATTATCCAATGATAATTAGATGCTTTATTTATTTCATACCAGGCATGTTGGCGCAGAAGCATGGAAACTGTCCGATGTGAAATTACTGAAAAACCTTCAGGTGACTGCATGGACCAACTCAACGCTTTCATACGAGGAAGCATCTGCAGCTCAGAAAGTACAGAAAAGTCATCCTCGGATGATTAAAATGGCACCTCAGAATGAAAATAATATTTTCATCATGCTTTTTTACTGTTAGTTTGACATGTGTAAAAAGAAATAAACTTATTTGAAAATATATTTGACTTAATTTATTTAGAGTTTAGAATTTTGCATAAATAATAAAACTTATATAAATCTAATCTAAGAGAAAATTCCGACATTTTTTTTACCTTTCGATTTGGGAAAAACTGAGATTAATTAGGTTAATTTTCAGATTCGGAACAAAATGAAGACTATTTTATCATGGATCTGGAATTTCAAATTATTATTAAATGTTGAAGATAGAATAAATGATAGGGATATCAAATGCTAAAAGAGTCATTGGCTTCTCATCACTTTCTAAACATTAACAGAAGGGTATGCAGTTAGATGGGACTTGATCTAGATCACATATATAGCGAGTTTTATAAGATACTAGCTGGTACTCGGCTCGTTGCTGCCACAGAAGAAATAGTCTTGGAAATATCGTTTGGAATTTGAAATAGTTATGCTAAATTAAGAATGGTAGGTGGAATAACATTTATTTACATTTATTTTCTTGTCGGCAATGAATACATTCATTGAAATTGAAGGAGATATAAAGGAGAAATATAAATAGTATTTATTCTATTAATATTATTATATTCTAAAAACAGATTTTCCTTTTTATATATTAGATATATGAATTCTTTTAGAATTGTAATGCTTGGTATTCTTTCAGAATGGTAATAAAAAAACTATGATTGTATCTCGTAATTCATTTAATATTTGTGCCGAATTCTTAAATTTAATGTTAAAAAATGTGACTAAAATATTTTCTTTTAAAATTGATTAAACATAGAAATTATATTTATTCCATTAAATCTTTAACATGGTTGAAAAGATAATTTTTTGAAATCTAAGATGGGACAAAATTTTGCACTATAATATTTTCGAAAGTTACTACAAAAAAAATTTTAATGTTTAGCTAAAATTTCAAACCTATAAGATTGGTTCCCCTAAAACTTTATCGTACATTCTCTAATAAAACTATTACCACAGAGGAAGAATTACATTGCATTTACGTGAGCTAGCTCCAAAGTATCAACGTCTAGCTTGGATTCTTTAATGAATCGGTTGTGTCTCCTTGGCGAGTTATTTAAGGATTAATGCATGGTCAATAATTGTGGTAAATGAACTCAGAATTTTATATATTTTAGATGATTGTGGTGATGATTACTATCCCGTAAATGCAAGTAATAAGTAGTCGAAGTTTTATTGGAATCGGATGTGTGGTACAGCAACTCATAAGAGACATACTGACAAACATTCATTTTTATTTATATAGATGAATGTGCGCCTAAACTGAGACTCATGCATAAAACTTTATCGAACGAAGATTACGATTTGATATGGAATGTATTTTTAAAAACTCTATTTATCTTACTAATATGTAAATACTTTGTCCTTTTTCATACCATCAGGAGAAAACAGCACAAAAAAATCAAAATGCATGGCACATGAATTGAATGTTTGTCAATAAAATTAAAAGCAATAAATTCAGAGTAATAAGTATTATTGAAAATAAAAAATAAAGTACTTTGGGATTATCTCGATGACCATTTTTGCCAAACCCAATAGTATCGTCAGAAAGCTTTGCGCTTATAAAAGCGAAATTGCCTTTCATTATGATGGCACTAAATGATAAGCGTAATTTCATGAGCGTTGACAGGTTGATGGGATAATCTCAAAATGCCAAAAATAATTCAGTAGTTTCATAACATAATTTCAATATGGAATGAAGATTCAAATGACAATAAGCAAACTTTATGTTCAAATCATTCTATAAGTCATAGAAGTTCGGGTTGATGTGATTAATAGCTTGTTGGCGAATTATACTTGAAAAAAAAATATTACCGATATGGAAACTTATTAAGCATATATATAGGAGCCATAAATTTAACTATATAGTTCTAATATTAATGAAATATGTCCAGAACTTATTGGCTCTCTTCTGCAATTTTAAATTAGATACAAGCCATTATTTTTATCCCAATATGTTTATTACATATTCCTTAAAATAAAATTATAGGTTTTGCAATTTGTGCGAAACCTTCGAACCTTATTTAAAAGTTTTCACCAATCATTTTGAAATCACGATATTTCAATTTTTATTTGCCAAAATGCAATGCTCATACTGAGGACATTGAGGAAAGTGAAAAAAAAACTTATCTTTCAAGGACCGACATTTCCATTATTCGTTAAAAAGTTTGTAAAACTAAAAAAAATGTAAGCTGAATTCAGTACTTATAGACAGCTGTGAACACAATGAGAACAAAAAGGATTCTGCAAGGCATATCAATTACCCGACTTGGTGGTACCACTACTTATGAAACGTGTCGCTGAATCAATATCTTCTTTTGACGCATACTTATTTGTCATCTCTTTGTGAAAGATTGGTAACAGACAGAAAAAAAAATTTGACACCGTATCTTTTCAATGTGATAATAGACTTGCACCCTTAAATACAATGCAACTGGAATACAAAACCAGCAGCTAACAGAAAAACTCTACGCTTTTGCTGGAAGGCATTGAGTTCAACATCTGTAAGAGAATGGACTTCATTGTAGCATTCGTTTTAGTACTGAATTTGGCAATTTCAGCCTTTACTCAAGAATCAGGTGGAACAGAAGGACCGCCAGCACGAGATAATATTTTAGTGAAATTATTTCCAGATTGCAAAGTATTTTTTGATGCTATGGACAATAAAATTGAAGGTAAGGCAAGATTTTATATTTAAATTTCCAAATGTTATTTGAGTAAGAAAGGAGAGGGATTTGGTTAGTATTTAGAATGATCTTTTGGGTTTCCCAAATGTACTTTGAATAACTATTACGTAAATAACTATAAATTGCATCGTGCCAAATTTAAAAAAAAAACCATATGTACGTTTTGCTCAAAAACTACATATTATATGCACCTGAAATTTTTTACTGCCTTTTTATACTAATAAATGAATTTGACAAAGTGAAAGTTAGTAAAGTCTCAAAAAATATTTCTTAGTTTTATTAATTTTGTGTTAGAAAGTGGCATTTTGAAAAAAAATCACAAAATTAGAATTTAGTTAATTTTTTTAAATAAGGCATATTCCCCTAAAATGTCATTTCAATACAGATATCTTCTTAAACTGGAAAACATTCATATTATTAATACATTTTTAGCAAAAAGTATATAAATTCCAACAATTTCATATTTGCCGGTATAGGTAGTATTTCTATATCGATAAAATATGTTTTGTTTTGAACAGAGAACATTGAACAGACTTACCTTTCATCTAAGCGAATATATAGAATTTGATTCACAAAAGCAATGAAATATCACCCATGTAAAAAAATAAAATTTGAAAGGGAACAATCAAAAAACACCTTTTAATACATATAAAAATTTCGAATATATTAATTAATATCATTTACCATTGCAATTTTAATTTAATTATTAATTTTTTTACTGATAAAACCTGACCAAGTAGAACAATAAATATTGAATAGGCATTTCATTTCTTTATGCAGATATATAAGATTTTGATTCGCTATGGTATTAAATTTTCAGTTATGTAGAAAAATTTAGAAGAAAATTGAAAGAGAACGATGTTTAAGGAAATAATAACAAGGAAAGTTAACTAGTCTTTTATTTCTCAAAATATGCGATGTTTAGATATAATGTGAACCAATAAAAAGGGATTCTTTTATGGCAGCAGAATGCGAAAAGTTTTCCTCGTCTTACCTGAAGAAAAAGCAGATTATTCCTATCATAACTCCTGATCTAAATTAATTTATAATAGAGTTATTGTTCAAGTGTAATTACATGGTTT
>JAPMOQ010027705.1:2271-18004 GCA_026543055.1 Argiope trifasciata | reverse complement strand
ACATATATATATATATATATATATATATATATATAGTAATAAAAGAAAACCTATCCATAAAAAAACCAATAGAAAAATCCTGTGAAAAGAAAGAATTTTGTAGTAAGATTGATACTATCGCCAGGCACATCTTAATGCTTTGTCGAAACTTACTGCCAAACATTAAAACAAACGGAAATTATTTAAAATGAGTATTTATTTGATTTTTGTTTAAACCATTTTGTAAAACTGAGATTAAAAATATATTTTTCCAATTTTTTTAATTAAATGTATTGAGAACTTTTATTGGGGGGAATGTAATACGAACCATTCAAAAGGAATTAACGTATTTTGTATGTAAACATTTTTTTTTTACATTTATCTTCCACTTATTTAAAATCTTAAGATTTTTTTGTTTGGAACTCGAATAAATTCAGGAAAATTTTCTTTATTTCTCATTTTAAAATAGGAACTTTAATAATATAATATATATTTTTTTAAATTTTTGGAGAAATGTTATAAAATATCCATTGAAATTTTATATTTCAAAAGTAAAAAAAAATGCTGATCATTTTTAAGAAAATAAAATTATAAAAATAAGAATAGTTAGTAAAGTAATTTAGTTTGAATTCTTCAAAAATGTGTGTTTCTGTCATGATCTAAACAATTAAAGGAGACTGATTATTCGATAATAAAATCGATACAAAAACTCGAATATTTATTGCTCTTAAACCATATAGATTTTAAAAACCATCAAGCTAAGAACTTGAGAGAAAATTTTCAAGATTGGGTCTAGTATTATTAGTTAGATTTTAAATACGTTAGACTCTTTTTTTTATAATTCAGGCACTTTAAATGATAATTGTTAAAATATCCTATTGATTGAAGTAATTTCAGACCCAAAATTATGCTTAGTATTTCAAAGTAAAAATAGAACATACTAATTGATAAACTATATTAACTACAATGAAAATTGGAATTTAAAAAAATTTAAAAAATATCCAGTCGAATGCGTAGAATATAATTGAGAGAAATTCTATTTTGAAATAATTCTCGAAAATAAAGGCAAATGTTGGAAAGTAAGCATTGGTAACATAATTAGGGAGCCAAATAAACGTGATTTAAAATACAATTTTTCTCAATCACTAGGTATAATAATTGAACTTGGATTTGTCTAAGACATACTGGACAGAAAATGCAGTAGCAGTAGTGTGTGCAGTATCGGTTTCTCTAAAAATTCGAGGTCTGTAAAGAAAGGTAATAACACACACTGATGTCGTATTTAAAGGTTTGACCTTTTATGTTGCACAAAAATTGCTAAAATTTGAGCATTAGTTCGGACATTCTGTCAAGGGTTTTTTCCTTTTAGAAAATGTACTATGAAATATTTTTAAAAAATTTTTATTTAAAAGGACAAGCTACATTTATGACATATTTGGAAATCATAATATTTCCTGAAATAAAAGTTGGAAAAATAAATACAGCCATTGAAGGGATATCCTGGTTTGTTGGCTTTGTCAATTACCTTTAACATAGAATTTAATTTCCAGTATACTTTTAATACAAATTATGCAACTATCAGAAATGTTTTAAAATACAAACAATTCAAAACGTCTAAACATCTTCATTGTGAGGAATGTACATTGTAAAATTTGCTTTATCGAAAGTGAAGGTGGTATTATCTTAGTAATAATAGCCATTAAATTGAAAAAACTCTCTTGTGTCTCTATTATTTTGGTTTTGATTAATTCTGCATAATGAAAATAACTACTTATACTTCAATTGCTAAAACTTAAAAACGTTTTATTCTTGTAAGTCAAATTATCTTTCTTATTTAAATCAAAAGTAAATTTTGGGATTTTCATTCTTTGAATCTGATATTAATTTTGAATTTGATAATAATCAATATTCTTACGCACTTATAAGTATTCTTCATTTTTCAATAATTTAGATGTAAAAAATGTTTCTTGCTTGCAAATAGTATCAAATAATCAAGATATAAGATTTTTATAATGAAATGTGCTAATACAATTAAAGGATAATTTTGATTATTGTTTTCCCACTTATAATAACTAGAAAGATCATATATTGAATAAATTAAATTATTCAAATGTTATTGAAATAAAATTTAGATAAAAGTAATCTTTATATATATGAGAATTACAGCAAGCTCTAGAGAAAAGAATAAAAAAAGAACAGCATTACACTCCTTCGAGCAAATAGGAATACGAAAAATATATAAGAATATATGTGTTTTACTTCTACACTGAAATTCTTTATAAGGAAACTGGATCTCTGTCACATATGTCTTCCTGATAATAGAGTTCGACAGAGCATCTATTTCACTAAAAGAAGAAGTATGTAGGCGGACACTTCCTTCGTATTATATTGACTAGAAAAAAATTAAAGAAGTCTGAGACAGTGGTTAAAATCCAATTATGGAAGTTGCTCAATTTAGTAAAAGTTTTTCAGTGCAAAATAATTATCTAGCTTACACTAGCTAAATTAACGAGCCCTGCAATGGAGTATGTTGATTATTATTTCCAAAAAAAAAGTACATTTTCATTTCCATGTTTATATTTTCATGATAACATGAAATAAAAAAAAATGTTGAGGCAGTAATTAGACAGAAAAAATGGATGCATCATTCATTGATGTTAAAATGTGAAAGTTTATAAATATCTTTTTGGAAACATTGTCTTAGATTGTTAAAAGACATTAAAAAATTAATTAAAATATTTATGAGGTATTGAAAATTTCAGCTTTGCCACAATGGGAATGTGCAATAATGTTATCTATACTTATAATAAAGCTCAATGTGTGTGTGTGTGTGCGTGTGTGTGTGTGTGTGTGTGTGTGCGTGTGTGTGTGTGTGTGTGTTGGCGCTCTACAGGCCAGACCGTTGGACCTACAGCTACCAAATTTGGTACATGTATACCTTGGAGGTCGGGAATGTGCACCTCGGGGCCATTTTCGAATTTTTAATTAGAATTTGAATTAATTAAAATTTAAGCGAAATTTCAACGTTTTTCCGCTATAACTTCCGAAAATATTATTGCACAAACATGATTTTTATATCAATTTAAAGATTAAAAAATTAGCTTTCTAACGGTATCAGTGTTTTTAATTTATAGCGTAATCTTCTATTTTTAACGAATTTTTAAAGAAATATTTTAACCATGTTTTTATCACGTGACGGGATAAAATAAATAAAAGAATTCCGGAAGTTCGAATAAAAAAAACTATCATCGCAAAATAAATCTAAAGAAATGCAACTTTTAACACGTGACTGGATAAAATAAATATAAAATGTGATATTTTCTAAAAAAATAAATGCAAAGCAAAGGATTGTATGATCGTTTGCAATATCTAAATAATTACTTCAATAAATCTTCTTTACGGTAAACCTGATCGAATTTAGACAGGATATGCATTGTAATCCGACTTAATGGGATATTTTTATTATCGTTTGCAATATCTGTATCATTAATTCAATATATTTTTTTTTTCATTATAAAATGTGATATTTTCTAAAAAAATTAATGCAAAGCTAAGGTTTCTATAAAATCTGCAAGAGCACGTCAAATTGAAAAAATTAGTTTTTTCACCGTGTTGCCATCATTTTGACGGAAGTTCAAATTAAAAAAATAAAAAAACTATCATCGCAAATTAAATCGGAAGAAATGCAACTTTTAGCACGTGACTAGATAAAATAAAATAAATATAAAATGTGATATTTTCTTTAAAAAATGCAAGGCAAAGGATTCTATGATCGTTTGCAATATTTAAATCATTAATTGAATAAATTATCCTTATTTATACAGGATTGAATTTATACAGGATATGCATTCAAATTACTTTCCAATGGCCAATTTGTATATTATTAATAGGCATACATATTGTTTAATACTATTAATTTGATCTAAATGAAGTAAATAATTACATTTTATGAAGTTTGAGTTAAACAATGCATTTATGAATAATGATTTTTAGATTTCTTCATACTTTGCTCTGTCACCCATATTTTACGAAATATTTTTATGAATATTTTAAATAAAAGTTGCTACATCAATCAGTCTACTAAATCAATCATTGAAACTGACTGATTTATAAAATTAAAGAATATTATTAGGAAAACGCTTTCTTTTAGAACTTTCCGTCCATCATCTCAAAGAAAATATTAATTTCAGGCCAATCAATGCCCGGAGTTACTTCAAGGTTAATGAATATGTGATTTAATTGAAAATGTTAGAACCCATTACTCATGGCGAACCAGCTGGTCGCCAAAGGCGGCTAGTTAATAATAAGCTAATAAAATAATACAAAAGTTTCAGAATTACAATGTCATTATTAGTCAGTTTTATTCTGAATGAATTTATATTTTTTAAGGTAAAATAATGCTACAAGTCTTACATTATTTGAATCTTCATACCTGTTAATAATAAGAGTGTTTAGTTTACAGACCAAATTTTCATTGTCCACCATGCCTTTTGGTTCTTCTTCTACAGCTTGAAAAAATAAATTATGCTGTTCTTAACTAAAGGACTTAACTACAACTTTAACTGTTTTTATGTTGACATCTTTAATTTTTTATTTATATTTACTGTGTATCTGTGAAGTGTCCTGTGTTAAAATGCTCTTTGATAAATATGTTACATTATTTGGACTTTTAGATAATGGATTCTATCGCAAGGAAGTTGTTTTATTAAAGGGTTAGATGTATGCATTTATGTCTAAACCTGTTTACAAAATATATTCTTTGGCGTTTGCAACGTATAAAATGGTGTTAGACTATTTGAAGGTAAAGCGAAAGTCGCATGTGTTGAACTGCAACAAAAGAAACGCTCACCGAGGGAAGCGGTTCCTCAAATTATTTATATTCTTTTCAAAATCATTTGATGAATAAATTCATAAGAGTGGATATCGTCCATGAAGAGATTTCGGTTCGCTTATTGAAAGTGAAATCCCGTGTAAAGACTACCACGATGATGACAGAATAGTTTATAATAGTATATGGACATTACGTTATAAGAGCAGAAGAGCATAGAGATAGAAATGAAAAAAATTTTTTGATAAAATTGGATCCTTTTATCGAATGAAAAGAGAATATACAGGTGATTGAAATTGTTGACATTTCGAAATTGAATGTGGATGTTTAAATTGATGCACTATAGTGTCGAACCGAAAATCTTTGTCTCAAAATGCATTATTTTATGCAAATTTGTTACCTGAATCAAAAATTAAAGTTTTAATAGTTTTTCCCGGAATAAGGAGATCAAATCTAAAGCAATACTGTAAGTTAAGCAATGTTGCAAGGTATATGAACTTTTCCAAAATTATATCAGAGATTTAACTTTGATATTGAAACCTTGGATCATGCAAAATGCATACGGCAGAATTAAATTTTATTTCGCTGAACTCTATGCCAGAGTAAACAAACTGCTAGATTTCGAATCTCTGGTCAGAAAAGACGAACTTCGCCGATTTCTTTGAACCTCTCTTCGAATCGTACCTTTTAGAATCCATCCTAACAGTTTGGAAGAGATGTCGAAGCATTGCTCTCTCATTAGTGTATAAAGATGATAGCTGCTCTCTTGACAAATTGATGGCTTTTCTCAAGAAAGATTTCGAAGAGAAAGAATTGATACAACTTACCAGCTCGGGATGAGATACCTACAGCGTCAAAAAAATCGAAAATCATGAATGAGAAACTAGCTTTGGCTACAAGAGTTGCTCTCAGTAATAGGAGAGAAGAGGGGGTTCAGGTAAGTAGAAAATATGTTTGTTTTAAATCAAATAATTTAGCATATTATTGCCTCAATGTTAGAAGAAAGTCATTGAATGAATCAAAAGAACAATTTAAATATATTTTTAGTACTTCAAATGGTGAAATACAAGCTCTTGTAAATTAAAAATGTTAAAATGCATAAACTTCAATGAAGAAAATATATTTTATTTTGTGATAGAGGTGAAGTATTTGAAATCTTTATTATGTGATAGAGGTGAAGTATTTGAAATCATTATTATGTGATAGAGGTGAAGTATTTGAAATCATTATTATGTGATAGTCGTGAAGTATTTGAAATCTTTATTATGTGATAGAGGTGAAGTATTTAAAATCTTTATTATGTGATAGAGGTGAAGTATTTAAAATATTTATTATGTGATAGAGGTGAAGTATTTGAAATCTTTATTATGTGATAGAGGTGAAGTATTTGAAATCTTTATGATGTGATAGGTGAAGTATTTGAAGCATAGCATTATTTGTATCCTTTGTGATTTGTCTCTAATGTATGTTTGCCGGCAATTACTTTAAAATTGTTTTGTAAATGATGCAAGAGTAGATTTTTACTAATGGTTAAAACAAACCAATTTTTACAAATTAATTTTTTGTTAATGGTTCTCGAAATTCTTATCTAGTCATAGGATATTTACCAATTTGTAATTAAAAAATATTTAAAAGTCATTATCTATATATTGTTTTATCAGAAGCCGACAGATCCAAGAAAGCATTTTTTTATAGAATGTTATGATTAAAATCATAGATCAGATTTCTTGTAAAGTTAAAGTCCTATCCAAAATTACAATATATGAATTTTGGCAAGAGTTAATGATTTGCAGGTTTTTATTAAAAGGATATAATAGTACCCGATTTACCTGATCTTGTAAAAGAACTATATTAGTCTTCATGTGTTGAATTATTTAGTGTAATTTTATGGGGCAACATAAAATTAGGGGCGATTTTAATTATGGAAGAAGTTAGGTTTAACTTCAATGAGGAAAAACAAATGAATCAATTACGGATAATATTGAAATTGCCATATCTGAATCTCAGGAAAGCAAATATGGACTTCTTTAATCTGCTGAATGTGAAATTATTCTGAAATATTGATACAATAATCATCAAAAACCCATTAGATAATGTAAAATGTCAGTTAAAATTTTTGCGTATAATTTTCCAGAAACATTCGGTAGTATTTTTAATGAAAGATATAAAACATCACTTTTCAAAATTGAGATCCAATTTACAAATAATAAAAACTTAACCATGGAAAGACACAGTAAGATGTGTAAAAAATATAAATGAGAAATGTCTAAAAATATTTGGTGGTGGATTAATCACACATATTTTTATTTTCTTGACTCCTCTCCATGATAGTATTTTGATTGTAAATGGTTTTGAGATTCAAAATGGCTTCTTAATGTTGACACTTGGTCTGGTACTGAGTTGTATTGTGAGGTTTCTAAGATCTTATTTTTAAAAAAAGAATTTTCGTTACTTTAATGCTACAAATGAGGGTTAAAGTGTAGCACGGTGTGCCCCCGAGTTTATCGCCAATATGGTAACCCAACGGCACTTTCTTAAAATAACCCTAATTCTGTTTTGTTTACTACTTTTTACAATAGTTGAGTTGTTCAGGAACTACAACTGTTTTATAATAAATTTAATATTTAAAATATCGATTTCAGATGATTTACATTTTGCTTATTTATTTAATTTAAAATTTATTATACAAAGTTTAGAATAAAATTAATATTAATTAAAATAACATTTATTTCATTTTTTGTGTTAATATTTACAAAAATAATTTTTCGTTTTCACATTTTAATTATCCCTATGCGAATTCGCAAATCGTCTGCGTTTTCGTATTCAAAGAAGTCTGCCATGGAATTATTCGCAGATCTTTTAATTCGTTTGGTGTTCCAACATTTGGTTCCCGCGAAATATTATGTTTGTAATCGTACAGGAGTGGATGTTTGGTAGTTGGGATGGTAGGCACTATTTCGAACCTCTGAATGGATGAAGGGGGATTGGAATATTTTTTTTATGAGTTGATGAGGCTTGGAAAGAATGCTTTGAGTGTTATGAAGTGTTTATGAAAAGATTAAATAAAGCAAGTAAGTACATTAAATATTAAAAATTCTGTATAATATTCGTTCCTATAACATCATTTATTCTTACTTGTAATATTATTATGCACTATTCCTTAATCCACACCGTCCATCTGTTCAATTTGCTAGCGAAGCTACTGCATTCCCGCTCCGTATGAAAGCGAAGCCCTAGGATGTTTTTTTAAAGTTAAAATATACTGCCCGGTGCCTTCTACAGTCACCGGGCAGTCTTAAACAAATAATTATGATTAGTTAAACATTTTAAATAAAAAGGCGGGAAATGGCAACCGTAACTGTTCCGCGGAACAGTTTGTTTATTTTGTCCGCCATCTTTGTTGGCGACTTGGCATCCTTGGCGCCGCAAGGGGCACACTATTCTACACTTTTACCCAAATGAGGAACTACTTTGGTCTTCAAGCAATTTCTTCGATTACCATTCTATTATCCATGTAATGATTTAGGTTTTGAATATCTAGAAATTCATTCCTTAAAATTTATCAATAATAATGAAAAAAATATTAAATCTGTAATTTTAAGTCTATATTTCCTATATTTTTGATAACTACTAGGTTTTAAAATTGTTTGTTGATAGAATTTCATAACTTGATACTTTTACTTAATTTTTTTTAAATGGACGATAATATCTATTTTATACAAAAAATATTTTGAAAACATCATTTAAACATATTTTGGTAAAAAGAAGGTTTTTTTTTTTTTTTTTTATATATTTTTTTTTTACTTTCTCTAGTAAGATATATTTGCCATACAAGTCTACAGCTGTTTGGTAAAGGATAACACTATTCAACATTATGTTAAAAATTTTGCTCAGAAATAGTAAAGCAAAAATTTTAATAAAAATTAACAAAAAATAATAAAAATTAATAAAAATTATTTTTAAAAATTTTAAAAATATTTACACTAGCTACAAATTAGCCTACACTTTCATTTTTAGGTATTTCGGGATTATTCTGTAGACACTCGTAAAAATCCGAATTTGGCACGACAATAATGAAAGACAGTGCGGTTAATGGCGCAGAATCTACAGTTTGGTGATAAAATCAGATTTGCAGAAAATGTTAGGCGGGAAAATCCCAAAGTACCGATTTTTATATAAGTCATAAAAATTAATCAATGCATATTAAAGTAAACACCTGGTAACGATAGACATACAAAAACTTTTAATCTGAGCAATATCTGACTATCATAATTTTCGCTGAACACAAATTCTTACTTCATCTTTCCATTCGTTAAGAACATTAGAGTTTAGGTTACTTCAGAGTATTAAAAAGTTCAAGTACTTCTTTTCAGTATTAAAATAATCCACATTCCTCTGAAAAACTGCAATGAAAGTCCTTGTTCTTAAAGGGTTTGATATGATAAAGGGATCTTTGCTTACCTGATGACTACTAAACAAATGTCTGCTAAGGCATCCTTTAAGTAAATTCTTAAAAACCCTTGCAATCTCCAAATCCCATTTGGGTCTCTTACAAAGAAAATAAGCAACTTAATTTCACAATAATATCTATGCGCCATAAATACCTTCGTTAAATGGATGTTTGGGCATTCCAATATTGATAGTTTATTTTTTTTATTTATTCCTTATTAATAGACAATGATACTCTATCTAACATTTATCATGTCTTTAAAATAATTTCTTAGGTATCACTTATTTTGAATATCAAAAAATAAATATGAATAAATACGAGCTAATGAGCATTAATGCATAGGAAATATTTTCAGATATAATAATCATTACTGCTTCTTATTTATAAAGCTACAGACCAATGATTGTTGTCCAGATATAAGATAGTATCAAGCACAATAACGGATAAGATGAACCAATTTAAATATTTAGACAACCCATGCGTTCTACGACCTTTAGGATATTTTTAACGTTATGAAATATATTAATCAATTTTCTTATTCTGGTTCCTGGGTTTAAAAAGTTATGATCAGTTACGTTCCGTAATTAGATTCCGATTGCTACTTATTTTCTTTATTTTCCAGACATCCAACAGCGATATCATTAATTTTGTAGAAAAATGATGTAACTATTTGATTATGTAGCAGAAAAATGATTGTAACTATTATTAAATTCCTTTCCTATTCATAAAGTGGTTACTAACGAATGACTAGATTCCAAGATTTCTAAATGTAAATACCACTATTTCTCATTTAATGTCCTCTCAAGAGAAAATCAATAAGAAATACTCAACTGAATCATCTAAAAAATATTCTACCAGTATACTTAAAAAAAAAAACCAATTGATTGCTAAGAATCGAAGCCAGTTCTTCCTTATTTGATCTCATGTCATAAGAGCATCTAAAAATCCACTAGAGCATCCACTAGAAATATAAGATTTAGACTTTCCCAACTATGATACATTATATCCTAAATAACTATATTGTAGCCATTAGTACGCCCCCGAAGCAGGTAATGGTGAGTAGAGTATTCTATGGCATTCGAAATGAAATTATTTAGGTATAAACTGTGCCAGTATATGTCTAAAAAACATGTACAGATTATAGTATTATTTAACAAATTTAATAAATTCGTGTCATTACATTTATGTATTTATCGATTACTTTATCTACATCAATTGCATTTGAACGCTACTATGACATCATAAATCAATTCTGAAACTGTTTTTTTTTAGTCGGTTTTCAAAAAAATGCCTAATGCAAGTCTTCCAAAATCACTAAGATACGTTTCAATGTTAAAGATTTTTTCTTATGATTGTGCATTCGAAATTTTTATTCTTTGATGGAACTCGTTGAACTCCGAAATCCATAAAAGTATCATTGGGGAGAGTGCTTTTATTTTACTTTATATATTTCATTAAATATATTATTGTTGTCTTATTCTTAGTTTGACACACCATTATTAGAAGTTGCTGGTTTATTATGAAACCTTAATTATAGTTAGCAAATAAAACCATATATATTTTGTTACCAATTTATGTGACAATTTTTTTTAAATATAGATTACAAAATCATGTCAAAGCCATTTTTTTAACTAGCCCATATCTCAAGATTGTTTCATTTCAAAATTACCGACAGGATATTTTAAATCAGAAATTTTTAAATAAATTTGCAATGGTATATTTAACAAAATTACATTGACATTGAACTTTGGAGTAAATAATTTTAATATAACAAGAAATTTTAGCATTTCATGATTAAGTTTTGATACATTTGTTATTTTGTAATAACATAACTAAGAAAGATTTTTGTACACTTAATTAGCAACCTCGTCTGCAACAATACAATATCTTTTCCTCTCTATGGTTGCTAATAGCATTAAAATATATTTTTGAATATTTATTTCTATATATTATGATACCTTACTTTTATAGTGTAAATTAATCATCTTAATCTATCGTACTGAATTCGGTAAATAATATAATTTTATTTCTTTGATATTTATAGTTTATACTGTATACTGTCTTGACAAAATATGATGGATATCATTATTTTCTGTATAGCATATTGATGATGCTTGATGTGATAGATTATCACCTAAAACTAAAATTATTGCAAAAGAATTCTAAATAGCCAAAATATTATCATCTACAAACCACCCAAATCTTTTATGCACTTTAGACATATAAATAAACACCAGAGTTTCAAATTTGAAAAAAAAAATGTTGAAAATTACCAGAGATTTGAATTAAAAAGTGTATGTCCAAAATCGCTTTTAACATTACCTAAAGAATACATATTAAAAATTCTTGAAAAAAATTAACTTATGCATGGATGATTACTTGCTATAAAAGTACCAATATGATGATAAAGCAATGGATAAATATTATTGCGGATATATTAAATTTCAACAGCCTACAAATTTGTTATCTCGTTAATAAATAATAAAAAATCGTGTTAATAAATAATAAAAAAAATCTTGGTCATCTTGGGCTTAATCTTATCCTTAATCCTACCGTACAGATTTCCAAGATATGTTGATAAGTCAGCCATAATATATACTACAAAAATTAATTAAAAACCTATTGATCAAGTTAAAAATACTCAATTGTTTTAATTGCAATCAAATTCCTGTTGGTTTGTATTTTCAATAACCGTTCTTCATTCATCTATTTTATTGAGGAAGCAATCATGGGAAATGTTTATTTCCCAATTCTATCTTTGAACCCTTTTTTTTACTAACAGTATAATAGGCATAATGTATCCTTTACTAAATTGTTAAAAAGCTTATTCGAATATAGTTTTTAAGGGAAACTACAAATACGGTTAAATTATAAGGGAAATTACAAATCTGAGATTTTAGGATCACAATTTAAAATTATAACTAAAAGAGCATAGTTTCAGGCATAAATGAAACATCTAAACTCTTTTACGTAGTAAATTATTTTGAAAAATATTTTATCCGTATCGAGGACGTGTGGTCTGTGAGGCCGCTTGCAACGAGCTTTCAGTCATCCCTATTCCATTTTAAGCTCAGTTGTATGTATTGACCCTGTAGCTTCGTGTTTCATGACCTTTAATACACACATTTTTTAACAGGTTTCATGTTTTTAATATGTTTAATATTCTTATGGTTGTTTTTAAAAATAATTCAGTCATTTCCTTGAGCGACACCTGTAAGATAACACCGCCCTTTTAACGTCCCAGTGATAAAGTAGGCTTAGCAGATGGCGCTAAAACTTAGACCTCGAAATATCATTCAATTTACTGATCTATTATAAAGCAGTTTTCTAGAGACTCAAATGAAGCAGAAAAAGGATTTTAGTGATGAGGGTAATTGTACAGACGGTTTTTTCGCTGGAAGTTCGCATACAACTGATTTTGATATGTATGTACAAATATAATTAATTTTTCTAATTATAAAATCATAAATTTATGAACTATTAATATACCAAGAGAAATATACAGAGCTTATAGGTTGATTTTTATATTAACATGTATGTTTAAAATGCGCTCGAAAAACGTGCTATGAAAGTCACATCGGCAGATAACAAAAAGAGGAAGTTTTAACCATTGTCAAGTTTTTTTTCCAATATAATATTTGAATTTTGCATTATACTGTTTTCCATAATTCTTTATGCACTGAAAAAATAAATGTGATTTAAAATGTAAAATATTTTTTTCAAGAATACAATTTATTGCAACATGTAATTTGAGAAAATTATGTATGTTCCAATGCAGTTATTTTTTTCAATGATAATGAATTTCAAAAATTTTTAAAACATATCTATATCAAGAAAAATATCTGCAAAATATATTGGCTGATTTTCATACTAAATCATTAAATAGAAAATTTAATTTGAGGGCAAATTAAATGCAGCCTCCTATACCGCACTTCCCCAGATAAGTCCTAAACTTTCCCTTCCCAAGTTCAGGGTTAAATTTTGAAAATTGCCATTTTGAATTTTTCTATAATGTCTTAAAAATTTATTTCAAAGATTGCATTTTATCGAGTAGAATTATTAGACAAAACATAGGGCAATTGTTCAGAATTTTTTTGGGGAATTATTGATTGTATCGTACAATAAACAGTGAATTTGATTTTTAAAATTTTAAGTTGGATCATGTTTCCTTTCAAAAAATAAATAATAAAACCTTAGTTTAGAAAAAAGAGAAATGAGTAGATAAAAGGGTTATTTTTGTAAAAAGTTGGAAGGAATAATATTTCCTTACTTTTAACGTTGTATAGATTGTAGCAATTCAACCACCGCCAATGTTTGTTTTCATAACAATAGTAAATTAATATACATTTGTATGAATTACCTTACTTAATCATTTACTTTATTTATAGAAAAGTTATAAAATAGCATAATTTATTGTTTTCGCCCAAAGTAAAATGTTGTATCAATATTTTAATTTTATATTCTGAATCTGCAATACCGTTTCTCTACGTTAATAGTTTCAATAGTAAAAAAAAAGATACAGAAAGGCCCTAAATGGAGGTTGAGAGGATATCAGCTGAAGGAATTTCAATCTTAAATAGAATATTTTGTGATCTTTTGATGAGTTAAAAGTTATAAAAAAGGAAATTTTGGAATATTCTAGACTTTTGGTAATATTTCTATAAGAAACGAAATTCAGATCACTAGAAAAATGGCTAACATTTTCGAGAAACAATATAAGCGAAGGCACAATAACATAAATTCTCTCTTTCGAGCATAATACAATTGTTTTACATTGAACACCTTTGAGATGTGCAGTTTTTTAATAAATTATTTGTTGTCTGCTACTTTGTCATTAAATTTTGCAAGCATTGTCTTTGTTACCTGTATTTGAGTATTTTCATGGAATAAAGCGCCTTTATTAATTTTCAAGCTTGTTGGATTTCTTTCAGCGTACACCTACCCGACAATTGTCGTCAATAGTATCTGCTTTTCATTTTTTTACTTAAGATTAAAATTGTTTTTTTATAAATTAGTGCAATCATAAATTGCATGTTAACATGTCTAGCAAATTAATTTTGCCATAAATAAAACATAATAAAAATGAATTCCTTTGATATGACTGGAAAATATTTAAAAAATATTATATAAATATCAATATTTTCATGTGTTTATTTATAAAGTCAATCTATTGTCTGCCCGGGGGTTCACTATGAACGAATTGTCCATATTGATTAGTTTGGCTATCAATCAGATGAAAATTTTGCATTTCTAGAATAATTACAACCATCAAATGACAGGCTACAGTTTCCAGGCGAACAAATTTCCAATTAGTAAATTATTACAAGACAATTTCATATGCTTCACGCCATTGTTCAATCACGTGGTGAAATGTAACTGAGAATAATCAAATGCAGAGCTTTGAGAGTGATATGATAGGAAATATATATATATATATATATATATATATATATATATATATATATAATATGTGTGTGCTAAAATAGATCATTTAATACATATAGAGGTAATGATATTTTAATCTATCATATAAATGTCGCATTAATTTCGAATTCAAATTGGAAATAAATGTAACTTAAATATTTAACCTACTTTTAGAATAGTTTCATTTATGAGTTCCAGTTAAAAATCTTATATATTCCAAAAATAATGTAATTTATATTTTGATGGTATGGAATTATATGGACACATAAGAATGTATATAACATTTACGTTCTTCATATTTCAAAGTGAAAATCCTTTTGATTGGGTACTACAAATATAGAAGCTCTAATAACACTGCTGATTGATATTAAGTATCCTATATGAAAATTCAGACCATAGAGAATCCATTATTTTTCTTCATAGAAAAATATAAAAATATATTTCTGAATACCTATACTATATCCATGCATTTTCATGGGAAATAAATAAGTGCAGTTGACTTTCTTCAAATAAATGACTAAACTACAAAAATAATTGTTGCTAATGCAATCGAATGGTCTATAATATGCTTCTAGGTACCTGCATCAATGTATTAAAATTTCACTCGAAAAATACAAAATACAAAATTATTTATTATATAAATGTATTGCTGATCAAAAGATTTAAACACAAAGGTTTAAACTGACGGCGTTAGAAAAATGAAATAAAATGTTTGGTTCCCAAGATAAGTCCATAAAAAATTAGAATAATACTGCTTATCAGTTACAATCTTAATGTTTAGTTCAATGCTGCGCTTTTTTTCCTCCTGAATCTTGCGTATTTCCCTTTAATTGCAAGAAAATTTTTCTTATTAACATGCTTTTTGCTATTGGCTGATTTATCTTTACTTTTATCAAGTTTTATGTCTTGATATAATTTAACGTATCATCCGAATTTAATATGATTTATAATTTTTGTTTAGCCTTTTGCACACATATGGTTTATCGAACTTGTCAGTGAATATACTGTTACAGTTTTTGTATTTAAAATGTGTTTATAATGCTAAATTATGT
>JAPMOQ010027700.1:275951-296084 GCA_026543055.1 Argiope trifasciata | reverse complement strand
AATGATTCCATAACTTCAATAAGACTGCTACTCAAAACTAACTCAGATGATTTTATTTACTTTCCATCAAGATTTCTTTTCATGAAATCTAAGAATTCTAAAAAATTTTGCGCTCTTTGAAGTGTGTTATTTTTCGTAATAAGAAAATTCTAAAATTTTCAATTAAATGAAATTTTTGTGCACCTATTTATAAGAGGAATCTCTAACATTCACCGTTTTTCATAGCACTTTGAATTAAATATTCCTTAGAAAAACTGAAACGTCCATAGTAGAATAACACCTTCGAATTTTCAATTGAATATTTAAGTTTCAGAAATTGATTCAACAAAAATTGAACCTATGTAATTTTATGCTTTACAGTAATGGAATTTCTTAAAACTAATAAAAAAACTTTCACGTTTTTAATTGACCCATTTACCCATTCAGTAAATGATACTAGTAATAGTTTAAGCAATAATTATATAATTTGTTTACACAATAGTAATATAATTCGGTTCAATGCATCAACAATAACAAACCTGTTCAGAAGAAAGAAATGTATTGGTAATGGATATTTCAGTCAAAAAAATGGTCGAAACTTCAAGAAATAAAACACTCGTATTTCTTTATTATGCTCATAGGAATTCGGAAAAAAAATACGCAACTTACCCATTATCACTTAGTGTAGCATCAATGGTGGGACGATTTAAAAGAAGGCATATACTGGTACTCAAGATTTAGGCATAATTAAAACACTCAGAACGAAGTGCATTATTGTCCGAGTTCAAATATTTTCAAACATTTAAAATAATTTATAAAATATATATCTCCCACATTTCGTAAGGAATAACAAAATGAAAAACAAATATTCTAACTGTTTTTGAGAGTCTTGAAATTTCTCCTGAATAGTTGTCTTCTTCCAAAGATAAATACAAGGTGGCAACTCAACTGGCCGATAAAAAAATGATTACAAAAACAGCTATCTAAATTCGAACCCAGTAGAGATAAATGCAATAAACAAAAATATTTTTAAATAAACAACAGTAATTTCGATATATTTAAAAATAATTTTTTCAAATTTTGCAGAAAATGAGGGAAAAGGGAAACAATGATGGCCTGTAAAATTGTTAGTAATAACAGGTGAATATTTTACATGCTATAACAGGATTTTAACAGAAGAGATATAAATATGATGGCCCTGTACCATGGGTGACAATGAAGATATACCACTCTATTATTTGACTCCGAATCCTAATTAATATTTTAAGAACTTCTCCGGCAAAACTTATTTAGATGCTTAAGAGACCCGATTATGCAGTCTTCGTCCGAGCTTGACTTTGTTATGCGTCTTTTTTTTTTCCTTTTTTAGAATGTATATATGTATATGAATCCCATTTTAAAGATCAATTTATTATTAAGTGAATATTAATTATAATAACATCTTAAAACTAGAGAAAAGTGTAAAATTCTAAACACCTAAATGAAGATTTTTTTTTATCAAATCATGCAAAAGAGATTTAATTAATACTAAGTACAAGCAATAATTCTAACAAAAAAAGCATCTATCCCAAGATCGCCACTCTCAAAGAAATATGAGAAATGTTAGTATATAGAACTGGCGAGAAGTTATTTTGACTTTCCTGTTCCTTTGTTTAATTACATGAAAAACCATTTTATTGAAACACGAGAAGTATTTTAGTGCCGGGTTTATAAATTTGGTGCAATAATGAAGATGACGTCAGTTAATGGAAATTTCACAATAAGTTATGAATTGCAATATATTAATACAAGATAATTTCAGCATTTTGTCCTGAGTAGTTTTGAAAATAAAAATTTTTAAAATCCTTTGAAATATTTAATTTCAAAATTGCTGTTCATAATCTGGTTACAAAATTTCTATTTGTGTAATTTTTTTTTCGAATAACTGAACTATTTAAAATGGATAAAGGGTATTAATAATATAATAATACTGTATACTCTGTTCCAGTGATTATTATAAAAGGAAAACATATTTTTTTGACAATTTACATTTCTATATTTATCTCAAAATTTTGACTCTCAAGAAAAAGTACCTACTATTAAGTAAATACTAAACTCATGGAAATTAATCTCCTCTCTAATCTGAAGACATACATAATCTCGTTCGGATCTCATAATCATGAATATTGTCAGTAGACAGGAACATAGTCCACGAATCCTTTTAGCTGGATTTGAACCCAACAAAAACTGAAGATGCTTAAGCTAGGAGGAAACGTTTTATCAGGATAATAAACTGAGTCGCACTTGTAATTCTGGGATTTCTAAGATTAAATTTTATCCTTTTAATTTTCATGCAATAATTATCCATATCCGATTTTAATTTCTCAATATAAGCTTGAGATACATTTGTTCAGAACAATTTCTTCTATTTACAAAATATTGAACAGATTTTCGTTTTTAAAAGGGCTATCTTAAAAGTACCGAATAAAAAAAATTTTTTAAAGATATCATGCCTAAAAAATTATGATCGAATTTCATCGTTTTGGATATTCGATTCGACTCTCTCAGAACCAATAATTACCTTTTTGAGTGGATTAAGCATCAGTAATTTTGGACCTTGTTAGAGTTGGAGATACATCTTTTATGGTAGCTTCTATGCCTCACAAAAATAAAAATTATTTTTACTTTAAAATTTTGAATTTTCATTTGAAATGAGATATTTTATCACGAAACTTAAACTTTATTATCAAATATCATGATCAAATCCATCAAGGAAGAAATGGATCTTCTTTCAAGGAACATTTTAAGTAATTTTTGCAAGGTTCTCAATTCATCTGATTCTGAAGCAAATATTCGTTTTTATTCAGTTAAAAGAAAATTATTATTGTTTTAAAATCTAAAAACTGTAACTTTTACTTCCATTTGCTGATATTGTCCACCAAAATCTTTTTGAATCACGTGGCATTCTAGTATATAAATGCACTTTCTTCGCTTTTTCGTTTCTGGCTTATAACCTTTTTTTTGGAATTGCTTATAGGCAACTAATTTTTCAAGCTTTTGAAATTTGATATTAAATATTTCTTATTACATATATATTTGTGTATCTTAAATAAAATTTTTCATTTCAAAGTAAGTAAATAAATTTCGAAATCTTTTCATAGTAATTTATAGTGAGAGTGAAACCGATAATACACTTATGAATTTTTTTAAATCCATAACATTATGATAAAAAAATGAAATGAGTATTTTTGAGAATCGGATTAATCAAATATAAACTCTGATTGTTGTATCTCAGGCTTCAATTCTTATGTTGCCCATTTGTAGTTATTTCCAGAATTCAACTTTTTCGATTCTTTTACGACACGTTGTTTCGTTTGAGTTTTAAAATAAGATTTATATTTAATTATTTTTATGTTTATAGCTGCTGTATTAATGAAATAGTTCTGAATAGTTCTGCTATAAAACAGAAAGAGCATCAGCACGACATTTATTGTCTTATCGTTCTCTGTAATGAATCACTTGAACCTTTTATAGCGATTTTATTGTTTATTTACAATAAAAAATAAAATATGGTGGATCATTAAGATTCAGTATAGAGGGAATTTCTGGCACACACTTTATTTCTAAGAAACTAAACTTTTTGAATTGGAGAATGCTTATTATATTAGAAATCGTACTGCACGTATATTCATTCTTTCAACATATAACAATTGGACATTTGAAATTTGATCTCTAATACTGCTTTAATCTTTAATTTTTATGTAGTTTTCTTTTTCATAGAAGCTGTTATATCTTAAATATTTTTTATATAATATTAATGTTTGCGATTAAGCTTATGTTCAAACTCTATTTCTAACTATAAAATTAATATTTTGTGTGGAGTGATCTTACTTTTCCTTAATATTTGGAAATAGAATTCTGCATTTAAGTGACGAATTTTATTTGAAAAAATTTAAAAATTAATACACACTAAATTTGAAGTCTGAGGCTTATGTTTGTTTTTCGTTTAAAATATCACTTAATCTGATAGTGTATCACTTATTTAAGTATTCCTAAAAATTCTTTAAAGTTTTACTGAAATTTTCCTGACAATTTCTTTTGAATTGTAATTAAAAAATGCTTTAATATTTGGTTTAATGGCTACTTTTCTCTTGGTCAATACTTTCTCTGAATTTAACTTGAATATTTAATTAGGATTGAGATTTTCTTTTGCGATTGGGACGCAATTATACTATATCTATGAGAACTTCTCTTTGAATTGGAAAGGTCAAGAGTATGACCGATTGCTGCAATTAGTGACCATTTGAATTAGTCGAATCAGTTCAAATTTATGACTAAAAAACTCGATCTAGAAGAAGCCAGATTAATATCTATTTTGGGAATATCTGAAATTGGTTCGTAGAATCTTCATTTCAAGAGTTTTAAATCGAGTTAAAGAGCAATAATCGTTTGCAGTGCTATAAGTAAAATGATTTTAATGTCTAAATCGTATATTGACAAACGATTCCTACTCGCATGTTAATATCGATTACATTACCGTAGATTAAGCGAGTCGTAAGATGAATTAATAAGCCTCTACAGGTATTGCAATTTTTCAAACAATGAGGAAATAATGCTGCATTTTACATAATTATTTAAACGCCTTCATTTTTATTCCAGTATGGAGGAAATGTTGCAATAGGGAAAAAATTCAAATCCGGTTTTTAACAAGTGCTCTATTTCTAAACCTCTTTGAGATTAAAAAAAAACTTTGTCTTTATGTGAAGACAGTAATTAAAATGCTTTAGGTTAGATGGGTGAAAGTTTATATACGGAATTTAGATCAATTTGGTGAATTCTTTATAAAATTGATAGGAAATTTGTCTGCTTCTCGATTGGAGTACAATTGAATTCTAAAAAAGAAACGCAAGTGGCTGGATGAAAGTTATTACTGATTTAATATTTTTCTTATCTAATCAAATCATTCCGAGATTCAATGAAAAATCTATACATTGTAAATGTCAGGGAAAATGCAATTTAAACCACTTTTTAAAATTTTTATTTAATTGCAAATGTAGAAAGATGAGTTCTATTTAGAATAAGCAAATTTGGTATGGAATATATTGCTGAAATATTAACACAATTTTTTCTAATCGCACATTTTACGTCTGGAGAATAGTTATTGAATCGGGACTTAAAATGACCTATACGACTCTTTAACCCTGCCAGGTATGAAAGCCACATCCTAGCATCCGGCTTTGGAAGAAAATAATTTCCATTAGACAGCGTTGTTCCTTTGATTTTATCAAGATTGATCCCATATATTCATATTTAACAGATTGCTTTTGGAAAAATGACTGGGAATCATTAATATTTTCATATATAAAAAAATGCATGCATGCTGATGTAAAAAGGCTGTTATTTCGAGCAATCATAGTAATTTAAACTGTCATTATGTCACTTTATTTAGTAAAGACTTTATTCTTCCCTATTTCGTTTGTAAAGCCATGGTTATTAGGCCGCTTTCGGGAAGTAGTGTATGTATGTAAGAAAAATCCATCTGGATTTACCTGACGGTAGTCGAAAAGTGTCAAATTGTTTATTATAATAGACCGACAAAACTGACCCGTCCTAAGCACAAGGATAAAATACCCGAATGACGGGATCGCCACTATAGCAACATTAGAGGGAACTGTAGTTTAGTCATAAAGATCATCATCGTTCAAGGTACTATTCATCCCTTAAGAAGTACTCCCCTCATAGTTGGGAGATAGTCTCCACGCCCCCCCCCTCTTTTCGGTCATCAAGGCTGGCGAGAATTAGCAGCCTTTCTAACAGATTCTCATTCTCAATTAAGAGGTTTTTCACGTGGTACAGTTATTTATGGTAAAATAGACGAATAAATAAGATCCATAATTTTCAAGCAATATTAAATTGATATAAATTGCCTATAAATATAAATTGAATGACTTCAATGTCTGCACTGATCTGAATTTCCAGATTTTCATATGGGTGTGAAAATATTGCCATTATTGAGAAGTATCTTTCTGCTTTCATATTTTACATTATATGGTATATTGAGTATTATATTTGTATATTAATTATTATAAAATTCAATATATATTTTTATGTTTAAAAATAAAGCGTTTAGTATATATTCATGATTGAACACATTATTACATATTAAAAAACTGTTTCATTTCCTTGCTATGACTACTTCTCAGAAATTGTGTAAACTTATACAAAATGTACTTTACTTAGCTGTCGACGCTTGCTTGATCCAGGCTTGTGTGTGCATTTTTTCCTCCTACATTCGTCCCAAAACGTTTAAACTCGCTCCTTAAAAATGAAACTAAGCATAGTCACAAGCTCCAATGTCCGTTATGAAATGTATTTTATCCTTTTCAATTTCTAACATTCAGAATGAAAGCAACTGACTTTATAATTTTGATTCAATGTATGTTGGATCAATTTATTACGTGTAATACCCAAATCAGCTCTGCTAAGAAAATGTAACGAGTTTTCTTTAATATTGATGCTAAGGAATTTCGACATTAAAAAATTATTAAAAATAAAGTATCTCAATTTTTATCTTCAAAATCCACAGACCATGCATCAGTTATTAAAATAAAACTATTGTTATAATTTTTTAATCATTTGTAATGGCAAGAAATTATCTTGCATGTGTGTCGAAGCGGTCCTCTTCATATTGAAGCAAAGCTACTCGAAACATGCAATTCCTTACAGAAATGGAAAGATTTATATCTTCTAAATGAATTATTTTCTACCTACTCTTTTGCTCCGATAAGACGAGTTTTGGCAAATAGTTAGGGAACAGGCCGCACATATTTTTACTTTTGAGACAATTGCCAGCAACTCATACCACAATTTTGATGTTTCTGTAATAAAAAATATTCCGATGCTTTTGGTACGTCTTTCCGTTGGAAGTGATTAATGCTCAATCAGCGTGTATTAATCACTACACGTAGTACACACGCTTTTGATGGGGATCCGTTTATCAAAAATGAGGACTGAGTAATCCAAATACATCAGTTCACCTATCTGCAAAACACTTCTTAATTACCATTTTCATATTAATATTTTCTAAATTATTTGAATTACAAGATTTTAAAAGTGAAGATGTTTTAATTATATTGTTGTGAATTAAAGCATCTCAAAATATATTTCAGTGAGTTTTTGAACCCAGGTAAAGACAAGTTGTTTTAATAAACCAGATATAATCTTGCAAACTTTTATGGGGTTGTATTTCGGGGAAAAGTTCTTATGCAAATATAATGCGTCTAAATGAGTCTTAGCATCGGTATTAAAAGCACCTGGTGTTAATATCATAAAACACATCAGCATTTATTTGGGACTGGTGGTAATTAGTTTTAGTGGATTTGGAAACCTAGAGGAGATCATAATTAAATGTTATACTTGACATTTGATCATGGTGCAGAATAACTAAATCCATCCTAAAGTATTTTTACGTACTGCTTCAAAAAGGTATTTAACAGGTCATTCTACATGTCCAAAAAATAGAAGCGTATTTCCATATAAATAAATGCTCTAATAACTATTGACTTTGACGATTCTAATGCCTAATTGTTTATCTACTGTCGACTATCTTGATCTAATATTCTACAATATTTGAATCTGAAAGGAATATTTGGAGATAGAAACTCCAGCCAGGGTGACGTCCATGCCGTATGTTCGGTATTCGAAATTATATATTCACCAAATAGAGCTCATAATTCTTCCAATTGGAACTGTTATATAATTAAACCAATGTAGGAAAAAGCTAGTTTCATTACTGGATAGGCCTGTTGTATACAAAGACAGCAAAATTAAATCAAGTAATAAAGAAACGAAATATTGATGCAAGACTTTTGAAAGCTGAAAAACTTGCTCAGAATTGGCTTAGTTCATATTACTCACTGTTTGCGGAATGTAAACTTATTTTCTTAACTTTTAGAAACGGCTCGCAAAAATACTTCATGGTTTTTTTACTAAAAAAATTTCAAAGTTTTGGATAAACGGGTACATATTTAATCTGTGTTAAGAACAATCTTTCATATGCATGCCCTAGGAAAATCCAGCATTATTCTAAAAAATCAATAAATACAATACATAATAAAATACGGTATCTATTAACTAAGCCTACCATCTTTGTTAATTTATTATATAATTTTATATAATATATCTGCATGGTCTTTACTGGTAAATTTCATTTCATTTGCTTATTAAGTGGACAGCATGAAAAAATTCGTATAATTTGTTGAAACTTATGTCTTTAATTTTTCTATTCTAGATGAGCAAGAGACCAGCTGGTGAGCCCGAAGGTAAAATATATTTATTTTCTAATTCATAACAAATGAACTCTAAATGGCTTATCTAAAGGGATGTAATAAAGATGTAACAATTTGGGAATTTTCGGTTTTATTCTTAAAAAAATTTGCGAATTGTGTATTTTTAATAGCCGAATGGGATCTTTTTTTGCGTGGCAATGGATGACAGACCTAAATTTTCCTTGAAATATTATTTTTACTGAAGCGCAATCATATTAGCATCTTTTAATTTAATACTGCTCCCGTGCTTTGCAAGTCATCTGATAAATAAGGTAGTTGACGTCGGATGGTATACATTCAGCACCCATTACAAAGTTAAGGTCTCATGGTGGTCATATGGTGACTTGGAGACGAAAGCAAAAATTCCAGGAACTGCTGGAATTTCGTCAATATATCAACTATGAATATGCCTTCCAGAATATATGCTGCCCTTTCACTGAATCAATAATGAACTGAAATACATAAACGGAAGGAGTGACCAAGTATAGTATTTTTGGATTCAAAAACATAGAGCAATATGTTTCGACTCAGATATTATTTGATCATCAGAATCATAAGCATGATTCTAATTATGGTTTTTACAAAATTGCTTTTCCTTACTGTTGTAATTTGTTATGAGTGGGGAATTGTGGAGATTGCATTTTCGATTTCAAACTAAAAATAATACCTTTCTAAAAGAAATATTCGTTTCTTAATGAAAACCTAATTTGAGGTACACTTATAAGTAAACACATCTATTGTAAAATCAAAAAGTTCCCATGATTTGCAATTCTAATTTCGATTATTTGCGAAATATAAAACTTTCCAGTTCCTTTTAATTGAACAAACTGTTTTTCCAACGTGTCTATTCGATTGGTTTCATTGTACTTTCAAAGTGAATAAAATGGTATATATTTGC
The DNA here is from genome assembly GCA_026543055.1 of Argiope trifasciata. Taxonomy (NCBI): domain Eukaryota; kingdom Metazoa; phylum Arthropoda; class Arachnida; order Araneae; family Araneidae; genus Argiope; species Argiope trifasciata. The sequence continues at coordinate 286,901 of JAPMOQ010027700.1, read as the reverse complement.
ATAAGCACTTGTTGAATATAAGATAAATGTTCATTATTAATTTTTTAAAATTTCTGTGCATTATTCTAAGCGTATATATATTTCATTTCATGTATATAAAATACATTTTGTGAACAAATAATTTTGGCTGTCATTAAAAAAAGAGTAAAATGGAAGCATAGTAAATTCTCAAGGAAGAAATGTTTTTCAGCATAAGTTTATTGTTCACAATTGCGATGCTCGTGTATAATGATGGCAAATATGCAAGCTGAAAATGTCATTCTGAATTATTTTTATAAATGACAATAAAATCATAACGGTGTATAAATAAAAATACTTTTTTGTAAATTGTAATTTAAATAATAAATTGTAAATAAAGATGGCTTTTATTTTCTGACTTGTATTCTGATATGAAAATGGCTAATCGTGTACTTATTTTCTTGATTGTCATTCTAATATAAAATGAGGAATAATTTTATTCTTTCAGATGGTGCTGGAGGAAAAAGAATTCATTTTGCCGATGAATCCATCCACGGGCTGGTATGTTTCTACATATACTTTGAAATCATCTTAATTTTCAATTTATAAAATACCCAATATTTCTATTCAGATGCTTTCTACGAAACACTTGTAAATATATTCTTAAGCAATAGAAATTAAATGATTTCGAGATTCTTTTTCCATGAGTCAATGTGTGGAATTCTTGAAAAATGAGCCAGTAAAATATTGTATATTTAGTGCTTAAATTTTTTTTTATTTAAGATCGTTCTGATATGTAAATGTGTATTTGAGCCAAACTTCAAAGTTTCACTTTCACCGGTACTCCACAATTAATTCTGACTAAAATTTTCAATTATTTAATGCAACTTGTTTCTGCAGTAAAATATTTTGAAGCTATGCATTTTGGTACCCTATAATGCACTCATTCTATCATAGAGATTTCTGAATGAATTAAATTATTTTACTTTCAAATGATTTAAATGACTGAAATATAACTATTAAAATATTTTAATTTCCAATATGCTTTTTGGTATATAAATATACTTCAAAAATTATGAAATCTACATTTCATGCAGTTTTTTTGGTCCTAAAGAATCGCAATCTGCAAGATATACAGGAAATTCAAAATGCAAAATATTCGGAGTCAATCAGTGCTTTTAAAAAAATAAAGAAATTTTAATCTACGATTTTAACCAGTGTGTTAATTAATTTCCAGAATCAAACTTTGGTTTTAAAAGTTTGTGGCGATTGTTTCTCACTATATGTTAAATTCATGAGGATCGAAAAAATCAAGTAAAAACCGAATCTGCGCATTCGAATGTGTGAGGGGAATATGTACTATGGTATATACTGAGTCTCCAATTGCTACATGAGGCAGTACCTTAGTGTAGCATTTATAGACTTTGATTTTAAAAATACCACCTGTCCGTATCGATTTCGTTGTTGTTGTCGTGTCCGTGTTTTTCACGGAAAGGGGGTGCAGTAGCTTCTGAGGGTAAAGACCCTTGAGCACCCAGATTCCAGAAGTCCGACTTCTAGCTCACACACACGACACAACCCTTTTTAGGGGATGGTTGAATTCATTCTTACTCTCATTCATCCATCAACAAGTCGGAATTTAGATCCAAATCAGAGACCGACTCATCCCTGATTCAGTACCCCCAGAGGTATCGTTTTGTTATGGGAACTTGGAGGACCTTGCAGCCTCGACATATTTAACGTGCTCCAAATGGCATTAGCCAACTCGGAGGTCTTTGGCGAAAACGAGGACAGAACCCGCTACCTTTCGGTTACGAGACTGAAGCTCTATCAACGAGGCTACCGCGGCCTATCGATCTCATTGACAGAGAATTGCAGACAGCTATTAACTTAGTCTAAGCGTAACATTTATTTTCTCTGAAAATACTATGCAAGAAATACTATGCCCTTTGCACCCAAAACCAAAAATTTTCTTAATGGCATTTTATTAATTGTAAGCAACAGGCAAAAAATCTTTGGTATCATATTTGTCGGTATCGGTTCTTTTTCATGCATTTTTATTCACTGAATAAGTGTTTGCGATCGTTTAATATTTTACGACGTTAATGCAGTATAGCTTTAGAGGTTGATCGCGTTTCTCTAACAAGTATTTATTGCCGCAATCTTACTAATACCAAATGAACCACAGCTGTGTTGTGTATACTTCAACACTGCCTTTCTACCTCTCAATTTGAATTACGTACTTAACCAAGTCAGTTGGCTGTGTGATGGTGCTTTAAAACCTTCTCTGATCAGCACAAACCTTTTGGAGAAGGAACCTTAAGGAGGTGGAATAAGCTCTTTAGTTGGTATTTCTTTCAAACGTTAAGCAATCGCTCTCATCCACAACAGGAAAATCCTCTCGAATCATGTTCGTTCTTCCAGTATTTTCAAACTGGAAAAGCGTGTGCATAAAGTGCGTGCTTATCCACCCAGAACACTTATTCATATTCTCCTCTAGTTTGAATTTGACATTCATTTCAAACATCTATTCCAAAACTCCCAAAAGACGCTTCAACCCTGTTTGCTAATCGATTTTTAATTCTTATTTACAAATGATTTGGACAGCATGCATGTTTTTGAATGTTCGAAGTACGTTAACAAAGTGGGTAGCATCTTTAATCTCTAACAATCAAGCTGTAAATTCGAAATTTCATTCTTTTGACTTAGTATTTGCATCCAAATTAAATACCCTTTACATTGCTCTTCACTGCCGGCATCCTGGCACAGGGGTAGCGTGTCTTCCTCGTGATCTGGGCATCCAGGGTTCGAGTCCCGGTTCGGGCATGGTTGTTACTCTGCGTACCGTCTGTGAGGCATATGAATGTGCCCCCTTGTAAAAAGGGGTTGTGCAAGCGAATGAGTGCCATCTTCATTTGAGCTAGAAGTCAGACTTCTGCCCTCTGGGTGCTCAGGGGTCTTTACCCTCAAAAGCTACTGCACCCCCTTTCCGTGGAAACTCGGACACGACATCATCATTGCTCTTCACTATTCAACAAATAAGGGTTATAAAAAAATTACTCTTCCTGTATAGAAGCTGTCACCAGCTTAAATTTATACAATTCATTCGTGTCGGAAATTAAATTTCTACGCCATCCTCGACAATATAACTAATAGTTTATATTGGATCTCTCATGGTGTTGATATCAATGGAAATAAGTATGCTTCTGCAAAATAAGCGAATGAATATCTTATTCAACTTCTTCCTGATGCTGAAGTGGGGCACATGTTCGAAAAAGGGATATTTCAAAACAGACATGATGAATTAAATTTATGTACAGCTAATAAATTGTGAAATGATAATCCTTGATTACACAGTGAATTTCCTCTCTAAATTGCATATTTCATATCATAATTCATTTAAACTTCAATTCAAGCTTTTCCCACAAATATTTTCATTTCTCAACCTCCCCTTCCCTAAGAAATGAAGTCTTAGCTGGAGCCCTTTAATTATAAGGCAAGTTTTAATAGATTATTCAGCCATGATTTCAGCGAGATTCTTAACATTTCAGTTTTAATAGTTGCCATCTATCATTTTCATTTGGACAAAACGGGCATCTCAACATTTTTGACTTTCATTCAAATGAGCGCTACTTACGCGCGTAGCTCGAAATTTGAATCGACGTCATCTTTCAGATGTATAAACACGCCTACCAAATTTCGTTTATATAGCACAGATCCTTCCTAGTGTTGGGATTTTTTCCATCAGTGTATATATCCCCTTTCTCACCGGACGAGTATGAGTGATAAGATTATCAGGAATATCTTAGACCTTATTGACAGACTTTCCGTGGAGCAAGCTATACAATTTCAGTGTCTCCCCTCATATGTTGATTTAAATTCAAATGAGATACTGGATAAATTAGCTAAGACAGATTCAGCTAAAATATTTCATGGTAATGCAACGCTTACTTATTTTGAAATCTGCTATCAAAAGATGGCGTTGAGTTCCACTTGTTCACTCTTGGTATCTTGATAAGAGACTTGGTTGGTGTCACCGTCTGGATATCTCTAGGAAACGGCAAACTTTTCTCTCGTTTTTTCAGTGGACAAACCCAAATCCCTTAATTTCTAACCCGGAAGGAGGATCTTCCCTTATTGTCCTTACTGTGGGGAGGATCAGACCTCACACAATTATTTTCTTGAGTGTTTGCATTTTGATATATTTGAAATTCTGAGGGTTCCACTAATGTTTTTGGAGATCTTGTTTTCTTGGAAGTGGTATAGAGCAGCTATACCACCTGGGATTAGAAACAACAACAACGAATTTCACAAAAAGGAAGAATAATTTATTTCTATGCGAGCTTGCAGGAAAAAAACGTATTAATACAGAAGTATAACATTTTCCGTAAGGTATCCGACTACGTTTGAAAGAAAATGTTTGAAAAATTAGATTTTTCAAAAACTATTTAATACGATGGTTTTTAGATGTATAGTTAATTACATTAAAAAGTACTATAAATACAAACAAAATTATTTGAAAATATAATATTTTTTATAAATAAGAAAATGTGTAGTAAATTTTAGTGAAATTTAACCAAAACGGTTAACATTCTACACAAAATGGTAATACAGCAATGCAATTTTTCTTTGTACTCAAGTTATAGAATACAATGATGAATCAAATGAACAAAAATATAAGAACAATTTTTAGATTCAAAGAAGTTATGCTTAAAAATATACGTATATAGCATATTTTCCATAAATTCATGACTTAATTTTTCTAAAAACACTTATGAATTTAAAAGTACTTGACCAACAATAAAACTTTTGGTTCATTTCATTGCCCATATTATTTAAAACACACTCTGAAATTTTTATGTAAATGCCTCTATTATTTTTTGAGGTATCATATTAACGGTGGAGAATTTTAAAAAAATTATAGTTTTGAGAAATTTGAAGTTAAAGACAAACTTTAAAACAATGGAAATTTTAAAAATGCTGGAAAATAAAAATTTTCTTGGATGGTAGGTCAAACAATATTTTTTCTAGAAAAGATAAACTGTTTTGGAAAGAGGAAAGTCTGAGAAAAAAAAAATTGCCAATTTTGTCGATATCGAGTGTCTTTAACGTAGTCGGATACCTTACATTCTACTAAACTGTTTCAAAGAAAAATATTCTGACTATAATTTGAAATGGCATTTAACTGAAATATCATGATACTTCCGGAAAAAAGAAAGGTTAAAAAGAACAAAGAAGAATATTACATATTTGCATTTGTTAACAGTAAGAAAGTAATTGGTTTTAAAAAATTTTATTAATGATTTTGCTATAATTTCTCCATCGTTACCAAAATTTTCTTTTTTTATCTTGATAATTCCTTGTTTTGTGGATCTTTCGATATTTTTAACATTTTCTTTTGTTTATTCGAGCCACAAATCGAAAGAGATGCAATCTGAAAATTTCCTTTCCTAGATTTTTCGTCCTCTACGCCTGGAAGCATATGCAATATATTCCATACTAGTTTTGCTGAATCTAACGGAATCATTCGCCTTTTCTATTCGCCATCCTATGGTTCCATTTTTCCAGAACTGCTCTTTTTTTGCCTATCTATCTATATACCTAATTAAATACTCCTCGATGTAGTCTGTATCTCGATGCCAGTTATCATTGTTTTCTAAGTATAGACGAATATAATGCATACGATTACAAACCACAAATTTCATAGAATAATCAATGCAGTTGAAAGACATATAATGTATGCACACACTGCAATGGTCACATTTTATTGGGCAGTATTCCGTAGCATTTGTTTTAGTTAAAGATTACAAATGGGTGAACCTTGATCTATAGAGCGAGTTTTTTTTAAGCCAAGATATTAGCCAAATGTAATGGTTTCAGTCTGTAACGTCAATGAAAACAAAAGACTAAGGAAACCAGAAGAAGTATAAATAGCAGTAATTAGAAGTAGAAGTAGTAAAAGGGGCACCAAATTATAGAGTAGAACGTTTATTTTTTCAACATTGTTAGTAAAAATTAATTCCACCACTGTTTTAGTATTAACAATAATGTTTTTATCTAACTAAAATACTCTAATCATCCTTCACTTCTGTACTACTGACATGTTCTTTTTCGAATTGAAATCATTCTTTGAGTCATCTTGCCTCTTTCAATTGCTATGATTCTTACCAAGAGTGTCGTGACGGTGGCAATCATAATATTTGCAATTGATTTATCTAATCTCTCCACTTTCCTCATGTTTTATCTAGTGGAGCCACCTTTTTTAATATCATAATTGTATTTACTCCTATTCTTTTTCTGTAACAATATTCCAATTTTTTTTTTTTTTTTTTTACTTTTTTGTGTTGTTTCAAGGTGCTGCAAGAAATAACTTTTTCTTCATTAAAGTTTTCAGTCAAAGCATTAGAAGTTGCTATAATACCCTATTCTGTTCCTATGCCATTCATTGCATTTTAATATATTTAGTGTGAAAGTTTTCACTTTCGAATTTTATTGTGATTAATATTTCGATTCATATGGCAAATGCATAGCAGATAAAAAGGTTTAGTATCTAAAAATATACCCAAGTATTTAAAAATGAATTTGTGTCATTCCTCATCAGAACTGAAATTTTTAAATTTGGTATTCATTTTTTAAAGCTATTAAAAAAGGTAAAATAATATAGGTTTCGGGTCCTGAAGAGACTATTATAGCTACTGTCAACCATTCATGATTTATGTCATGTAAAATTATCGTTTTAACGCAAGCTGATTTTGATTTGTTCCGTTGGTTGGGTCAATCGCAATTCATGCATTCCCATATATTTCGAGCTGTTTTTCTTGAGCATCATTCATTAGTCCAACTTATAAGTCGTTTTTACTTACAGAAGAATAGTCTTCTAAGATTTGTCCAGCAGACTTAAAAATAAGTATTAGATTTTAATTGTTTTAATCCTTATTATAATGGATGTAACATAATCTTGATGCATAACGGTTTTCTGCAGAATTTTAAAATCTCTGTTTATGTTGCACATATCTTTAACTGATTAACTTCAGCTGAGAAAAGTTACGCCCAGTTTCATGTATCTTTGTCATAAATATCTCCTCACATAGGCATGCAACAAGACATGTCCTTTCTCCTTTTGTCAAACACAGTATCAAAGTTTCAATTTCATTTCCTTAATGGAAATATTGGTACAACACCTTTACTTGAGAAATCCCATTGACACACTTTCATATTTGCCGGTGTCACCAAATTTATTATATCCCGATGCTTTTTGAGAATTCTCCCTTCCTTACATTTAAATTAACCACAATTAAAGTTAATGCGGAGCAAGGTATACTCGACGGGATCAGGATTTGATGCAGAAGGCTGAAGTGCCGACTGCATTGTGGGTCGGTATGAGTAAAAGTGTCGATATGATTGGTGAGAATTTTAAAAGAACGTTTGCTTCACACGATCAATGCCGATCGTAGATTCTCTTCAGTTCTTTTCAATTCAGAAGATTTTATCAGTACTCTAGAGTACACAGAAAGGCCATCATATGGTTTCTACAGGGGATTCTTAAATGCTTCGTGGCACACAAAAAAATGATGGATTATGAATATTTTTCATTATCGTGAGATGAACGTTCGAGTTGTTACATCTTAGTTCGTAATTTTTTTATAAATTCATGTGTCTTGACTTTAAGTAATGTGGCCTCAAAAATTCCTTCGGAGAAGATGTTCAGCTCTGCAGTCACTTGACAACCTCCCTGCTCATGTCTCTCCGTATTGAGCACCAGTTCCTCCTCCTGCTGGCAAAACTCCTTTTCGATGATACCGGTATCCATTCGATCTTCTACAATTCCTTCCTCCACTTGACTCTCGCCATTTTATTCCTTTCCTTTTGTGATATCTTGGACGACTTCAATTCTATCACCTTTATCGTCTAAAATTTTCGTGCACGACGAAATTTCTTTCTTTTCTAGATTTTTAAGACTTAAAATTTGCCTAATTTCTGGCGTACACGGTCATGGCCATTACGAGCCAACCGCAGTGCAGGCATTGATGTTGCGGCGACCCGGTCATTCAGTTTTACGTGACTTATCCGTGTGTCTTCATGGCGGGTCGGAGGTCAGTACTATGACTTATGTTAAACTTCTAAAGCAATCTAAGATAATTCCCTTCAGGATTGTTCAATGGCTGATCAATAACAGCTATTCAAGTTTTAATGATTGATCATAACACGTCTAATATTATGATGAACATACCTACAAATATAAAAGTGCGCCATTCGTTATCATCTATATCTTCTATAATACATCTATAATATATATAATATATAATATTTTGATTGCAGTATATTTACCATTCAGAAGAGTTTTCAAAAGCATTACTTTCATACTTTGAAATTTAAACTAAATTTTGCTGTCACTAATATTGTTGAAAATCTTTCAAAACGGTTCGTTTCGTGACTCTTATATTATCAATCGTCCCCTGCTCTATTGAATTCTATAGTTTTATCTGTCTAAAATGTATTACATCAACACACGCACGCAAACACATACACACAGAATTACGCAGTGATTTCAAAAATATTATTGTTTAAAAATTGAATTTTTAGTGACAATAGATAATTATCTTGCAAAAGTTTCAGATTTTTAGCACTTGAAATATTGCCTTATTTCTTTCGTGGCCGGTGATGGCAATTACGACTCGACCACAGTGCCCGTCAGTGTTGATGCTGCGCCTTTCCAGAAAATCAGTTTTACGTGGTTTCTCCGTGTGTCTTCTTGGTGGGTTGGAGTTCAGTAGTATGACTTATTTAATACTTCTAAAGCATTTCAAGGTAATTCACCTTAGGATTATTCAATAACAGCAATTCAAGTTTTATTGAATATATCAAAACACGTCTAATGTTATGATGAACATTCCTACAAATATAAAAGGGCGTGATTCGTTATCATCTATAATATATCTATACTTATAATAAAGCCCAATGTGTGTATACGTGTGTGTTGCGCTCTGCAATCCAGATCGTTTGAAACTAAAGAAACCAAATTTGGTACATCAATTCCATGGATGTACGGAATAAGCACCTTTTTGCCCTTTTTCAAATTTTTGATTATAATTGTAATACTCAATTAAAATTAAAATTTCCTGCCGGAAATATCTTCCCATTTCCGTCCTCTAAATGAATAAAACAACAGTTTTTTCCTGACTAACGACGTGAGCCTTTAAAAGTTTAAAAATGATTTCAAATGATCTTGTCTATTTCCTTAATGTGTGATGTATTTGAAATTACACACTGTTAATTAATCGATCTTTTAGCTTCATTCTGAGGTACCTTTCAATTAAAATGAAGTTTTTAAAAAAGGAAATTAAAAATTTTAATCTGTAAAGCTTTACCCCAATTAGGGCAGAGAATTCTTGCATTTGACATCATAACAGACGTCGAAAATTCACTCTTTCTTTTTCTGTTCTGATAATTTACAACTCTATTTGCAACGGATACGTTCAATAATTGGTTAGTTTTTTTTTTGTTGTTTTTCAGATACTGACTGCAAATAAATTGTATTTAGGTCAATTATGTGCTTTTTTAATAAACTTGTATTTATGTTAGCTATATATTTAGCGTATATGCTGATAGTTATGCTATCGTATATGCTGATAGTTATGCTATCGTATATGCTGATAGTCATGCTATCGTATATGCTGATAGTTATGTTATCGTATATTTTGATAACAACTTAAAAAGCGATGCACATAAATGCATCGCTTTTTAAGTTGTTTTCCCCCACTCGAACGTCGTTAGGCTTAACATGTTTTCGGCCGATTATTTCAAAAGACCCTGTTTATTTTCTTAGTGCTTGAGAACTTTAAAACTAAACATTAATAATTAATCAATCTGTTCAATATGAATCTGAGAAAATTTTATTGAAAGATTCTTAAGATATTACTTAAATTAATGAAGATATTCTTTAGTGCCCAAAAGTTTTAATTGTTCATGGACTATAATTATCAAAATTAGAAGCTTAAAAATACTTTGTTGAAAAAGCTATTAAAATAGGAGTTACAAAAAATATTTAATTAAAATTTCAACAAGAATTATTATTGGCGAACCAGCGGCTACACGTATAATATTTGAAAATCTCATATTTTGGAAAATTTACTTGCATTATCTTTCTTTGCAATTATGATAGGAAGGGTAACGATATTATATCTTAATCAATATCTGAGTTTAATTTGAAGGTCCTTGAAGATTGAATTCAAAATGAACGAATAAATATTTTACTTTAATGGCAGGTAAACAAATGCACATTTGAAGAAAGGAAAAACATAGTAAATTTTAAAAAAGTGCTGCTTGATAAGTAATGCAATCGTCTCGTTACGATTTTAAAATAGTGAATATTTAAAAAGAATTTATGAAATTCATCTCAATAGTGGTAGATTCCTTATTTTCGGATCTTTAGTGGTTGTAGAAAGTATCTTATTAATTTCTAATCTATTATCGGTTGTCATATCACACGTAATATTTTAAAGATACGAGAAACGCTTTTCCGAAATAAATACATTTTTATTGTAGCTTTTTAGTAAGGATAACAGGAAAAAAGGAAAGGTGTCTTCAGAAAATTTTGAAAATCTTTTTTGAATTTGTTGGAATATTTAAATTTTGAAGGAAAGTTCTTTTTTTGAAGATTATTATGAATTGATATTTTTTGTTATTGTTATTTATTAAATTATATATTTTTTAATATTTTGTTAATGAGTTTTTCGGAAGAATGGTTGGAGCAGTGTTAGGCTGGAATGGAATATTTTATAGTGTTCCTTATTTTTATTTGGCTATTTTTATGGGGAAAATTATTTATTATTTATTATGAATTCGGCGAATGAATATTTTTAATTATCTATAAACTATTTAAAATTATTTATATGTGTATTAAACATATGACAAGAAAATTATTTATTAATATTGAATGAATTAAGTGAATGAATATTTTTAATTGTCTCTGAGCTTTTTAAAATTATTTAT
>JAPMOQ010027700.1:214810-275941 GCA_026543055.1 Argiope trifasciata | reverse complement strand
GTGCTCATTATTTCTGGTATTGGCACAAAAACTAAAAATTTTTTCCCTACAAAAATGCTCAGAGTCTGTGAATATACTGAAGAATGCTGGAGCGATACGTGTATTATAAAACACAGAATTGTTACGCAGGGACGAAAAGCAAATGAGTGTATGTCCAAAATTGAAAAAAAAGAAAATACGACTGAGTGCGCAAGGATTAAATTTACTGTGACAAAGACAAGACATGAATTGATGATGACATCACACATTGGAAAAAAACGAGAATCTGGTTTCGACCAAACATTTTCCTCGCGTGTATCATCATTTGGCAGTTACTCATTATATTCAATAGTCTCCAGACAAAAAAGAAGAATGTAACATTTCATCAGATTGTTTGCAGTTTCACCTTTTATAAAGTTATTCCTTTTAATCCGGTGAAAGTTTCTAGCTTCAAGAATAAGCAAGCTTTAGATTTGTGGTATCTCCAGAACTAGATTGCTTGGAGAAAAAGGAAATCCGAAGAGCTTTTGGTTGTGAAAGCATGGCGTATTCTGTCTTATTTTTTGTGACACAATTACCATTCCTCCATTCTTAATTAATGTTTCTGGAACTGAACACTTTGCTCTGGGAAGAAAACGCCTTTTGCCATTCGAAAATTTCTGGGTTCTGCAATTTTTCCTATTATTCCATCCCCAACTCGAGAAGCCGAAATACGCGGCTGTTTGGTGAAGAGCTGTCTTACCTCTTCGCCCTTTTGAGAAAATGTCCAGAAAGGTTGACGGCGAAAAGCTTAGTCCCTTAAGTACCCGTTCTTTCAGTTTGAGTTTGATTGTTTATTGTTTCAAGTTTTTTGAAAAAATCATATCTCAGCAAATTCTTTTTCAAAAGAGCATATTAATAAATAAATAGTTTTGGAAAGAGTGTTCCATAATATCAGTCAGTATAATTCTGCAATTTATCTTTGTTCTGTTTGTTTTCTTCCACAAGTAGATCATCATAAAGACTGGAATGAGTAGCATCTGTAAAATATATGGGTATGCAACACACAGGAAACACAATAAAATCTCTAAGCATGTTTGGCATTGAGATCGATCTATTGAATGCAGGGGGATTTCTTCCCATATAGTCTGTAAATTCTTTCACTATTATTTTTTCATATTCATCTCTTTATAATTTCCATACATCGTTGAAATGCTAGAAACCAATGCAAACTCACTCCAACAAAGAAGAGAGTGAAAATTCCGCCTCTCAATGTGACAAGGAAACAACTCGATTTTGTCGCTATCATTAGTTGGTTTTAGTTTGTTCGACCACAAACATATATATGCATGTTGACCAAAGAGTTTTAAATTGAAATGGTATTCAGAAGTGAACAAAAACTCAAAATGGTGAAGAAATCGCAGAAACACTTAACAGCCCCTCTGCTACTTTGAATATTAGAATATTCAATAAAATTCCAGATGCTGAAACATCTGTTGAAATTGATAAAAATTAGCAACTCAGAGAAATCCAAAAGTCAGACAATAAATAAGCACCAAAAAGATTCGCTTGATGCAGGACTGGTAAGGAAACAACCTAAAATCATGCCTACAATTTTTATATATTCAAAAGAAGAAAAGAAATGTATAATCATAGAGGACCTCTTTGAAAAGGAACTCCAACAGTCGGAAACTACTATCAAAATCAAATCAGTTCGACGAATCCGGAAAGAACGGCTGCCTATCACATGCAGGAGGGAAGAAGACTTGCAAAAACTTACAAAAGTTCTAAGAGAAAAAGAGGTTAGAAGTTGAATACTACTCTAAATATAATAACTGAAAGGCCTGGAATGAGCTCCTAGCATTATAATATATGATGCACTCAACAACGTACCAATCTAACATGTTCAAAGTCCTATTCGTGCACAAACGAAATGTCAATATGATCTAAATGTTCAAATGAGAAGCAGAACAGTGGACATCTGTCACCTCATCGTCAAAGCTCCTTGCGTTGTATTTCATTGGTTTAAAATCTTGAGAAGGATTGCTATTAATTGGGAAGTGTTTCATCAGAACTTCATCATAAAATCATTTGTCAATCTTCTAGGAAATCTCCCACCCAGTCAACTCAGTCCAGTGCAAAAATGATATTCCAAGTTGCAGTCTCTGAAGCGGATAACACCAGACTTTGAGGTGCATGTCTCATGAGAACTTAAATATAAACTGCTGAGGATCGAACAGACTCAATGGAACTCCCGTGCGCTTGTATTATATAACCATAGACCCACGATGTCCTTGATATCAAAAAGAGCTAACAGCATTCAAACTGATGAGGGACTATTAATGGCAAGTTACATCACTATGAATTCGCCCTTCTCCAGCAACAATAATTTAAATTTTCTTCAAATTAACCTCGGCTCAGCTTGAGCAATAACCACTCACGTCTACCCTTTGAAGTAAAATTGAAAATGGACATTCCTTCGTGCAAGAACCATATGTGTAAAGCAAAAATATGTAAGGTTCATTTAGAAATCTATTCTTTCGAAAAGTTTTTGTTTCTGAAAATTTTTGTAATCATTTATGAAATTAAACTAACTATCCATTATTGAATATAATTAATATTAATATAAATAAATAATTAATATAATTTACAATAGTAAATATCTTTTTTTAAATGTTTTAAAACATGAAAGGTTTTTTTTATCTGAGTTAGATTTAAAAAAATGTATGTTTTATATTTTTGTTTGGATTGTTACTAAGTTTTTAAATTATTTCTTATTTTTTTCAGGCATAATTATTTACTGGTATTTAGCTAAGACTTTCATGTTGAAAAATATTTCTATAGAAGAGAAGTTTTGGAAATGCATATCAAAATTACATTCAAATTCTCTTTACTTTCTATTTACATTAATTAAGTTTATTGCAACCGTATTTTGATGTATTCCGTATTGAAAGTTTATAAAGGACGAGGCACTACAATTCAGAAGGAAAAACTGGTCATTAAAATCAGCTTGCATTCAATATTCTAAGCTAAAACTTTTAAAAGAAATAATTTATTCTTTCTCGTTTGAGATATGTTTTCGTGTATATTATTAGAGTAATAAATAGGAATCAGTAACAATAATAGAGATACTATAAATTCTCGAAGCAAAGTTAGTACCGAAGAAAATAATGATTGTTTAGCCAAATTTTGTAAAAATTCTTATATTTACAAACTTTACATTGGGCATTAACGTGATGCTCATACTCAGTTTATCATAATTGGAATCCAAAAGAGGACAGGAAAACAGAAAATATTTGCTTGTATTGATGCCTTTAACTCTTGTAAAAGCAACGTAACATATTACCTAAATTATCAGAGAGCCGATGTTTTTTTTATTTTATTTTTATTTAAATGAATTCTTTAACCATTTCTATTAATTAGCCTTCTAATATCAATATAATGCAAGTCTTAATTAAATGAAATCTTAATAATCTGACTTACTTGATATTGGCGATATTTATGTTTTCATTTTGTAGACGTACTTTTAAGGTGTTTAATATTTTTATATGCTGGCAAAAGGGTTCGTTTTTATTAAAGTTTAACAGGCTTCGAAGATGGAGGCGTTGAGCAAAGTCACACTAATTATCATAAAAACTGAAAAGAAGGACTGAGACTTTTGTTAATATACGGATTATCAATAGTATTTACTCTACAACAATGGACTTATTGTAATTATTTGCACATGATTATTGTTGGCGAAATAAACGCTTTTGAACAATTAATCAATACTATATCCTATATATATATATATATATATATAATTACTAAGTATACTATTATTAATATATATATAATTACTAAAAAAATATTTCTAAAAAATCATCGATGAAATTACATTTTTTATATGATAAAATTTTAAAGATATTATAATTTCAGAAAAATATAATAATGCTTAAAAAATTTAATAAAAATTGTTGAAACACTTTTTACACTCTGCCTGTAGTCCAGATTGCTATAATGCATAATCGTATGCCTCTATAAAAACTTTCAAATGACATGACCCCTGAGAACATCTAAATAGTATTTAGTTTAAAAGAAAATAAAAATAAAATAAATATCCTTAATATAAGCAACAAATTTGTAAACATTTTGACCACTGGTATTTACAAAACTCTCATTATTTTTCGTTACTTTTTACTTTCGTTTCAATTATATCCTGATCTTATTGTGGTATTTATTTTAATCTTTCTTAGTTGTCTCCCAACTCAGGTGTTCACGCATTCTGTAATAGTACCGAATTAATCACGCTTGCCTCATTTCGATGAACTGCATTTTATCAACAAAGGAAGAAAGTATAGCAAAGTCGTTGTGTTTTTTACGGTTGGAATTGCGTACCAGGTGGCGAAATTGGTTTGTTGTTGATTCTAGGAATTGTGTTAAGTTTTATTTTCCGATGTTTATTCAAATGGGAAAGTAGCACGTGAAAGGGGTAAATGACCACTGTTATTATTACACAGGCTTTCTAACCTTTCATTTATAACAAAATTACGGAACTAATTACCGTGAATGAGGTTGTGGATTCAATAGTCGAAGCGTGTGTCCATCAGTGGGGAACGTGAAATGAATTTGTGTTTTTTACATATGCCATGAAGAAAAAGAATGGTAGGAAATATGCAGACATTGACGATATATTAAATGTCAGGAAATTTATGAAATTAACGAAAGAAAATAAATGAAAACAGACCACTTCTTCAGTGGAATTTGAAATGCTATTTTGTATCTAGCAAAAGGGGGGTCCTTTGGTTCCCTCTAAATAATCTTATTGTGTGCATGCGAGTGATAGAAATTTCGGTGTTGTAGATTTCTTTCGCTTAAAACGGGTGGGAGGGCATGCCGATAGGTGGATGCCTGTTGATAATGCATCAAAGCGTCATGAGCTGTCGGATATTAAAAGAATTCTAGCAATCGCACCACCTCCCTCTTGAAGAGAATACAGAGTGAAGAGTATTTTTAAGATTTATATCATTGAGAACACGACATTCGAGTATACATTTAGAACTTTGATCAACTTTGAAGTTTTGTAAAAAGTGGCAATAATAAGCCAAAGATTTTTATTTGGAATAGTTAAAATAAAAATAAGTATAAAAAATTGGTTTTCAGTTCATTTAAAATTCAGGGTATTTTAGCAATAACTTGTCGCAGAAAAATGAATATTGCACCGTTTGAGGATTTTCAGATGAAATTGCATTTTCGTTGATACTAAATTAATGATTATGAAAACTGTTTTGCTGAATTTTAGCATTTTAAAAATCTATATCTTTACCTACTTTCCAATATTCATTACCAACAGTTTTTATTATTCCATCAACAATCCGATCCAGTGATTTTTTTCCCATTGTTGAAAATTAAAGAGGAAGGATTTTATTTAATATCTCATATTTTATTATAAAGCTAGATTGCGTAAAAATTTCGATAATTGATGATCCAGATGTATATGTTTTGAATACAGCTATGAAAAAATAGACTCTGGTCTCCAAAAAAATTTCCATATCCCTGATAAACAGAATTTAATTGAGGCAGACATAATTGATCGGCGTTATTACAAGAGAGTTTGAACGAATCATGAATAATGTTACGAACCTGTGGTTTTGCTTCCCCGCGCTAATACTGTCATAGTAAGGAAGACAGATTTACAGTAGTCTGTATTGAATAGTGAGTGGGTTTGACATCAGTGATATCAGTGATAGCTTGGCGACTAACACGGTGATCATTTGGCAACTTGGCAACAAAATGGATAATACCCGAAACATCGATAATATTCTCGATCCGTTCATTAGGAGACGAGATACATCCAGAATGCGTACTGATTGGTCCACGAGGCTTTTAGCACCGCCTTCCGTCACTATATAATTAAGCCAGTCTGGGGAATGAGTTGAATCAAGAAGTGACACAGCACGGTCTGGAGTAGAATCGAGAAAATCTTAATTGAGACGTCTCGGAAGCCGAACGAAATACGGCGGTGGTTGACCTAGTATAGCTAAATTGAGAGGTTTTGAATTTTGAATGGATGACTGCTGAATCGCTGTATGGCGTATTCTGATGAATCCAATGTCGTGTGTAGTAGCCCGTTGTTTCATCGTTGGAAAGGGAGCTGTTCTGAACTGAGGAGTAGTCCCGTTGCGAAGTAGTGAGTCGGCACCGAGAGCAATATCCATTACCAACAGTTTTCATTATAACGTCTAGAATATGATTAAGGGTTTTTTTCCCAACTGTCAAAAGTTGAAGACGAAGGACTTTGTTTAATTTCTCATATTTTTCTAGATAAACAAAAAATTAAAGCTACAATGCCTTAAAATTTCGATAATGGATGATCCAGATATATATGTTTTTGATACAGCTATGACTACATAGCTCTGGTCTCCATAACGAAATATCCATAACCTTCATAAACAGGACCTGCAGAACAGAGAAATAATTTAGCGTCGTTAATATAAGACAGTTATTATAACAAATAATCATGAATGTTAAGTTACATCTAAACAATTTATCTGAAATTAAAAATAATCAATATAATCGGCAGAATAACTGGTTGCATTTGCCGACTAAATATTAAAAATGAAGATAAATGTGTGTGTTAATGGCCTTCTCCTTTTCTCTCTGTGGATATAATTATAAATATAGATCGAACTGAGAATGAATTCCAAGTTTCCCCAACGTCCATGGCACCTTAATTTTCGTATTAAATACCAGTAATACACCCCTTTGAATTGATGAAACCGGAATTTACTTTCGGTTTTAACTACCACAGCATTGTTATTATTAGTAAACTAAATATAATTTCTTAAATTTGGAATTTTATGATTCTAATGACAGGAAATCCTCATCCATATTATTATTACTGTGATTTTTTTTTTAATTAAATTTTTCGCCACAATTTGTAATAACTCTTTCCTTTTCTTTTTAGTTTCTCGTTTATATTTTCTCTCGTTTTATTCTCTCCTCGCACGAAGAGAGAGAATTACAATGAATAAAAAAAGAGATTTTCATTCATCTAAAACTTTCAGTCATCTCTGAGTTACCATAAACAACCCTTTTCTGAAATTTTGTTGCTCTGTCTATTTACTTGATGTATGAAAAACGCGTTGAGATGTACTGCCGAAGTTTAGTACATCGTCTTAACAATAAATCTGTACATACTAAGTAATTTTCAAAGAAAATGCATTTTTGAGGATGTATTTCTGTCTGCCTTCCCGGCTGTCAAAATATAAATAAACAGTATAACAAAAAATTGTACGAAACAGATAAAAATTAATAGATTTACATCTAGAATGAGGAGCCACGTAAAGTTTGGTACTAAATTTGTAAAGGGGATGATCGTCTGATGATTTGAGTTTTTACGATTTGCATTTTGTATACGCTGCAATTCAGTATAATAATAATTGAAATAAATTAAATTATGCTCAAACTATAACGTTAATATTTTAAGTTGAGACTCAAGTATTTTTGAATAAAATCTGCAGACAGTCTGAAAAAAGTCTTGACATTCTGATACTTTTTAATTTCTCATGCAATTAAAACAACGAAAGGATTTAAATGAAGAAAACTTATAATATGATTGTATTACTATAATTTTAGCCCTGTACAATTGAATTTTAATTGCAATTTAATTTTGGCGAAACATAAACTTAGAAATGCCAGACTGAAAAGAAAAATCAAGCACTTCTGGCTTTCAAACTCTACGGTTTCATATGCCTGTAGATGAAGGCGGTCATACTTTCACTAAAGAATAAACAAAATAGAAATCATCTTGTCGTTTGCCATCGAATTATTACACATTTTTAGCTGCTAAATTATGTGCTTGTAGAAATGCTGGCACTTAATTACTTCAAGTACTCATCTTTTCGTATTTTTAACGCAAAATTAGTGATTATTTAAACGCGAAGGGTAATTGATCTTTAGTAAAATTCTTGCAAAATCTTTTATTGCTTGATTTTACTTTGTTTAGTATACACAATTTTTAAATTTTTTAAAGCGCCTATTTGGCATAAGAGCTATGTTTTTGCGGTTTTATTTATTTTATTGAGTGAAGTTTTATTTCACTGCATATAGTAAAATTTTATTACGAATTTGGTCGCCCTTTACGACCAACTTGGTCACCAGATTTAACGGTCTTTAAAATATTCTAATGACTATTTTACGCAACTTGTTATCTTAAAGACAGTTTCAGCAAGATACTATCAAGCTGCAAATATTTATAGTCATACACCACATGCTATTGTAGAAGGTTTCATCCATTTTCTTATTACTGTGTAGCTAGATTTCCAGTGTCTCTTTTTTTCAGTTTTTACAAAATTTAAACTTTAATTTAAATTGGAATTGAATAAGCTTGAAATAATACAAAAGCATTAAAAAAACAAGCATGATTTTTTTAATATAAATGTGAAAAGATAAAACAGAGTTGTTGATGCTGAAATCTTATGTGGACTACAGAATAATTTTAATAATTTATTCAAACAATATCTGAAAGAATTATCAAATACAGATTTCGCTGATTCGCCATAAGATCAAGTTTTTAATTTGTCGAATATGTAGGAAACCAAAAAAGCAAGCGGAATAGCTCTTCTAATAACGCCAACGATTATGTTTATTTTTTTTTCTCTTTTTCATTTCTATATTTCCTATCAAAATGTCGTGAGAAATGACTATTGAAGATACTTCATAAGTAAATGTACATTAAAAAGTTTAATAAAATTATGCATGATTATAGCGAGAATTGTTGTTAATAAAATATCCCTGTGTTATTTTTAAAGTTTATTAAAAATATTTTTTTTCTCAAATCTTATTGAATAAATTATGCCAATTAAAGTCGTCTGTTGACGAATTTTGTAAGAATCAAAAATAAGTTTAAAAAACTAATACTTCAACGTTTTAAAATCATATGTCGTTATATCATAATTTTTCATTTTGGCATAATGTTGTCATGACAGAAAAGGTCTTTCTCCTAGGTTGTCATTCTTCGGTAGTTTTTCTTTTCGTGGAATTATCTTGATAATTTTAAAGAGAACTAAATTATTTGGATTTCCAGTCAGTGATTATTTAAGAAGCAGTGTCTGGTAACTGATCAGAAATATAACTTATTGAATAATAACTTATATGACGGTTAACGTATCGTGCGAGAGAACTATGCATCTCTGAAATGTTCCGTTGTTTTCTATATAAATTTTGAAATCGAATTTTATAGACTACTAGCTATTACTCGCGACTCTCTTTACGTGGAAATTTTGATGTATATGTACAAAAAACTATCCAATAATGACAAAGTTTAAAAAATTAAACCTAAACTAAAAACAATACGTTTAAAAGCTAAGCTTATAAGAAATATATATAACATAAATACAATTTAATCATAAAGATACATAACTAACAAGAATGAGATAGCCAAAACAGTATTATAAACATAATTTTTAAAACTTTATTTTAAATGAAAACATAGTTACCAACTTTCCTACGTCAGTTTAGGTAACGAACTGTTGATTAGAAATTTTTCATTTCCTTTATTCCATTTTCTATTAATTTAAAAGTAATTCAGAATGAATCTGAAAGATGGATTTATTAACAACATTTGATTTTAAATATCAAAAAAAAGGAAATAAATAAAATCATTTAAAATATTCGGTCGAAATTCTGCTAAACCTAACCTGATTTCTGTTTCTTAAAAAAACCCGAAGCTCGACTCATCTTTAGCGGGATTTGGTCTCAGCTTTTTGGCACGAAAGTTAGTTTTTAATGAATAAAAAATGAATTACTCATTTAACCAGAATAAAAAGTAGCATATATTCTATTAATGAATAGAATCAAACTGCTAAAATTCATCCAAACATCCATCCATCCATCCAAACTTTCACATTTATATTATTAGTATAGATTAGTTAACTTCTTCAAATTAAGGATGATTTATATGGAGTAATAATATTTCATAGTAAATTATTACCCTAATAAAAGCATCAGCCTCTCGTAGCAATCTTCTAAGAATGGATGCTTTTTTTTTTCTTTCCTTTTTCTTTCTATTATCTCCAGATTGTGCAAAGTTCGATCAAAGCTAAAAGATATTTTTTAGGTTTAAAAACTATATCATTTGCCTTTTTGAGATGTTAATGGCATTTCTACTCAATTAAACCAGCTCTTTTGAGTTATTAAAGAGAAAAAAAAGTTTCTTACTTCTTATGTGTTAGGGAAGGTACTATTTCCCACTTTCACTGCTATCTAATTAAATGTATTGAAAGTAAAAAAAATTCTTTTCGGTGTTTCATCAGATGCTGAAGAATTCTGCATTTATATTTTATTGTTGAAAACATAGACAGATTAGCGGCTCAATGATAAAATGGTTGTGGATAGTATGGACGAATGCATTTTGTTCTTAGATTCAATCTTTTTTCACATAGAAAGTAAGTATTTACTACGAAGGCCAAATTGGATTTTATTCACTTTTGTTGTTGCTTATTCCTTAAGTGTTGCTTGTTTCTCCCTTGTTATTGGAAAAGTGTAAATACCGAATCCACGATTGAAGGTATCTGATTGCATAAAAAAACTCAGGTTCGGTTAGAATTAAGAAATTTTTACTTGTTTTTGTTTCATTTCTATTTATTTGGATCTCCAAGTCTATGTTACATTTAAATTTGCAAATAATAGAATCCAAATTATTGTTTATAGTATCCGAAAACGAACGTCGTTATTTTCCATCAGTTTATCAAATAAACGATACTTCAAAATTATTAATTTATTTATAATTTTCTATACCAGTTAATTTTCACATTTATCAGTATACTTTGTGAAATATTTCGAGCACAATTTTAAAATAAATATAAAATTGAAATAAAAATTAATATATAAATTAATATGTAATTTCATATTGCAAACAAGTTACTACGATTTAATAATGAACAAACTTCATAATAGTTTATTACGATTTCATTCATGGAAATACATATTATAGATACATAATTTACTGATTAAATGTTATGTAATGGCGCAATTTTTTGATTTTTTATTTAAATGTACACTAATTGTGGAGTAAATGCCTTTTGAGATTACTATTAATTTAAATATTTTTTTCCTTTCAGGAAATATTCAAATCGTTTGCAGTGCATTCACTCAATCACTTCATGAAAAATTTTATTCGATTATCAAAAATGTAACACAAAAGTAAGAAAACCTATGATCACCCATCTAACTTAAGAAAAGAAAACTAGCATCTGTTTGTGCTATGTATAGAGAAAAAGTGTATTATCGTCAACGAATCATAAATCGTTCACTATTAACTAATAAGTATCAAATTCTTTGTTATTTAAATGGAACTAAAGCTTTTACTATTGTTTATTAAAAAATATGTTTTCCTCATTTTATTCAATTACTTGAATTCCTGTCAAGATGTGTTTTGATTTATTTTGAATTTCTTCAACTTAAATAAAGGAAAATTTTAGTTAAATTAATTATGCAGTAATTTTTTATTTATGGAAACTTCAAACATACACTATTCGAGAGTAATCTATCACCTCAATCTGAGAAGAAGCCACTCTCTTTCAAAATATTACAACAAGCTCTTTTGCTACAATGACCGACAGAGAACCTTTGTTTATCTCATTTCTTGGCATAATAAAGAAACAAAGTTCTTTTTTCTTTCCAAAAAAGATAGGTCTAACTTCTGGAGAAGTAGAAACCCAGTCCTTAAAGCCTTATTGGAATTTTATGTTTGACACTGGTCCAATTCATTTCCTTACTGACTTCTTAGACAAGGTTAGAAGAAATTCAGAATTAATTTGAATTTATTTGAGAATTGTCTCTGGAGACAATTCAGAGCATTTCATCTACGGTTCTTAAAATGTATACTGATAGCATTAAAGAAGATGGTGGCATTTCTGGTAGTGGTTAGCACAAGGAAACTCCTTAAAAAGTTGTTGATATTTTGATCAGAGATCAAGACAACTGTTCTGTATTCAGGTCTATAAGGTTTCTTCAATATATTGACACGTCCTCTGAAATCGTCTTCGAGGACAATTTTAGTTTAACGAAGAGTCGTGCTTCTATAAATCCCCTTTCTCACTGCACGAGTATGAGAGATAAGATTATGAGGAATATCTTAGACCTTGTTGCCAGACTTTCCGTGGTGCACGCTATTCAATTTCAGTGGGTCTCCTCTCATATTGGATAAATGGTAATGAATTAGTTGAGAAATGAGCTAAGACAGACTCATCTAACATATTTCATAACAACCCAAATCTTCCTTATTTTGAAATCTCCTTTATCAAAAGTTAGCTTTGAGTTGACTCTTTGGGGAGTCCCACCTGTTCAATCTTAATATCTTGGTAAGAGACCTAGTTTGTATCACCGTCTGAATATCTCTAAAAAACGACAATCTTTACTCCCGTTTTGCAGTGGACAAACCAAATCCCTTAATTTCCACCACGGAAAGAGGATCTTCAATTATTGTCTTTGCTTCGGGAATGATCAGACCTCCCCCAAACATATTCTTGAGTGTTTGCATTATGATACATTTGAGATTCTTATTAATCCTTTTTTTTGTTTTTGAAGATTTTGTTTTTATGGAATTGGTATAGAGCAACTATACCACTTATGATTAGAAACAACAACCAGAAATTTCAAATAAAAGTATAAGAATACTTTTTTTCTATACGATCTTAAAGTAAAAAATAATTAATACTGAAGTATAATATTTTCCTTCAATTCTACTATACTCATTCAAGGACTAATATTCTGATAATAATTTAAAATGACATTTAACTGAAATATCATGATACTTCTGGAAAATAGAAAGGTTAGAAATTGACAAAGAAAAATATTTGTTATTTGCATGGGTTCACAGTCAAAAAGTAATTTGTTTTAAGTTTGGTATTGATGATTTTCCTATGATTTCTTCTCCTTTGCTATAAATTTTCTTTGTTTTTTCCAACCACTTTTCGAAAGATATGCAATCTGAAAATTTGCTTTCACATATTTTCTGTCTCCCACGTCTGGAAGCGTACGATGTATATCCCATACTACTTTTGCTAACTTTAACGGAATCATTCGACTATTTCTAACACTTCTTCAGTGATTTGAAGAGTCCTATTATTGTATTTTTTCATAAATGATTTTTTTGGCCATCAATATACTTAATTAAAATGTCTTCAGTGTAGTCTGTATTTTAATGCCATTTATCATTCTTTTATTTCTAATTGTTGACAAATTTAATGGAAGCGATTATAAATTACAAATTTCATGGAATAATCAATGCAGTTGAAAGACATATAGTGTATTATACACTGTATTGGTCACATTTTATTATGCAATATTCCGTAGTATTTGTTTTTGTAAAAGGTTATAAATGGGTTACATACCCATTTGTAACAAACCCATGATATTTAAAGCTACTGTTTGTGGCGCTAAGATTGGAGCCAAATGTAGAAGTTTCGGTCGGTAACGTCAACGAAAACAAAAGATTAAGGAAACCAGAACTAGTATTTCATTGATAAAATTTATCTCCAAACGAAGGGGCATCAAATTATGCACTAGAACTTTTATTTTTTCTATATTGTAAGTAAAAATTAATTCCCTCACAGTTTTAGTTCTAAAAAATGTATTTTCCTTTAACTAAATGAAGCATAATGATCCTTCATTTCAGTGCTACTGACATGTGTTTTTCATGTGACTTAGTATTCATATTAATTGCAATGGATTTATATAATCCTTTAATTGCAATTTCTCCACTTTCCTCGTTATTTATCTAGTGGTGCCATTTTTTAATTTCCTGTTTGTATTTACTCCTATGCTTTTTCTATAACAATAGGCCCAGTTTTTGGATTTTTTTGTTTTTTCGATATACTGCATTAAATAAATTTTTCTTCATTAAATTTTTCAATCAAAGCATTAGAAGTTGTTATATCCAATTCTGTTCCTGTGTCATTCATTTCATTTTGATATATTCCCTGTTAAAGTTTTCATTTTCGAATTTATATTGTGAGTAATATTTCTATTTATATGGCAAATACATAGCAGATGAAAAGGTTTAGTATCTAAAAGGATATTCAAGCATTTAAAAATGAATTTGAATGATCACTCATCAGAACTAAAATTTTTAAATTGGGTATTCTATTTTAAGTCTATTAAAGAGGGGTAAAATAATAAAGGTTTCAGTTCCTGAAGAGACTATTATAGCTACCGACAACCATTCATGATTTGTCATGTACAATTATCATTTTAAAGCAAGCTTATATTGATTTGTTCCATGGGTTGAGTAAATCACAATTCATGCATTCCCGTACATTTCGAGTCGTTTTTCTTGGGCATTATTCATTAGTCCAAGTTATAAGTCGTTTTACATATAGAAGAATAGTCTTTTGAGATCCCTCTAACAGACTTAAAAATATGTATTGAATTTTTCTCGTCACTTCTTATTTTTTAAATCATTAATATGATGGATGTAACATCATCTTGATGCCTAAAAGTTTTCTCCAGAATTTCAAATTCTCAGTTTATGTTGCAGATATCTTAACTGACTGACTTCAGCCGATTTCTTCTTTTTGTAGAAAAGTCAGGCCTAGTATCATGTATCTTCGTCATAAATATCACCACACAAAGGCATGCAACAAGACCAGTCTTTTTTCCTCTAGTCAAACATTATCTGCAAGTCTTAAATTTATTTTCTTGATGGAAATATTGTTACAACAACTATTTATGTAATCCCATTGAAAGTTTCCGTACACATTTTTATATTTGCTGGTGTAATTAAATTTACTATATACCCATGTCTTAAAGTCTGTTGGAGAGATCTTAGAAGACTATCCTTCTATATATAAAAACGACTTATAAGTTGGACTAAGGAATGATGCTCTAGAAAAAATGCTCGAAATATATGGAAATGCCTAAATTGCGATTGACTCAACCCATGGAACAAATCAATATGGCCTTGCGTTAAGACGATAATGGAACATGACATAAATCACGAATGGTTGACAGTAGCTATAATAATCTCGTCAGGACCCGAAACCTATATTATTTTACCTTTCTTTAATAGCATTAAAAAATGAGTACCAAATTTAACAATTTCACTTCTGATGAGAGAGGACACAATTTCATTCTTAAATACTTGGGTATTCTTTTAGATACTAAACCTTTTTATCTGCTATGTATTTGCAATATGAATCGAAATATTAATCACAATATAAATATGAAAATGAAAACTTTAACAAGAAATATATTAAAAAGAAATGATTGACATAGGAACAGAATAGGATATAGCAACTTCTAATGCTTTGACTAAAAATTTAAATGAAGAAAAAGTTATTTCATGCAGTACTTTAAAAAAACACAAAAAGTAAAAAAAAATGCATTTATTGTTAAAGAAAAAGAATAAATAAAATACAATCATGAAATTCAAAAGGTGGCACCACTAGATAAATTATGAGGAAAGTGGGGAAATGCAATTAAAGGGTTAAATAAATCCATTCCAATTATAATGAATGCCACCGCTATGACACTCTTCATAACAACTTCGTAAGAATCTTCAAATAATAACTTGGTAAGAATCTTCAAATAATAACTTCGTAAGAATCATAAAAATAGAAAGAGGCAAGATGACTCAATGAGATGAGCTTTTTTAGGTTAGACGAAAACATATTTGTTATTACTAAAACAGCGGGGTAATTAATTTTTACTAACAATGTAGAAAAAATAAATGTTCTAGTCTATAACTTGGTGACCCTTCGATTGGAGATAAATTTTACTACTTCTACTTCTACTTACTACTTTTACTACTATTTATACTTCTTCCGGTTTCCTTTTTTTTTTCGTTGACTTTACTGACTGAAACTATTACGTTTGGCTCCTGTCTTGGATTCAAAAAAGTCGTTCTATAGATCAATGTTCACCAATTTGTAATCTTTAACTAAAACAAATGCTACGGAATACTGCCCAATAAAATGTGACCAATGCAGTGTGTGCATACACTATATGTCTTTCAACTGCATTGATTATTCTTCAAAATTTGTGGTTTGTATTCGTATGCATTATATTTGTCCACACTTAGAAAAGAATGATAACTGGCATCGAGATACAGACTACATTGAAGAGTATTTAGTTAGGTATATAAATGCGCAAAAAAAGAAAAAAAACATTTCTGGAAAAATGGAAACATAGGACGCTTCTAATCACTGAATACATAAGTATTAGAAAAGGCAAATGATTCCGTTAGATTCAGCAAAACTAGTTTGGAATGCATTGCATATGCTTCCAGGCGTAGAGGACGAAAAATCTAGGAAAGGAAATTTTCAGATTGAATCTCTTTCGATTAGTGGTTCGCATAAACAAAAGAAAATGCTAAAAATATCGAAAGATCCACAAAACAAAGAATTATCAAGATAAAAAAAGAAAAATTTTTTAAAGAAATCATAGCAATATTATTAATAAATTTTTTTAAAACCAATTACTTTCCGACTGTGAACCTATGCAAATACCTAATTTTTCTTTGTCATTTCTAACTTTTCTTTTTTCGAGGAGTATCATATTATTTAAATCAAAAGTCATTTTAAATTATATTCAGAATGTTAGTCCTTGAAAGAGTTAAACAGAATTTAAGGAAAATGTTATACTTCCCTATTAATGTGTTTTTTTCCTTCGAGCTAGCATAAAAACAAAGTATTTTTATATTTTTATTTGAAATTGGTTGTTGTTGTTTCGAATCTGAGGTAGTACAGCTGCTCTGTACTACTTCGAGGAAAACAAAACCTCCAAAAACTACAATGGATCCCTCAGAAACTCAAATATATCAAAATGAAAACACTCAAGAATATATTTGGGGGTGATATGATCATACCTGCAGCAAAAAAAAAATAAAGGAAGATCCTCCTTCCGTGTTGGAAATTAATGGATTTGGTTTTTCCAGTTTAAAAATGAGAGAGAAGTTTGCCGTTTTCTAAAAATATCCAGACGGTGACAAAATTCAGGTCTCTTACTAAGATATCCATGGTGAACAGTTGAGACTGTCCAAAGAACACTCAATGGCATATTTGATAGAGGAGATTCCAAAGTAAGTTAGCGTAGCATTACTATCAAATATGTTAGCTAAGTCTGTCTTAGCTAATTTATCCGCTATCTCATTACCATTTAAACCAACATGTGAGGGGACCCACTGAAAGTGTATAACGGGCTCCGCGGAAAGTCTGGCAAAAAGGACGAATTATTCTTGAAGATCTTATCCCTCATATTCGTCCAATGAGAAAGGGGATTTATAGAAGCACGACTCTTCGTAAAAATCCAAATGTCCCGGAAGACAATTTCAGATGGCGTATCAATGCATTGAAGAAATCTCGTAATTGCAAGAAGTTTGGGCCTGAATACAGAACAATTGTCATGATTGCTAATCAAAATATCAATAGCATTTTAAGGCATTTCTTTGTGCTAACCACTACTACAAACACCACCATTTTCTTTATTGCTATCAGTGTACATTAAGATGGAATGCTCGGAATTGTCTCCAGAGACAATTCTCTAATATTTTCAAGTACTTCTGACTATTTGCTATCCTTTGCTAAGACATCAGCAAGAAAATGAATTGGACCAGGGTCAAACATAAAATTCCAATAATATTTTAAAGACTGGGGTTCCTCTTCTCCATGAGGGATACCCATCTGTTTTGTGAAGGAAAAATGACTTTGTTTCTTTAATAAGCCATGAAAGGAGATAAACAAAGTTTCTGTGCTGATCATTCTAGCTAAAGAACCTCTCGTAATATTTTGAAAGACAGTGACTTCTTCTCAGAGAAAGTAGAGATATATCACTCCCGAATAGTGGTTATTTAAAGTTTTCATAAATTAAAAAACGACTGCATAATTAATGTATTTTAAATTTCCCTTTATTTAAGTTAAAGGAATGCATAATAAATCAAAACACATCTTGACAGGAATTCAAGTAATTAAATGAAATCAAGAAAACATGTTTTTGAATAAACAATAGCAAAAGCTTCAGTTCATTAAAGAAGAAAGAATTTACTACTTATTAATTAATAGTGAAAGATTTACGATTTGTTGACGATAATATCGTTTTTGTCTATACATAGCACAAACAGATGCTAGTTATCTTTTCGTAAGTTAGAAGTGGGCTCATAGGTTGGCTCACTTTTGTGTTACATTTTCAATAATAGAATAAAAATTTTCATGAAGTGATTGAGAGAATGTACTGCAAACGATATGAATATTTCTTTAAAGGAAAAAAAATATTTAAATTATTCGTAATCTCAAAAGGCGTTAATGCACAATTAGTGTACATATAGATAATATTTAAATGACAAAAATTGCACCATTTTATGACATTCAATCAGCAAGTAATGTACCTATAATATGTAATTTAATGAATGAAATTGTCATAAGCTATTAAGAAGTTAATTCATTATTAAATCTTAGTAAATTGTTTGCAATATAAAATTAAATTTACTCATAAATTTTTATTTTTATTTTATATTTATTTTAAAATTGTGCCTGAAATATTTCACAAAATATTCTGTCATTTGTAAAAAAAACAACTGGTATAGAAAATTATAAATAAATTAACAATTTTTAGGTATCATTTATATGATAAACTGATTTAAAATATCCGCTTTTGTTCTCGGATACTGTAAACAAAAACTTGGATTCTATTATTTGCAAAAATAAAAGTAACATTGAAAAGTTGATCCAATTAAATAGAAATGGAAACAAAACAATTAGAAATTTTTTAATTCTATCTCAATTTGAGTTTTTTAATGTAATCAGATACCATAAATCGTCGATTCAGTCTTTGCACTTTTCCAATAACACAGCAGAATAAAGCAACGCGGAAGAAATAAGCAACAACAAAAAGGACTAAAATCCTATGTGGCTTTCGGAATAACTACTCACTTACTCAAGAACAAAATCCATTCGTCCATCAATCCTCAACCATGTTATGATTGAGCCGCTAATCTGTCTATGCTTTGAACAATAAAATATGAATACGAAATTCTTCAGCATCTGATGAAACGCCGAAAGGATTTTTTTTACTTTCAATACATATAAGTAGTGAAAGTGGAAACATAGTACCTTCCCTATCACATAGAAAGTAAGAAATGTTTTTTTACCTTCAATAACTCAAAAGATGTGGTATAAATTGAGTAGCAATGCCATTAACATCTCAAAGGCAAAGGTTATAATTTTTTTACCTTAAAAATATCCTATAGAGTTGCTAAAACTTTGAACAATCTGGAGATAGTAGAAACAAAACTGAAAGAAAAAAAGCATCCATTTTTAGCAGCTTACTACAAGAGATTGATGCTTTTCTTAGGGAAACAATTTATGATTAAACAATATTGCTCCATTTAAATCATTCTTAAGTTGAAGAAGGTAATTAATCTATGCTAATATTATAAATTTGAAAGTTTGGCCGGATGGATGTTTGTTACCCAAACACGCCAGAACGGCTGATCCGAATTGGATGAAATGTACCACAAAGTTTATTTTTAGGAATAGAACACAGGCTACTTTTTATTCCAATTATTTGAGCGATCGATTTTTTATTAATTACAAACTAACCTTCGCTCATAAATGCCACAGATGAGTAAGACTCCAGGTTTCTTTAACCAACAGAAATCAGGTTAGGAATAGCAGAATTTAGACCGATTATTTCAAACGATTTTATTTATTTTCTTTGTGTTTCAAGCACTTAAAATCAAATGTCGTTAAACAATCGATATTTCTTATTCCTTTTGAATTATTTTTAAATTAATAGAAAACAGAAAAACGGAAATGAAAAATTTCTAATCAACAAAGCGTTACCCAAACTGGCGAAGGAAAGTCAGACATTTGCGTTACACCAATTAGCGTTAAAATTTCGTGAGTGATTATTGACAACTGTGTTTTCATTTAAATCAAAGGTTTAAAAATTATTTGTATAATACTGTTATGGCTATAACAATCTTGTTAGTTGTGTATTTGTATTATTAAATTGTATTTATGTTGTATATTTTTCTTATATGCTTAACCTTTTAAAGGTGTCGTTTTTTGGTTAGGTTTAATTTTGTTAATTGGTAATTTTTTGATAGTTTTTCGTACATAGAAATCAAAATTTCAGCGCAAACAGAGCCACGGGTAATAGCTGGGAGTCTATATAATTCGATTTCAGAATTTCTACGAAACACAACGAAATATTTCAGTGATGCAAATATAGTTATCTCGCACTATATGTGCTCCTGTCATATAAGTATTTAATTATTCAATATGATATAAGGTTATATTTCTGATCAATTACCAGACATTGCTTCTTGAATAATCACTGACAGAAAATCCGCGAAATTCAGTTCACTATAAAATTATCAAGGTAAATCCACGAAAAGAAAGACTAAAGAAGAATGACAACCACAGAGAAAGATCTCCTTCTCTGTGATGACAACATAATGCCAAATTGAAAAATTATAACATAATGATAAACGATTTTATTAAGATGCAGTAGTAGTTATTTATTTTATTCTGACAAAATTCGTTAGCAGCCAACATTATTAATGTAATTTAATCCAGAAGATTTGAGAAAGAATAAATATAATTTGTTTGTAAATCCCTTTAAAAAAACAGTGGAATAGTTGATTAACAATACTTTCTATAATGATAGAGATGGCTATTATTATGGAGAAAAAAATTCTCTGTAATGATAGACATAACTGAAAATTAGATGCAATTTAATATTCATGATTCTTTCAAACTGTCTTATAATAATGACTTTCAATTATGTCTATCTTAATTAAGTTGTGTTTAGGAAGGATATGGAACTTTTTTATGGAGACAAGAGCTATGTCGTCTTAACTGTATTAAAAACAAAAAATGTCTATATCATCCATTATCAAAATTTTAAGGTATTGTAACTTTTTTTTTTATTTATCTTGTAAAATAAGAGATATTAAACAAATTCGTTCGTCTTCAAATTTTCACAGATTATTGATGGAATAATGAAAACTGTTGGTAATGGATGTTGGAAAAAAGGTATTAAAATGCATATATATATCTATATTTAAAATGTTAAATTTCAGCAAAAAGTTTCCATGATGATTATTGTAGTATCATTAAAAAGACAATGTCTTGAATTTCTGGAAAGGTGCAATATATGTTTCTGCAACAAGCCAGTGCTAAATAAGCTAAATTTTAATTAATCTCCAGCTAATGAAATATTAATTAAAAATATCATAGAAATTAAACCCAATTTTCTTTTTTTTTACGAACTATGCATTTACAAAATTTGGCAACTCTAAGCCAAATGTTCTGATCAGTATAATGCCACCACACGCGCATATTCATCATTGTTAAAGAAAAAAATGTTTTCCTAGTACCGATCTCTAGTTTAATGTTGACCTTTTTACAACATTTCAAAGTTTATCATTTCTAAATGTATCATCGAATGTCGTGTTGTCATTAATATAAATCTTAAAAATATACTTCACTCTGTGCTCTCTTCAATTGGGAGCTGGTGCGATTGAGAGAATACTTTTAATATCAGATAGCTCATGACGCTCGGATACATTATCAACAGGCATGCACATATCGGCATGCCATGCCACCCGTTTTGAGAGAAAGAAATCTACTCCACCGAGCTTTCTATGTGAAAACACACACGCACAGTAGGATTAGTTAGCACGAACCAAAGGACCCCCATTTTTGAGAGATACAAAATAGCATTTCGAATTCCCACTGCAAGAAGTAGTCTGTTTTTATTTATTTCTATTTTCTTTCGTTAATTTCATAAATTTCTTGGCATGTAATATATCGTTAGGGGCTGCATATTTCCTACCTCCTTCTAAATTCGCACCATATGTCTAAAACAAGAATACTTTTCTCGTTCTCCACTGATAGAGACAAGCTTCGACTGAATCCACAACCTCAATCACGGTAATTAATTGTGCAATATTTTTATAAATGAAAGTTTAGGATTTACAAGGAAGTCTGTGTAAAATCACAGTAGTCATGTACCCCTTTCATGTGCTACTTTCCAATTTCAATAAATATCGTAAAATAAAACGTTCCAGCCACTTAAAATTCCCAGCCACTATCACAAACCAATTTCCAAACCTGTTAAGCAATGCTAAGTTAATACGAAAAATAAATTAATGAAAATTTAGTAAATACGAGTAGTAGGAATGTTTTAAAAATTTTGTTGTTTATTTTAAAGACATTTGAGAGATAAAGAGAAAAAGGTTTTGAATCCACAACCTCTTTCACGGTTATTAGTTCCGATATTTTATTATGAATAAAAGTTTAAGAAGCCTGTGCAAAATAATATTGGTCCTGTACCCTTTTCACTTACTACATTCCAATTGGAATAAACATCGGAAAATAAAACGTAACACAATTCCGAGATTCAACAACAAACCAATTTCACCATCTGGTGAGCAATGCTAACAATAAAAAACCCCGTGCATTTGCTATACTTTCTTTCTTTGTTGATAAAATGCAGTAAATTGAAATAAGACACAGCGGGATTTCTTTTCTGATATTCTCAGGGGTCATGCCATTTGAAAGTTTTTATAGATGCATGCAATTATGCAATACAGTAATCTGGTCTTTAAGCAGATTGGAACGACTGTTCCAACAAACTGTAATTGAATTTTTCAACTTTACTATATTTTTTGAAGTTATATCTTTAATATTTTATCACATAATCAATTCAATTGCTTCGATAAAATTATTATAAGTATTTTGCTTAATAATCATATATACACACTCATAAAATTATTAAAAAAATCAAAACCCATTTCTTGATCAACAAAAATTAAAACGAAACCAACTAGGTTGAAATAGAAATTAAAACTCAATTCAGAATTACACGCTAAAAGTTGACAAAATGAAAGGTAAATGAATAAGAACCAATTAATGAAACAAAGCCAAAATACTATACTCAAAGAATTATTTAAACGAAACAGAAACAGAAGTTTTGATTCGGTTGTCTTATTTTGTTAATTAATATATATATATATATATATAATATATAGGATATTTTATTTGTTAATTGTTCAAAATTTTTTTATTTCGATAACAATAGCCATCTGTTAAGAATAATAACAATAAATTATTGTTATGCAACAAATAGTGTGGATAATAGTTTTTTTAACATAATTCTCAATTCTTCTTTACAGTTTGAATGCTAATAAGTGTGACATTGCTCAATACTTCCCGCTTCGATGCCTAGAAAACTACAATAAAAACGAACCATTTTGTCAACAAGTAAAAAATATTAAACGCCTTAAAAGTCCTTCTACAAACTCAAAACAACAACATCGCCAACATCAAGTAAGTCAAACTATTAAACTTTCATTTTATTAAGACATGCATTATAATTATTTTGATACTAGAATGTTAGTTAATAGAAATGGTTAAAGAAATCTTTTAAATAAAAAGAAAATAAAAAATCGTCAGCTTTCTGATTATTAGGATAAAACGTTATGTTTATTTTACAAGAGTTAAAAGTATAGATAAAACAGAAATATTTTCTCTTTCCCTGTTCTCTTTTGGATTCGAAGTTTTATAAGCTGCTATGGAGCATCGCGTTGATGCGCTATGTAAATTTTGAAAATACACGAATTCTTACAAACTTTGGCAAAACAATCATTATCTTCTTCGGTGATTAGTTAGCGTAGAGGATTTGTAGTACCTCTATTATTGATATTAATTCCTAGACATTTGTCTAATAATATGTTTGATACACGAAAACATATATCTCAAACGAGACAGAATCAATTGTTTATTTTAAAGGTTACAGTTTAGTTATATTAAGGCCCCGTTTAAAGAAACACTAGGGATATTTTGGGACGGACCTCGTAATTTTGAACTAAGATCAGATGACGAGGATGACACCTGATCTGGCATCCCTCTCTGCCCACCACACCACAAGAGATGGGAGGACGTTTCGCCGGACAGATTTAACGTGCAAGAGACCCCTCACACGACGGTTTTTCGATGGAACTGAAATCCTCTGGTTCCGAAGCCGATACCTTACCACCAGGCCACCACGGCCCCGTTACAGTTTAGAGTATTGAATGCAAGATAATTTTAATTAGCAATTTTTCCTGATGAATTGTAGCATCTAGTGCTTTATAAACTTTCAATTCGGAATACCTCTAAATACGGTTGCAATATACTTATTTATTGTAAAAACAGAAATGAAAGAGAATTTGAATGTAATTTTCATAAGTATTTCCAAAGCTTCTCTTCCATAGAAATACTATTTAAAATGAAAGTCTTAGCTAAACACCAGTAAATAATTAAGCCAGAAAAAAGTAAGAAAAAATTTAAAAATTCAGTTACAAACCAAACAAAATGAAAAAAAAATAAAAATTCTTTTATCTAATACATACATTGGATAAAAGAATCGTTTTCTGTATTGAAACTTTTTTCCAAAAGAAAAAAATATTATATCTTAAAATTTTCCAAATATTAAAATATTTATTACAGTGAATATTATTAATTATTATTTATTTATTTATATTAAGATTAACTCATATTAAATAATGGATAGTTGTTTTTCATTATTCATTGCAAAAATTTTCAGAAATTAAAATTTTTCCAGTCTAAAATTCTAAAAGAGCCTTGCATTTTCTTGCTTTACACATATGGTTATTGCACGAAGAGAACGTCCGTTTTCAATTTTACCATAAGCAGTGGACATGAATGGTTGTTGCTTTCGCTCTTTCGACGTTATTTATGAGAAAATTTAAATTTTGTTGGTGGTGAAGGGCGAATTCGTAGTGATGTTAATTGCCAATAATAGTCCCTTCAGTCTGTTCTATGCTTCAGTTTATACAGAAGTGCAAAATATATATTTTAATGCTAGGATGCCTCATTCCAGGCGTTTTATTTATTATATGTCCAGTAGTAGTCAGCTTCTCACTTCTTTTTCTCTTAGAGATTTTGTAAGCTTCTGCAAGTCTTCTTCCCTCTTGCGTGTGATAGGCAGCTGTTCTCTCGGGATTCATTGAACTGTAGTTTCAGACTGTTGGAATTCCTTTTTAATCAGGACCTCTCTGTTTATACTTGGCTTTTCTGATATATAAGAGTTGTAGGCATGCTTATAAGTCGTTTTCTTGTGATTTTTTTTATTATGCGGACTTTTTTGATATTTTTTTACTGTCTAACTTTTGGATTTCAGTGAACTTTTCAAATTTATCAATTTGAACAGATGTTTTAGCTTCTGGTATTTTGTTCAATATTCTAAAAACCTAAGTAGCAAAAGTGTTTCGGCTCAATACTTCGATCTCAATGCCCGACTATCTTAGAGGTTTTATTCTGTTTATTTTGTATTGCATATCCTTACATTTTAGAGATGCTACTCATTCCCGTCTTTATGAGGGTGTATATGGGAGAAAACAAACTCAACAAGGATGAATTGCATAAG
This sequence comes from Argiope trifasciata, assembly GCA_026543055.1. Taxonomy (NCBI): domain Eukaryota; kingdom Metazoa; phylum Arthropoda; class Arachnida; order Araneae; family Araneidae; genus Argiope; species Argiope trifasciata. Next base: position 250,567 of record JAPMOQ010027700.1, on the reverse strand, counting down.
CATACTAACACACCTTCCAACACTATTTCGGTGAGATATTCTTTCTCAGTTACTTGAAATAATAAACAATCTAACGTAATTTTAAAGAAAAAGAACTTAAGGGACTCAGCGTTTCCGTGGCAACATTTCTGGACATTTTCCTAAAACGCCGAAGAGGTAAGACAGTTATTAACTAAATAGAGTTACAGTTCAGCTTCTCGAGGAGTTAATAATCGGTAATAATTACAGAAACAAGAAATTTTCGAATGGCAAAAGGTATTTTCTGCATACAGCAAAGTGCTCAGTTGAAGGTAAAATAATTAAAATCGGAGGAATGGTAGATGTGCCACAAAAAAAAGTAATAAAGGATACGCTATGCTTGCACAACAAAAAGTTTTTTTTCCCTTTTTTAGCATACTCAGATGGACTTTTAGTGCATGCGTACCAATTCTGCGTTCCATGATATACGTATCGTTCCAACTTTCTACAGTATATTCAAGGAAGTAATCATTTTGTGTAGGGAAAAATTCATAGTTTTTGCGCCAATACCCGAAAGAATGAGCTGTCTCAGTTCTCATATATTCAGATAGGAAGAACTATTACATGTGAAATTTAATCTTGATTGATTGAACCGACAGGCTGTTAAAGGTCCATACATTGGCTAAGATTTTAATGGCTATTCTGTATATGCAAATACATCTCTGACACGGAAGGCATCTCTTTACTAAAGGAGAAGTACATAATTTTTAATAAATAACAAAAAGGAGACTGTAACTAGAAACTATAGAAATGATGTGCTTGTATTCGGATAGAATGGCGTGAATGTTAGTATTTGAGAAATTATAAATTTTTAAAATATTTTTTGAAAATTCCACAAATTATCTAACTGCATATGCTATGACTCATAAAATTTACTTTATGATTAAGCACTTTGTAAAGGTAAAAATTTAAAGAACATAGAAATAAGCAATTAGAGAATGGAGAGCATGTAAACATTGTATTAAAATAAATTATTGCAATCTTTTTCTGAAGTTATCTTTGTAAACACAAAAATATTTCTTATATTTTGTAAATAAGATTGCATTTTATAGCTGATTGTGAACAAGTAACATTGTATTACATATGCTGATAATGTTTAATGAAATGTAAGCAAAAAACTGAAAGAGGAAGGTGAATTTATTTTTTAAATGATACTAAGAATATTATATTGAATAGTGATGTCTTTTTAATTGCCCAATCAATACGAATTCTAGACAGAATTGAAGGATGCCGCTTATACTGCTTAAAATATCGTTTCAGCAACTCGATAAGAAGAGAAATGAAATGATTAAAAATTGATGCACAATATGTTTGAGCATTCTATGCCTTCTTTCGAAATAAAAAACTTTATTATGTTTAAATCTTTAAAATTGAGAGCTTTAAAAAACATCGGCAGTTGACTCATCTAGAATTTAAAAATTTGTTGAGGAAAGATGCAAATTTTCATTTGTATGCAGATAGTATAAATAAATTATTGGGAAATTCTCACAATTTTCAAAAAATTCCATTTCACCTCGCATAATTTAAGGAATATCCCTTAATTTTTCTCTCCGAATAAAAAACCTTTTGGCTGAAATTCGTGTCCACGAATCTTGAATCACATTATGCTTTTGTTTGAAAATTTTAAAAATAAATATATTAATGATGTAGAAAAAGTCATATTTTCAAGGTTTTATGTGTTAAAACAATTAAAAAAATTTTGTTGACGCTCGTAAAATTAGCTTATGCTTTTGTTAAAAATATTTAAAAATAAATTATTCAATCATGAAAAATGAGATACATTTTCAAGGTTTCATGTAATAAATATGATTTTCATGTTAGTAAAGTAATTGATTTAGCTCTTGAAAACGTTTTCTTGACATTGCGTTTCTCTATAGCTGGTTCAAGGAACAAAAGAAAAATAACTGTATAAATAAGTTTAAATTTTCACACATAATTTAAAGCTAATAATACTACAAAATGCATATAACTGAATATGTCCATGATGTTAAAAATTCTTAATGGACCCGATAGAATGAAATGTACTTTGTACATCTTTTATGAAAAAAAGTAAGTTATTCAACAATAATTTAAGGTTGGATTTTATAGCAACACTGAAAAAAGTTACATGGCGGTAAATTCAATAGTTTTAATTTCGTTGAAACTAAAGAAAAATTGCATATCCTTTAAAACGGTTAGTGTTTAAATTTTAAAATAATGTGAAACTTTTATATTTTAAGTTTTCATGAAATATTACGGAAATGTGACGAAAATCTTGGTTTGTTTTGATTTCAAATGAAATTTTCATTCAATATTCCTCCTCATAATGTTAACTAAATTGTTTTCCTAGTTTTAAAAAGAACATTTTGAAATTTCATCCAATTCAGAAACTTTTTCACATTAATTGATAAACATTATTTCCTGTCAAATATCTCTTTCCTTTATGTGAAATGTATCTGTTTTTCTTCTACTTTAGCATTTTTCATTTTTTCAGAATGGATTACAAAAAAATATTCTTAGAATTTTGGCTTCCCACTATCTTCATTCTCAACTGTATTAAAACCTGCATCACATTAGACATTCTGGCCTTCCTATCATGTTTCACAATAGTGGTTGTTCTACAAATATGCACATTGAAAAAGAAAAGCAAAAGATTCCGAAATAATTTAGTTCAAGTACCGGTTACCAAATCAGCGAAGCATATTTCCACACAAACATCTCAAATTAAAATCTCTTCAATTGGAACACAGACAATAGATATAAGCCAGAAATTGAAAATTAAAATAGAAGCACAAAGCCAGACACACTCGAGCCTTATATCCACTGGAAGCCAAACGATTAATCACAAAAAGGAAAATGGAACTCAGACCGAAGAAAATAATGGACAAGCAAAAGCGGAAATTCCAACAATAGAAATCAGTAGTAATAAACCCAAAAAACAAACTGAGAAAGAAGAAAACAACAGCTATAGAGCCAACACACAACCTAAAAATATTCCAGCAATTCAACGTAACAAAGAGAAGACACCTGAAAAAATAAATTTTCAAGATATGAAGCCTAAAGAAAATAATAGCAATATCCTCGACAACTCTTTCATAATTGCTACTCAAAATACCGACTGCGAAGAAGATATCTATTTCACATTATCCTCTCTGACTGTTAATCCATCCAGTTCCATCGAGCCCAAGCAAACAAAAAAAAAGAATGGTTGGAGCAGATTCAAAAAAGCAATAAAAAGAATAAGCCATCCCCACAAATACCTAAAACCTCGATAAACTTTTTTTTTAATTCACAAGCTAAATATTCAGTTTTATAGAGCATAAATTTATATATGACAAGAATTTCAGTTTCTTATACAAAAGCTGCAAACAAAATAGCCCATAAAATATTTTTATCTTTAAAAATTGTGAATTTTTAATACCTGTTCTTGTTTGATTATCCAAATTGTCATTGTTTTCCAAAAAATCCTATAGACTTAAAACATCTTCATTGAGCAAACCATTTAAATTTATTCATTCTTTCTGGGTTTTTTAAGACATAGACTTCAGTGAAATATTTTTAAAAATTATTATACGCATTTTTTTATCAAAATCTATTTTTTCATCTATTTTTTTCATTTATATAACAGGTATTAAAATGTACCTGGATTTTTTTTCTAAATTTTAATATATAAGTATTTAATTCTATTCTAAAAAAGGTATTTTTTTACCTTAAACCTTGTTTGCATTTCAGTAATATTACCACAACAAAGTTTTTAAGTCATATTAATATTGTAAAGGTATTCTAAATTACCTTGTACTTCTTAATTTATCAAAATTGTCTTTCATTTGCATCTTACCTTAAACTATTAAATTTTAACAGGTATTAAAAAGTACCTGGTCCTTTTTCTAAATTTTAAAAACTAATAATTATTTCTATTTTATGAAAGGTATTTTTTTACCTTAAATCTTGTTTTCAATTTTTTTCTCCCAGTTAATTTTTATCATACACTATTAAATTTATCAGGTATTGAAAATGTACCTAGACTGGTTCTCTAAATTTGGCAAGTAAAAAAATTAATTATTTTTATTAACAAAGTATATATCTGATTTGACACTCTTTTCAAATTTCAAAATACTATCACATTTTAAAGTACTGGGTTTTTTTCTTATTTAAATATTACAAAATTCATTGAAAAATATTTGATTTGTGAATACTTTTAAAATCTTTTTCTATTTTTAATTGATATCTTAATGCTAACTAAACAAATAAGAACAGGTATTAAATATTCACATTTATAGACTTTTTTACTAGAATTTAAACTTACAATATAACTCAAAAACATTCAATTTTTTAAATTTTATTTATTATTTTTTTCAAAAATTATTTCAATTTCGCAGCTTTTATTTATTACAAAAACGTTCCGCACAACTTAATTTAAAAAGCACCCATTTATAAACTGTTGAATTAGAAACTGAAATTCTTGTCATATGATCATAACTAAATATATAAATAATTTTAAAAAGCTTATAGACAATTAAAAATATTTCTTCCGATAATTCATTCAATATTAATAAATAATTTTTCCCCATAATAATAGCTAAAGAAAAATAAGAAACACTCAACAAAATACTCCACTCTAGCCTAACACTGCTCCAACCATTCTAAGAAAAAAAAATAGTTAAGAAAATATTTTAAAAATATATTATTCAATAAACAACAATAACCAAAAATAGCAATTATTAATAATCAGCAATAAAGAACTCTCCTTCAAAATTAAAATATTCCAAAGAATTCAAAAAAGATTTTCAAAATTTTCTGAAGCACCAATTCCTTAATATTTTCATGTTATCTTTACTAAAAAGCTGCAATAAAAGTGTATTTCTTTCTGAAAAGCGTTTCTCGTATCTTTAAAATATTACGTGTGATATGTCCACCGATAATAGATTAGAAATTAATAAGGTTCTTTATACAACCACTAAAAATCCGAAAATAAGGAATCTGCCACTTTTGAGATGAATTTCATAATTGTTTTTTAAATTTTCACTATTCTATAACTGTAACGAAACCATCGCATTACTTATTATGCAGCACTTTTTTAAAATTTATTATGTTTTTCCTTTCTTCAAATTTGCATTTGTTTAACTGCTATTAAAGTAAAATATTTGTTCGTTCGTTTTCCATTCAATATTCATAGATCTTCAAATTAAACTCAGATATTGATTAGGATATAATATCATTACCCAATCTCATAATTTCAAGGAAAGATAATGCAAGTAAATTTTCCAAAATATGAGATTTTCAAATATTATACGTGTAGCCGCCGGTTCGCCAATATTAATTCTTGTTGAAATTTTAATAATTAAATATTTTTTGTAACTCCTATTTCAATAGCTTTTTCAACAAAGTATTTTGAAGCTTCTAATTTTGATAGTTATAGTGCATGAACAATTATACCTTATGGAACTAAAGAATATCGTTATTAATTTAAGTAATATCTCAAGAATCTTTCAACAAAATATCCTCAGAATCATCTTGAACAGATTGATTACTTATCAATGTTTAGTTTTAAAGATATCAAACACTAAGAAAATAAACAGAGACGTTTGAAACAATCAGTCTAAACATTTTAAGCCTAACGTCGTTTGAGTGGGGGAAAACTACTTAAAAAACAATGCTCATAAAACTATAAACATATACGATATATATATATAACTAACATAAATTCAAGTTTATTTAAAAAGCACATAATTGACCTAAATATAATTTATTTACAGAATATACCTGAAATAAAACAAAAGAAATGGCCAATTATTGGACGTATCCATTGCAAATACAGTTGTCAATAATCAGAACAGAAAAGGCAAGCGTGAATTTTCGACGTCTGTTATGATGTCAAATGCAAGAATTCTCTACGCTAGTAGGGTTAAAACAATTCAGATTAAAAATTTTAATTCATTTTTTTTAAACTTTATTTTAATTCAAAGGTACTTCAAAATGAATCTGAAAGATCTATTTATAAACAATGTGTAATTTCAAATGCAACACAAACTAAGAAAATAGACAGGATCGTTTGAAATAATTGGTTGGAAAATTTTTAAGACTTACATCATCAGCCAGGGAAAAAACTAAAATTATTTATTTACAGGATCGCAAATGAAAAGGTATTTTTTCCGGCTGTAAAGTTTTTAATTAATTATTAAAATTCTTACAAAAATTTCAAAAAGGAGCTCCTAGATGCAACTTCCCGACCTGCATGGAATTTATGTACCAAATTTGGTTTCTTTAGTTTCAAATGGTCTGGCTTGCGAAGTGCATCATACACGCGCACACACATTAAGCTTTATTATAAGTATAGATATAGATGATAGTGAATCACGCGCTTTTATATTGTTAGGTATGTTCATCATAACATTAAGCGTTTTATGATCATTCATTAAAACTTGAATTGCGATTATTGAACCATCTTAAGCTGAATTATCTTTTAATGCTTTAGGAGTATTACATAAGTGATACTAATGACTTACGAGCCGTTACGAAGATACATGGAGAAACCGTACAACTGAATGACCGTACTTCCTAGAGACTTTGGGAGACAAAATAGATAATAGAGAAAACATCAAGAATTTTCTCGATTCATCCATGAGGAGCCAAGATACGTCCAAAATGATACTGATTGGTCCAGAAGATTTGAGCTCCGCCTTCCGTTGCAATATAAGGCCAGTCATCTAAAGCTGGAATGGTTGGTAGAGGTGTGCTCAATCGAGAAAACCTGAACAGAGAAGTATTGAACAGAGGAGTTATCGAAAGAATACCGAAATATCGGTGGAGTGTTGCATCGTATCGACGTGTCTTCTGTCGAAGCCTGTTGAGTTCTTCGATCCCGAGCAGTCTGTTGAATCAATAAGACCAGAACTGTGAGGTCTTGAATTATTGGTTCGGCGCCTGTTGTTCTGATCGATTGGTAGACCTGAAGTGAGAAATCTTGAAAATAAGTCCTGAGCGGAGGAGTCACCGGGAGGATACCGAAGCAACGGGCGAGTGCTGAATTGCTGTGTGGCGTATTCCGACGGAGCCTGTGTCGTGTGTCGTAGGCCGTTGTGTTGTCGTAGGGACGGACCAATTCCAAACTGAGAAGTAGTCCCATTGTATGAAGTAGTGAGTCGGCAGCGAAGGCAAGAAGATACAGAGGAGTAGTTTCAGCCCTACGGGAGAGACCTACGTTAGCATAGAAAGAATCCCAGAAAGATTCCCTCTCCTGCAGAATCCAGTCTGGCCGCTTTGTGTGCTATGGACGTTGTCACTACAGAATTTCTGCATATGGTCTTTTGTTGTTATTTTGAGCTACAGTTTGCTACAGTGTGAGTTCATCTTGCCTGTGTTTTGTTGTCTTCTGCACGTAGTTGTTGTGATATAAATATTTGTTGTCTTTGTGTTGTCCTGTCTCCGTCATGGAATTAAACGTCGTCCGTGTTTGTGTCTTCTACTAAAGGACTGATCATTATTGTTGTTTATCTTCTTACACCATACACCCCACTACACAAGTTAACGGACCCGATGGATTGATAAGGATAGAAAAAAATACGTAACATCTCCAACTTAAATCATCGGGATCTAATAAATATGTTTCCAATCCACAACCATGTTATGATTGAGCTGTAATCTTTCTATCCTTTGGACAATGAAATATGAATACGGAATTCTTCAGCATCTGAAGAAACACCGAAAAGAATTTTTTGACTTTCAGTGCATTTAATTAGATAACAGCGAACGTGAAAACACAGTACCTTCCCTAACACATAGAAAACAAGAAACGTTTTTTTCTTCTCCAATAATAACTAAAAAAGATATGATGTAATTTGAGCAGAAATGCCATTAGCATCTAAAAAAACAACGGATATAATTTTCTAAAGCTAAAAAATACCCCGGATCCTTGCTGGTACTTTGAACATTCTGGGGATAATAGAAACAAAACTGAAAGGAAAAAAATCATCCATTCTTAGCTGCTTGGTACTAGAGACTGATGCTTTTCTTAGGGAAAAATTAATGTTTAAATACACTTATTACATTCAAATAATTCTTAATTTTAAGATTGTGACGAATTGTCTAAAAATTCAATATAGAAATTTCTATAGGATACAATGAAACATTTCAGTGATGGCAACATAGTTCTCTCGCATGATACGTTTGCCGTCATATAAGTATCTAATTCTCAATAAAGATCCGTGGAAATAATTCAGATCATCTCAATTACCAGACACTCTACTTGAAGAATCACTGATGGAAAATACACGGATTTCAGTTCGCTGAAGAATTATCAAGGTAAATACACGAAAAGAATCCACTAAAAAAGCGTAGAATGACAATATAATCCCAAAACGAAAAATTATGATATAAAGACAAACGATTTTAAAAAGTTGAATCAATTGTTTTTTATTTATTTGTTTTTGATTCTGACGAAACTCGTTAATAAAAGACTTAAATTAATATAATTTATTAAATAAGATTTTCAAAAGAGTAAATATTATTTCTTTGTAATTTACTTTAAAAATAACCTTGGAATATTTAATTATAATATTTTCTATAATTGTGCATTATTTTATTGAATTGTTTAATGTACATTTATTTGTTAATTATTTTTAACTTGGTGGTATCCGGCTCGTTGCTGCAGCCGAAAAAATATTAAGTGCAATCAATCAATAATTTATCAATGTTTTATCATAATAGAAACACGGTATGGCAGTATATAATATCAATCTTAATTTTTATATATTAGACTAGCTATAACCCTCGACTCTCTTCACGTGGAAATTTTGACGTACATGTACGAAAAACTATCAAATAATGAGAAATAAAAAAAAATTAAACATATCCTAAAAACGATACGTTTAAAAGTATAAGTACATATGAAAAATATGTATCATAAATACAATTTAATAACAAAAACAAACAACATTAGTAAAAACAATATATTTACATTGTATACTCGAAATAAAACAAAACAGCAAATCAAGTTCTGTCACATCCCTTTTATTTATTGATCAAGATGGAGATAGCTTCAACAGTATTATACACATAATTTTTAAACTTTTCATTTAAATGATTCACAATTGTCAGTAATCACGCGCGAACTTTCAACGCCAATTGGTGTAATGCACAAGACTGACTTTCCTACACCAGTTTGGGTAACGCAATGCAGATAAAAAAAATTTTATTCCCTTTTTTCTGTTTTTTTTTTTTAAATTTTAAAATACTTAAGAATGAAACCGAAGGATACATTTATTAACAACATTTCATTTTAAATACATCAAACACAAAAAAAATAAATAGAATCGTTTGAAATAATCGTTCTTAATTCTTCTAAGCCTAACCTCATTCCAGTTGGGGGAAAAAAATGGAGCCTTACTGATCATTGGTGTATAGGCCTCAGTTTTTTATTGCGACAGTTGGTTTTTAATTAATATAAAATGAACCACCCAATTAGCCAGAAGTAAAATTAGCCTATATTCTATTCTCGACTATAATCCATCTTTGTGCTATATTTCATCCAATTCCGCTCAGCCCTTCTGGCGTGATTGAGTAACTATCACCCTTCTATACATACAAGCTTTAACATTTATAACAATAGTATTGATGTTCATTTCTCACAAAATTTTTATAGGAAATGTACAACTTAACAGGCGAAAAAAATAAATATATCGGTTTTTGGATTACTAGTAGAACTATTCCGCTTACTTTTTTAGGATATTATGGCGACAAATTAAAAACTGGATCTTATGGCGAATCAGAGCAATTTGAAGTGAATAATTCTTTCAGATATTGTTTGAATAAATCATTAAAATTATTCTGTAGTCCACATACTATTTCAGTGCTAACAATTTTTTTTTCTGTTTCCACATTTATAAAAAATAACGCTTTTTTTAATGCTCTCGTATGATTTCAAGATTAATCACTTCCATTTTAAATTAAAGTTTAAATTTTGTAGGAGTTGAAAAAAAGACACTGGATAGCTAGCTACGCAGTGGAAAGAAAGCGGTTGAAAGCTTCTATAATAGTATGAGTTGTGTGACTATAAATATTTGAAGCTTAATAATATCTTGCAGACACAGCCTTTAAGAAATCAAGTTACGTAAAATAGGCATTTGAAAATTTTAAATTCCGTGAAATCTGTCGAACCATTTGGTCGTAAAGGGCGGCCAAAATTGTTATAAAAATTTACAAATATATGAAGTGAAGTAAAAATTCATTCATTAAAATAAACAAAACCGAAAAGTCATTGTTCGTATGCCAAACGAGGACGTTAAATAATTTAAAAATTGTGTATAATAAATAAAGTAAAATTAAGCAATAAAAGACATTGCAAGAGTTTTAAAAGTTAATGTTTAAAGATCAATTATTCAACGCATTTAAATAAGTACTAATTTTGCATTAAAAAAGCGAATATATAAATGCTGGAAGGGATTCAGTGCTAGCATTTCTAAAAGCGCAAAATTCAGCAGTAAAAAATACTTAATAATTCGATAAAAATAACAAGATGGCCACCCGAAACAATTTTAATTATTCTTTAATTAAAGTAATACCGTCTTCATTGACCAACGCATGACATTGTAGAGTGTGAAAGCCAGAAGTGCTGAATTTTTCTTTTCAGTCTCGCGTATTTTTCTGTGCCTCGCCATAATTAAATTTTTATTAAAATTCAATTGTACTGAGATAAAATTGTAGTAATACGATAACATAATACGTTTTCTTCATTTAAATCATTTTGTTGTTTTACTTGCATGAGAAATTTTAAAAAATCAGATTGTCAAGACTTTTTTCAGACTGTTGACAGATTTTGTTCAAAACTTTTTAAGCCTAAACTGTAAATACTAAAGTTATAGTTTGAGCAAAATTTCATTTATTTGAGTAATTATGTTTCTGAATTGTAGCTTATACAAAATACAAATTGCAAAAGCACAGAACGACAGACAATCATCCTGTCTAAAAATTTAGTGCTAAATTTTACGTGGTTCCTTATACTAGATGTAAGACTAATGTATTGAATTTTATCGAGATTATATAGTTTTGTAGTTATCGTGTTTATTTGTATTTCGGAAGTCGAGAAGGTAGGCAGAAATACTTCCTTAAAAATGGGAAAAAATTAAATAAAAAAATAAAAAAAAATCTTTACAATTTAATTAGTATCTAAAGATTTACTGTTAAGAAAATGTACTAAATTTCGACAGCGTTTATTATGTAACTGTCTCAAGGCATTTTTCCTACATCTTGTACATAAGCAGAGATACAGAGGAACAAAATTTCAAAAACGTTTTTTTTTTTTTTTTTAATTTTAACTCAGAGAAAACTGAAAGTTAGAGTTAAAAAAAAATAGCATTTTTTAAAAAATCATTGTAATATTCTCTCTTCAAACAGTAGTTAAATGCGAAAATAAAAAAGAAAAGGAAGGAGAAGTCACAAATTGTGTTCAAAAAATTTATTAAAAAAATCAAACTACCAATAATATGGATAAGGAATTTCTTGTCATTAGAAACATAAAATTTCAAATTTTTTTGTTCACTAATAAATTAAAGGTTGTGGTAGTTAAAACATTAGAAAGCTAATTCCAATTCTGTATTTAAATGGATGTATTTCTGGTATTTAATACGGGAAATGCTGAGAGGGAATGGATGTTGGGGAAATTTAGGACACAGCCATTGTTCTGTCGCGGTATCCTAGTGATTCAGATTTATCCGAATGCTTTTGGATGTAGAGGAGTAGCAGTACCATCAAAATTTATTATTATACACTGAAGGAAAAAAAAATCCCAACACTAGGAAGGATCTCTGCTAGATAAACAAAATTTGGTAGGCATGTTTATACATCTGAAAGATGACGTCGATTCAAATTTCGAGCTACGCGCAAAAGTGAGGCGCTAGTAGCGACACTATGAACATGCAAATGAGGTTTGCTTTAAATAAGCTCTGTAAGGTTCGTGATCGTTATTTACAGTTGAAATTTGACGTAGAGGGTTAATGTTAGTCAAGGAGGCCTCTGAGAAGACGAAGAATCCATTATCCACAGCTAACTGAGTTTGAACGAGGTCGTGTTGTAGGTCTACGAGAAGTTGGGTTTTCTTTCCGCGATATTGCTGAAAGACTTGGCAGGAATGAATCCACTGTGCATGAGTATTGGCGGCAGTGGTCAAGGGAAGGTACTGCCTCAAGAAGACCAGGTTCCGGGTGGCCACGTGGTACTACTGAGAGGGAAGACCGTCGTATTCGGCGAATGGCTGTGGCTAATCGTACTGCGTCTGCAGCTGAAATTCGAGCTGCAGTTGGCACCACAGTGACACAACGAACTGTTACAAATCGGTTACTTCAAGGACAGCTCCGATACTGACGCCCTGTACAGTGCATTCCAAGGACTCCAAACCACTGCCATTTGCGACGTGAGTGGTATTAAGCTAGAGCTCATTGGCGGACGGAGTGGAGATCAGTTGTGTTTTCTGATGAAAGCCGGTTCTGCTTTGGTCGGAGTGATAGCCGTTTGTTGGTTAGATGGAGGCCAGGTGAACGCCTGCTATTGACCTGTCTTCGGTCTAGATACACAGGGCCCTACACCTGGAGTTATGGTTTGGGCAGCAATGTCGTATGACAGCAGGAGCCCTCTCGTGGTTATCCCACGCACCCTGACTGCAAATTTGTACGTCAGTCTAGTGATACAACCTGTTGTGCTGCCATTCATGAGCAGCATTCAAGGGGGTGTTTTCCACTAGGATAACCTCCGCCCTCATACCGCTGTCATAACCCAACATGCTCTACAGAGTGTCGACATGATGCCTTTACCTGCTAGATCACCAGATCTTTCTCCAATCGAGCACGTATGGTATATCATTGAACGTCAACTCCAGCGTCATCCACAACCAGGATTATCCGTCCCTGAATTGACCACCCAAGTGCAACAATCATGGAACTCCATCCCACAAACTGATATCCGACACCTGTTCGACACAATGCATGCACGTTTGCATGCTTGCATTCAAAATTCTGGCGGTTACACCGGTTACTAATATACCAACATTTCACATCTGAAATGGCTCTACCTGGGATCTTGAAACTTTAATCAAATAAATATGTTACCTAGACAAATGTAATCACAAAGTTTCATTACTGTACAATAATTTTTCTTGTTGTTGGGATTTTTTTTCCATCAGTGTATGTACAAAAAGAGAGCGAGAACGCCACTCCACAAACATATTTATCTTCATTTTTAATAGAGTTTAGTTGACAAATGCAACCAGTTGATCTGCTGATTATATATGGATTATATTTGATTTCAGATAAATCGTTTAGACGTAACTTAATATTCGTGATTCATTCAAATAATCTGATATTAGTATTTTTTATGCTGATCAGAGCTATATCTTAGTAGCTGTATCAAAAACAAAAATATTTGGATCATCCAGTATCGAAATTTTAAGGTATTGTAGCTTTACATTTTTATTTATCTCGTGAAGGATGCAGGTAATAAACAAAATCCTAGGTCTTTATCTTTCAAAAAGGGAAGAATAATTACTCGATGAGATTGTTCATGGAATAATGAAAACGGTTTGTAATGAATGATGAAAAGTATGTAAAAATATGTATTTTAAAAATGCTCGAAAAATTCAGCAAACTATTTCCATGATCATTAATTTAATATCATCAAAAAGACAATTTTAAAAATTTTTGCAACGGTGCATTTTGATGTGATAATTTTTTCTGAAATATTGCTAAAAAACGCTAACTTGTCATTAATTTAAGTTAGCAAAATTTTAAAAAAATTGCAAGGAATTGCCTTTTTGTTTTGTCTCCGTGCTATGTGATACGAAATTTAGCAGTCCTAGACTAAATGCTCTGGTCTGTAGAAGGCCAACACAAGCGCACATTCATCCTTGTAACAGAAAAAAACACAGTTGAAAAAATAATGCAAACAAAAAACAAAAACAATTATAACCCCTTTTTAATTTTGCCACTTTCTACAAAGCTTCAGAGCTTACCTTTTGTAAATGTATTCATCAGATGTCGTACTGGTATCGATATAAATATTAAAAATAAAATTCAAACTGCATTCTCCTGAAGAAGAGGGGGTTGTGATTTGGAGAATAGCCTAGCGATATTATCAAAAGGCGCCTACAAATAATCAGCGTCCATTTTAAGACAAAGAATACTGCATTATTGAACATTTTATAGGGAAACAACGCAAGGATATTAGTATTCAGGTCCGACCACAGACACTGTGAATCTTCATTTCAAATACAATATTATGACTCTTTGATATGTTATGAATGATTCCCTTCTGTCTTCCATCATTGAGATACATCAAAAAAATATTTTTGAATTTCAAACCTCTAGAAACGATCTGTTTCCATTTTTTTTCTCTTTCTTTAATTTCATTAAGTTGTTGGCATTTAATATATCCTCAATGGTCAACTATCTAATACCATCCTCTAGCTTTGAGGCATATGTCAAAAACACAACTTCATTTCGCGCTCCCAACTAATGGAGACAACCTTCGAATTAATCCAAAACCCCACTCACGGTAATTTGTTCCTCAATTTTTGTTGTATATGAAAGATTAGAAAGCCTGTGCATGATAACAGTGGTCATTTACTACCTCCCCGTACTACTTTAAAATTTGAATAAACATCGGATAGTAAAATCGGATAGTAACACAATCCCCAGCCTGAATAACCTACCGATATCACGAATTTCGCCGCCTGATGAACAATGCGAACCAGCACAGCATGATTAAATTGGCACCATTAATAGGATGGACGAACACCCGAGTTGGAAGGCAGATAATAATGATTAAAATAAATGTTAAAATAAGATCAGGATATAATTAAAACGGAAGTAAAAAGTAACGAAAAATAAATTAATGAAAATTTAGTGAATACTAGCAGTGGGACAGTTTTAAGAAATTTGTTTATTTTAACACGTTTACTGCAACTCAATTCGCCTGATATCAGGACCATCTATCTAATTATATGACCCCTTCTTTGTTATCTTTTAATTGTAGTAGAGAAGGTGTCATCTAATAACATAGATGGTGTGGTCCTAGAAAAGACCGCAATCTACGAATTATCTTGTAGTTGGCTGTCAACCTGTTAAAGATCTTTATTTTGCTTTTTTTTTACTCGGTTAAACGAAATACTATTCATTATGTCAATGATAGATTCATTATATCAATCATGTCACTTGAAACTTTCTTTTTATACATGTCGTTATGCAACACGGCAATCTTGTCTATGGGCCGTGTGTAACAACTTTTTCAACAAACTATTTTTAAATTTTTAACTTTAATTATATCTTTCTAAAGACATAATTTCTTTAATATATTATAATATAATAAATGTCACTTCGAATTTTTTTTAAATATATTTTGCTTAGTAATCATATATATATATATATATATATATATATATATATACACTATAATTATACTTATACTAGAATGTTAGTTAATAAAAATGGTTAAATAATTCATTTAATTAATAATGAAATAAAAATTTGTCAACTTTTTGATAATTAAGGTAATATGTTACGTTACTTTCTCAAAAGTTAAAAGCATCAATACACGCAAATATTTTCTGTTTCCCTGTTCTCTTTTGGATTCCAAGTATGATAAACTGGGAATGAGCATCGCGTTAATGCCTAATGTAAATTTCGCAAATATAAGTATTTGTACAAACCTTCGGAGAATCGATCATTACTTTCTTCGGCAATATATTTGTATAGAGAATAATCCAATCTCTAGTATTGTTGCTGATTCCTATGCATTGGTCTAATAGCATTGGTCTTTATAGTACCTCTATTATTGATATTGATCCCTATACATTAATCTAATAATATGTTTGACACAAGAAAGCAAATTTCTCAAACGAGGGATAATCAATTATTTCTTTTAAAAATTATAGTTAACGGTACTGAATGCAAGTTTATTTTAATGAACAGTTTCTCCTTCTGAATTGTGGTCTCTTCTACTTCATAAACTTTTAATGCGGAAACATACTCAAAATTTTATATCGCCTCTAAATACGATTGCAGAGCGCTTATTAAATGTGAACAGAAATTTAAGAGAATTTGAGTGTCATGTTTTTATTAATATTATTGTTTCTTCCTATAGAAAGACTATTTTAAAAGAAAGTCTCCTAAATACTAGTTAGCAATTATGCCTGAAAAAAAATAAGAAATTAATTTTAAAACTTCTTTACAAACCAAACAAAAATAAAAAACATACAAATTCGTTTATCTAATACATACATGGAATAAAAGAATCGTTTCATGAATTGAAAAAATTTTCCAAAGAAAAAATCCCCAAAAGAAAAAAAAATTATGACATTTAATATTATAAATATTATTAATTATGTATTTATAATAAGATTAACGAAGTATTATTAATTGATAATTGCATTTCATAATTTATTGCACAAATTTTCAGAACGAAAAACTTTTCCAAGGACTTAATTTCTAAAAGAAACTTGCATTTCCTTGCTATACACACATCGTTCTGTTTTCAATATAATATCAATTTTCAGTTTTACCACCAAGGGATGAATGTGAGTGTTTGCTGATGTACCTCTTCCGAGGTTAATTTGAGGAATATTTAAATTTTTCTTGCTGGAGAAGGGTGAATTCAGAGTGATGTTAGCTGCCATTAATAGTCCCTGATCAGTTTGAATGCTGTTAGCTCTTTTTGATAGTAGAAGCATTTTGGGTCTATGGCCATATACTAGATGCGCAGGTTAGTTCCATTGAGTCTGATAGATTCTCAAAAGTGTAAACAGAAATCCGTATCAGATATGCACTTCCATGTCTAGTGTCATCCTCTCCTGAGACATCAGATTGGAATATTATTTTTGCATTGGCCAGAGATGGCTGGATGGGTGAAGGCCTAAGAGACTGAGCAATGCATCGCATAGCGAAATTCTTTTAGATGAAACACTTCCCAATCAATAGCAACCTTTGTCTAGTTTTTAGGCCGATGAAATACCTCACCAGGAGCTTCGAGGATGATGTGAAAGGTGTCATCTGTTCTACTTCTCATTTTAAAGCGAAGATTTAGATCAACTGGATTATTCTTTTGTGCAACAATAGCCTTTTGAACATATTCGTTTGGACGTTGTTGGGTACAATCTACACTAAAGTGACAAAAGTCATGGAATGACTGTTAATATCGTGTCGGTCCTACTTTTTCCCGGTGAAAAGCAACAACTCGACGTGTCATGGAATCCACAAGTCGTTGGAAGTCCTCTGCAAGAATATTGAGCCATGCTGTCTGTGTAGACGTCCATAATTGTGAAAGTGTGGATGGTGCAGGAGTTTGGGCAAGAACGGACCTTTCGATGATGTCCCATAAATGCTCGATGGGATTCATATCGGGTGATCTAGGTGGCCAGATCATGCTCTGGAATTGTCCGGAATGTTCTTCAAACCAATCACGAACAGTTCTGGCCCGGTGACATGGAGCATTGTCATCCATAAAAATCCCATCGTTGTGTGGGTACATGATTTCCTGAATGGCTGCAAGGGATCTGCAAGCAGCCATTTCGAGTCAATAATCGGTTCAGTATCTCCAGAGGACCGAGTCCATGCCATGTAAAAACATCCCACACCATTATGCAGCCACCACCAGCTTGAACAGTGCCTTGCTGACAGTTTGGGTCCATATCTTCGTGGGGTCTGCGCCACACTCGAACTCTACCATCAACTCGTAAAAGCTGAAATCGTGACTCATCTGACCACACCACGGTTTATTTTACGGTAGATTTTTAAAGGCTAAGTTTTCTATGGCTATTCTGTATATGCGTTTACATCTCTGATACCGAAGAAAGCTTTTAACTAAAGGAGAATTACATTAAATTTAATAAGTAATAAAGAGGAGGCTACAACTATTAACTTTCGAAATGACGCGTTTGTATTCGGATAGAATGGCGTTAAAGTTAACATTTGAAAAAATGTTAATTTTTTAAATTCCACAAATTATCTATGTGCACATGCTATGAATCATAAAAATTGCATTATTCTTAAGTATATTGTTAAAGTAAAAATTTAAAGAATAGTTAAATATGCAATTAGAGAATGAAGAGCATGTAAATCTTCCATTAAAAGAAATTAACGCATTCTATTTATGAAGTTATCGTCATAAACACAAAAATATTTGTTGTATTGTATAAATATAATTGCATATAATACACTAATGGAAAAAATCCCAACACCAAGAAAAAATTATTGTACAGTAATGAAACTTTGTGATTACATTTGTCTAGGTAACATATTTAATTGATTAAAGTTTCAAGATCACAGGTAGAGCCATTGGAGAGAAGATCCATTTCAAATGTGAAATGTTGGTACATTATTAACCGGTGCAACAGCCAGAATTTTGAATGCAAGTATGCAAACGTGCATGCATTGTGTCGTACAGGTGTCAGTTTGTAAGGTGGAGTTCCACGCCTGTTGCACTTGGGCGGTCAATGCAGGGACGGTTAATGCTGGATGTGGATGACGCTGGAATTGTCGTCCAATGATGTCCCATACGTGATCGATTGGAGAAAGATCTAGAGATCTAGCAGGCCAAGGCAACATATCGACACACTGTAGAGCATGTTGGGTTATAACAGTGGTATGAAGGCGAGCATTTTCCTGTTGGAAAACACACCCTTGAGTGCTGTTCATGAACGGACACAACAGGCTGTATCACTAGACTGACGTACAAATTTGGAGTCAATGGGCTTGGGATAACCACGAGAATGCTCCTGCTTTCATACAAAATTGCTCCCCAAACCACAACTACAGGAGTAGGCCCTGTGTATCTAGGCCGCAGACAGGTCACTAGCAGGCATTCATCTGGCCTCCTTCTAACCAACAAACTGCTATCACTACGACCAAGGCAGAACCGGCTTTCATCACTAAACACAACAGATCTCCACTCCATCCTCCGATGAGCTCTAGCTTGATACCACTCACGTCGCAAACGGCAGTGGTTTGGAGTCAGTGGAATGCACTGTACAGGGCGTCTGGCTCGAAGCTGTCCTTGAAGTAACCGATTTGTAACAGTTCGTTGTGTCACTGTGGTTCCAACTGCAGCTCGAATTTCAGCTGCAGACGCAGTTCGATTAGCCACAGCTATACGCCGAATACGACGGTCTTCCCTCTCAGTAGTACCCTGTGGCCGCCCGGAACATGGTATTCTTGAGGCAGTACCCTTGAGCACTGCCGCCAATACTCATGCACAGTGGATACATTCCTGCCAAGTCTTTCAGAAATATCGCGGAAAGAAAACCCACCTTCTCGTAGCCCTACAACACAACCTCGTTCAAATTCAGTGAGCTGTTGATAATGGCTTCTTAGTCTTCTCAGAGGCATCCTTAACTAACATTAACCCACTACGTCAAATCTCAACTGTAAATAACGATCACGAACCTTACAGAGCTTATTTAAAGTAAACCTTTTTTGCATGTTCATAGTGTCGCTACTAACGCCACACTTACGCGCGTAGCTCGAAATTTGAATCGACGTCATCTTTCAGATGTATAAACACGCCTACCAAATTTCATTTATCTAGCACAGCTCCTTCCTAGTCTTGAGATTTTTTTCCATCAGTGTAGTTGATTGTGAATAAGTAATTTTGTATTACATATACTGATAATGTTTAATAAATTATAAGCGTAAAAAACTAAAAGAAGAAGTTGATTTTTTTTAAATGATGAGGGAAATATCACTTTGATCAGAGATGTCTTTTAACTTGGCCAATTTGTACGAGTTCTTGAAAGATTGAAGGATATTGTTGAAACTACTTAAAATATCCTTTCAGCTATTCAATAAAGATAAAAAAGAAAGGATTGGAAAATGATGTGCAATATGTTTGAGCATTCTATGTCTGCTTTCGAAAAAAACCTTTATAATGCTTAAAAACTTTAAAATTAAGAGCGTTAGCAAATCAATAGCACATGACTCCACTAGAAAAAAAGTTGGTGTGGAAGGATGCAAAATTTTCATTAATATGCTAATGATATAAATAAGTTATGAAAAACTGCTAAATGAACAAGAATTTCTCATTTTTTTCAAAATATTCCGTTTCACCACACATATTTAAAGAATGTTCTTTCCTTTTTTTTCTCAGAATAAAATAAAAATTCCACACATTCGTTTCGATGAACATTAAATCACATTATATTTTGTTGAAAATTTTAAAAATAAATATATCAATGACACATTTTCAATGTTTCATCTGTAAAACAAATTTTAACAATTTTGCTAAAATTTTTGTTCACGCGCGTTAAATCATCTTATGCTTTTGCTTAAAATTTTAAACAGAAATATTTCAATGATGAGGAGTCAAACACATTATCAAGATTTCTTGTACTAAGTAAAATTTTCAGCTTAGTTATTAATTTAGTATTTGAAAAGGTTTTCTTGCTCACGCATTTCACTATAGCTGATTCAAGGAACAGAAGAAAAATAACTGTATAAATAAGTTTAAGTTTTCCTACATACTTTAAAGCTAATACAATAACAAAATGCAGATTTCTGATTATGTACTTCATGTTAAGTTTTCTTAATGGACCAGAGAGAACCAAATATATTTTGTACATCTTTTAGGAAAAAAGTAAGTTATTCAACAATAATATAGGTTTGGATTTAATACCAACACTGAAAAAAATTTGCATGTCATTAAATTAAATATTTTAAATTTCTTTCAAACTAAAAAAATTGCATACCTTTTAAAAGGGATAGTGTTTGGATTTTAAAATGCTGCAAAATTTAATTACCATTTATGAATTTATTCCAGTTTTCTTAAAATACCTCAGAAATGTGACAAAATTCTTGGTTTCTTTTTATTTCAAATGAAATTTTCATTCACTATTCCACTACATAATGTTAAAAAAATTATTTCCCTTGTTTAAAAAAGCAAATTGTCAAAGTTTATCAAATGCGGAATCTTTTTCAAATTAATTGATAAGCATTATTTAATGTCAATCATCTCTTCATTTTACGAGCAATGTATCTGTTTCTACTTAAGGTTTTTTATTTCTTTCTCAGTATGCATTACAAAAAAGTATTCATGGATTTTTGTTTTAATACAATCTTTATCATCGACTGTTTAAAATCTGCATCACCTTAGGCATTCTCATCGTCCTAACCTGTTTCACAATAGTGTTTGTTCTATAAATATATCCAGAAAAAAAAGAAAATAAACTGCTTCCGAAATAATTCAGCTGAAGTACCCGATACCAAATCAAAGAAGCACACTTCCACTAAAACATCTCTAATAAATATCGCATCAATATCGTGAAATTTTTTCTCCGAATAAAATTCTTGTAAATGAAACTGGAATCACATTATGCTTTAGTTTAAAAATAAAAATACTAATAATATAGAAAAAGACGCATTTGCAAGGTGTCATGTGTTAAACAAATTAAAACGTGAAATTAACTCATGATTTTGTTGTAAGAATTTAAATATAAATTATTCAATCATGATGAATGAGACAAATTTTCAAGGTTTTATGTACTAAATAAAATTTTCAAGTTAATTAAGTTGTTAATTTAGGACTTGAAAACAAAGTATTCAAGGAACAAAAGAAAAATAATTGCACAAAAAAGTTTAAATTTTCATATATACATTAAAGTTAATACAATTACAAAATGCAAGTAACAATGTAACAAAGCGTTTTTTTTTTAAAAATTTTTATTTCAAATTAAATTTTCATCCACTATTCCGAAACAAAATATTAACAAAATTTTTTTCCTTGTTTTAAAAACTAATTGTTAAAGTTCATCAAATTCGGACTCTTTTTCACATTAATTGATAAATATTATTTCCTGTCAAATATCTCGTTCCTTTATGACTGATGTATCTGTTTTCCTTCAGCTTTAGGGTTTTTCAATTTTTCAGTATGTATTACAAAAAAATATTTATATAAATTTGGCTTAATACCATCTTCATCCTCAACTTTCTTAAAATATGCATCACATTAGACATTCTGGGATTAAAAACGGGTTTCACAATAGTGGTTTTTCTACAATTATTCACAGGGAAAAAGAAACGTAAAAGATTCCGAAATATTTCAGTACAATTTCCAGATACCAAATCAGAGAAGCATATTTCCACTCAAACATCTCTAATCAATAAATCCTCAACTAGAATACAGACAATAGATGTAAGCAAAGAATTGAAAAAAAAAATAGATGCACAAAGCCAGACCCACTACGGCAATATTTCCACAGGAAGCCAACAATTAATTACATGGAGGAAAAACTAACTCAAACCGAAGAAAACAATGGTTGTATAGGAGAAACACAAATTCCAACAAGAGAATGCAATAGTAATGCAAACACAAAACAAACCGAAGAAAAAGAAAACAACAGCAACAGTGTCAAAATAGAACCTAAATCAAGCAATTCTAGATAACACTAAAGGGAAGAAGCCTGAAAGATAAAATTTTCCCGGAATAACTCCTCAAGAAAATAGTAGCAATATCCTCGACAACCCTTTAATAGCTGGAACTCAGAATACTGACCAACAAGAAGACACCTACTTCACATTGTCCTCACTATGCGCCAATCCATCCAGTTCCAACGAGCCCAAGCAAACAAAGAAAAAGAATGGTTGGAGCAGATTCAAAAAAGCAATTAAAAAAATCAGCCATCCACACAAATACCTGAAACCTCAATAAACGTTTTTTTTTAATTCAAAAGCTAAATAGTCAGTTTTATAGAGCTTAAACTTATATATGACAAGATTTTCAGTTTCTAATCCAGAAGCTGCAAACAAAACAGTCCATGCAATATTTTGATCTTTAAAAATCGTGAATGTTTTAATACCTGTTCTTATTTGACTTTCCAGATTGTCATTGTATTCCAAAAAGTAATTTAGACTTCAAATATCTTCATTGATCAATACCATTTAAACTGATTCATTCATTCTTATTTTTTAAGCCACTTATAAATTTCAGTAAAATATTTTTTAAATTATTCTATGCATTTTTTACCAATTTTTTTTTTCATTTATATAACAGGTATTAAAATATACCTGTAATTTTTCTTTCTAAATTTCAATATCTGATAATAATTCTATTCTAAAAAAAAGGTATTTTTTACCTTAAGGTATTCTTTACCTTTTTGACAAAATTCATTGCTTGCAATTCAATAAAATGATCACAAAAAAGTTGTTAATTTATATAAATATTGTAAACGTATTCTAAAATACCTTGTACATATTGAACTATCAAAATTGTCTTTCAGTTATATTTTGCATTGAACTATTAATTTTAACAGGTATCAAAATGTACCTGGTTTTTTTCTAAATTTTAAAAACTGATAACTATTTCTAATTTATCAAAAGGTATTTTTTTACCTTAAATCTTTTTTTACATAAATATCACCATATTTTTTTGGCTTTATATAACATTAAAATGGTATGCTAAATTACTTTGACATCCTGAATAACTCAAAATCATTGTCTCCCAGTTAAATTTTATCATACACTATTAAATTTATCATTAAAAAAAGGTATTGAAAATGTAACTGGACTGTTTTCCTAAATTCGGCTAGTAACAAATTAATTATTTTCATTAAAAAAGTATATATCTCACTTGACACTGATTTCAAATTTCAAAATAATATCATATTTCAAAGTACTGCGTTTTTTTCTTACTTAAATATTACAAAATTCATTGAAAATACTTGATTTTTGAAAACATTAAAAATTTTTTTCTATTAATATTTTCCATTTCAGTGCTAACCCAACAAATAAGAACAGGGATTATATATTCACATTCATACTTTTTTACTAGAATTTAAAATTAATCATTGCAAAATATTCAATTTTTTAAAATTTTATTTATTGTTATTTCAAAGATAATTTCACTTTCGCGGCCATTATTTATTATAAAAACATTCCTCACAATTTAATTCAAAAAGCAATAATTAAAAAAATATTTAATTGGAAACTGAAATTCTTGTTATATGTTAAATAAACATATAAATAATTTTAAAAAGATTATAGACAGTTAAATACATTTATTCACCTAATTCCTTCAATATTAATAACTAATTTTTTCCCCATAATAATAGCCAGAGAAAAATTAACAGCACTCCTATAATTACCCCTTTCTAGCCTAACACTGCTCCAACCATTCTTACAAAAACCCATTATGAAAATATTTAAAAAAATAGAATTCACTAAACAAAAAATAGCTATTCATAATATTCTGTGATAGAGGACGATTCATCAAAATTCAAGTATTCCAACAAATTCAAAAGATATTTTCAAAATTTCCAGAAAAAGAAACCAGTTCTATATTTCATGTTATCTTTACTAAAAGGCCACAGTAAAAATGTATTTCATTCGGAAAAGCGTTCCTCGTACTTTTAAAATATTACTTGTGACATGGCAACCAATAATAGATTAGAAATTATGAAGATACTTTCTAAAAACCCTAAAGATCCGAAAAAAAGGAATCTGCCACTTTTGAGATCAAATTCATAAATGCTTTTCGTAACGAGACTGTTGCATTACTTATCATGCTGCCCTTTTTTTAAACTTACTAACTGTTTCCTTTTTCCAAATGTGCATTTGTTTAACTGCCAATAAAGTAAAATATATTTTTTTGTTCCATTTCCATTCAATCTTCATAGATCTTCAAATAAAAATCAGATATTGATTAGGATAAAATATTGTTTCCCTTCTTATCATAATTGCAAGGAAGGATAATGCAAGTAAAATTTCCTATATATGAGGTTCTCAAATATTATACATGTTGCCGACTTTGGCAAAAAACCGATTTGCCAATATTAATGCTTGTTGAAATTTTAATAATTAAATATTTTTTGTAACTTCTATTTTAATAGCTTCTTCAACAAAGTATTTTTCAGCTTCGAGTTTTGATAGTTATAGTCCATGAGCAATTAAAATTTATAGGCACTAAATAATATCTTTATTAATTTAAGTAATATCCCAAGAATCTTTCAACAAAATTTTTTCAGAACTTTTCATCTTGAACAGATTGATTAATTATCAATGTTTAGTTTTAAAGGTATCAAACTCTAAGAAAATAAACAGAGACGTTTGAAATAATCAGTCTAAACATGTTAAGCTTAACGACGTTTGAGTGGGGGAAAACAACTTAAAAAACAATGCTCATAAAACTATCAGCATATGCGATAAATATATAACTAACCTAAATGCAATTTATTAAAAAAGCACATATTTGACCTAAATGCAATTTATTTATAGTGCGTACCTGAAATAAAACAAAAGAACTAATCAATTATTGAACGTATCTGCTGCAAATACCGTTGTGAATTATCAGAACAGAAAAAGCAAGTCGTTAGCTTTGAAAAAACGTCGTTACCTTGAAAAAAACTGAAGTCTTAATTTAATTAGAGGTCCGGAAATGAAAAGATATCTCCGGGGGGAAATTTAGATTTTAATTGAGTATTAAAGTTATAATCAAAAATTCTAAAAAGGGCATCCAGATGCTCATTCCCTAACTACATGGAATTTATGTTAAAAATTTGGTTGCTTTAAGTTCAAATGATCTGCCTTACCGAGCGCACCACACACGCACACACACAATGAGCTTTATTTTATGTATAGATATATTATAGATGATAATGGATCACTACCTTTTATATGCGTAGGTATGTTCATCATAATATTAGACGTGTTATGATTATTCATTAAAACTTGCATTGCTGTTATCGAACATCAATTGAGCAATCCTAAAGGAAATTATCTTAGATTGCTATAGAAGTATTACTTAAGTCATACTACTGACCTCCGACCCGCCACGAAGACACTCGGAGAAACCACGTAAACCTGAATGATCGCCGCAACATCAATGGCGGGCATTGTGGTTGGCTCGTAATAGCCATCACCAGAAATAAGGCAATTTTTTAAGTGCTAAAAATCTAGAAAAAAAAAAGACATTTCGTTGTGGACGAAAATTTTTGACACTAAACTTTATAAAATTGAAGTCGTCCAAGATATCACAAAAGGAAAGGAAGAAAATGGAGAGAGCCAAGTGGAGGAAGAAAAGATCGAATATCGAATGGATAATGGTTTCATCGAAAAGGAGCTTTGCCAGCCGGAGGAGGAACTGGTGATCAGTACGTGTCTCTCAATACGGAGAGACACGAACAGGGAGATTGTCAAGTAGCTGCAGAGCTTAAAATCTTCTCCGAAGGAATTTTTAGGCCACATTACTTAAAGTCAAGACACGTGAATTTATAAAAAAATTACGAACTAAGATGTAACAACTCGAACGTTCATCTCACGAGAATAAAAAATATTCATAATCCATCATGTGTTTGTGTGCCACGAATCATTTCAGAATCTCCCGTAGAAACCATATGATGGCCTTTCTGAGTTCTCTCGAATACTGATAGAATCTTTTGAATTGAAAAGAACGTTAAACGTTCTTTTAATATTCTCACCAATCATATCGACACTTTAACTACAGTTCTGTCTACAAAGCGGTTAGCAACGTAACCTTCTCTATCGATCCTGGGGCCTTCGAGTACACTTTGCCCATCATTCACTTTAACTGTGGCTAATTTAAATGAAAGAAAGCGAGAATTCTCAAAAGGCATCAGGATATGATAAATTTGGTTACAACAGCACATATAAAAGTGTGTATTTATACTGTCAATGGGATTTCTGAAATAAAGGTGTGTTACCAATATTTCCAATACGGAAATAAAATTGCGACTTGGAGATTGTATTTGACAAAAGGAGAAGGGACATGTCTTGTTGCATGCCTTTGTGAGGGGATATTTATGACAAAGACGCATAAAACTACTCTCAACGTTTCTACAAAAAAAAATCAGCTGAAGTCAGTTAAGATATGAGCAACATAAATAGAGATTTTGAAATTTTGGAGAAAACTGTTATGCATCAAGATGATGTTATATCCCTCATAATAATGATTAAAACAATTAAAATATAATACTTATCTTAAAGTCTGTTGAGGAGATCTTAGAAGGCTATTCTTCTACATATAAAAACGACTTATAAGTTGGACTAATGATTGATGCACAAGAAAAACTACTCGAAATGTATGGGAATGCTTGAATTGCAATTGACTCAACCCATGGAATAAATCATTATTAGCTTGCGTCAAAACTATAATGGCACATGACATAAATCGTGAATGGTTGACACTAGCTATAATAATCTCTTCAGTACCCGAAACCTATATTATTTTACTTTTCTTTAATAGAATTAAAAATGAATCCCAAATTTAACAATTTCAGTTCTGATGAGAGATAACACAAATTCATTTTTAAATGATTGAATGTCCTTTAAGATACAAAACCTTTTCATCTGCTATATATTTGCCATATGAATCGAAATATTAATGACAATATAAATTTGAAAATGAAAACATTAACAGGAGTTATATTAAAATGAAATGAATGACATAGGAACAGAATTGGATATAGCAACTTCTAATGCTTTGACTGGAAATTTTTATGAAGGAAACGTTATTTCATGCAGTACTTTGAAACATCACAAAAAACTCAAAAAAAATCGGTCTATTGTTACAGAAAAGAATAGGAGTAAATACAAACATGAAATTAAAAATATGGCCCCACTAGATGATGCATGAGGAAAGTGGAGGAACTGCAATTAAAAGATTAGATAAATCCATTTCAATTATTATGAATGCCACCGTCATGACACTTTTGGTAAGAATCATAACAATTGAAAGAGGCAAGATGACGCAAAGAATGATTTCAATTCCAAAAAGAACATGTCAGTAGTACAGAAGTGAAGGATTAGAGTATTTTAGTTAGATGAAAACATATTTGTTATTACTAAAACAATGGGGTAATTAAATTTTACTAACAAGGTAGAAAAAATAAAGGTTCTAGTCTATAGTTTGGTGTCCTTTAGATTGGAAATAAATTTTACTACTTCTACTTCTACTTACTACATTTACTGCTATTTATACCTCTTCTAGTTTCCTTAATCTTTTGTTTTCGTTGACGTTACCGACTGAAACTATTACGTTTGGCTCTTATCTTGGCGTTAAAAAAACTCTCTCTATAGATCAAGGTTCACCCTTTTGTAATCTTTAATCAAAACAAATGCTACGGAATACTGCCCAATAAAATGTGACCAATACAGTGAGTGCATACATTATATGTCTTTCAACTGCATTGATTATTCTATGAAATTTGTGGTTTATAATCGTATGCATTATATTTGTCCACACTTAGAAAACAATGATAACTGGCGTCGAGATACAAATTACAATGAAGACAATTTAATTAGGTATATAGATGCACAAAATCATTTCTGAGAAAATGAAACAGAAGGACTCTTCACATCCCTGAAGACATAAGTATTATTAAAGGCGAATGTTTAATTTTAGAGTCAGCAAAACTAGTATGGGATGCATTGCATACGCTACAAGAAGTAGAAAAGAAAAAATCTATGAAAGAGAATTTTCAAATGGCATCTTTTTCCAATAGTAGTTCGCATAAACAAAAGGAAATGCTAAATATATCCAAAGATCCACAAAACAAAGGTATTATCAAAGGATGAAAATTTATAGCAAAGAAGAAGAAATCATATCAAAATAATTAATAACAATTTCTAAAGCCTATTACTTTCTGACTGTGAACCCATGCAAATATCTATTATTGCTCTTTGCCCTTTTTATCCTATCTTTTTTCCAACAGTATCAAAAATTTTCTGTTAAATGTTTTTTTAAATCATAATCAGATTATTTGTCTTTGAAGAGTTTAGTAGAATTTAAGGTATCCGACTGGAAACTGGCTATCGACTGAATTGGCAAGTGTTTATTTTATTGTTATTTTTTGTATCTTAGACTTCCCTCTTTCCAAAACAGTTGATCTTTTCTAGAAAAAAGAAGGTTTGACCTACCATTCAAGGAAAATTTATTTTGCAGCCAAAATTTGTCTTTAACTTCAATGTTCTCAAAACTTTAATTTTTATGAAAATTCTCCACCGTTAACATGATACCTCAAAACTAATACAAGTACTTACATAAAAATTTCAGAGTCTGTTTTAAATAATGTGGGCAATGAAATGAACCAAAAGTTTTATTGCTGGCCAAATAATTTTCAATTCATAAGTGTTGTTAGAAAAATTAAGTCGTGAATTTATGGAAAAAAATGCTATATACGTATATTTTTACCCATAACTTCCTTGAATCTAAACATTTTTCTTAGATTTTAGTTCATTTGATTCATTATTGTATTCTATAACTTGAGTACAAAAAAAATTTTATTGCTGAATTACCATTTTGTGTAGAATGTTAACCGTTTTGGTTAAATTTCCCTAAAATTTACTACACATTTTTTTATTTCTCAAAATATATTATATTTTTTTGTATTCATAGTATTTTTAGTATTTTTTTAAATAATTAACAATACATCTAAAAACCATGGCATTAAATAGTTTTTGAAAAATCTAATTTTTCAAAAATTTTCCTTCGAATAAAGTCGGATACCTTAAGGAAAATGTTATACTTCTGTATTAATGCTTTTTTTCCTGCAAGCTCGCATAGAAATAAAATATTCTTATATTTTTATTTGAAATTCGTTGTTGTTGTTTCTAATCCCAAGTGGTACAGCTGCTCTAAACCACTTCCATGAAAACAAATTCTCCAAAAACATTAGTGGAACCCTCAGAATCTCAAATATATCAAAATGCAAACACTCAAGAATATGTTTTTGGAAGTTTTGATCCTTCCCGCAACAAGGACAATAAGGGAAGATCCTCCTTCCGTTTTGGAAATTACTGGATTTGGTTTGTCCACAGTAAAAACGAGAGAAAAGTTTGCTGTTTCCTAGAGATATCTAGACGGTGACACCAACCAGGTCTCTTATCAACATACCAAGGGTGAACAGGTGGGACTCAACGCCATCTTTTGATAGCAGATTTCAAAATAAGTAAGCTTTGCATTACTATGAAATATGTTAGCTGAGTCTGTCTTTGTTAATTTATCCAGTATCTCATTACAAGTTAAATCATCATATGAGGGGACCCACTGAAATTGTATAGCTTGCTCCACGGAAAGTCTGTCAATAAGGTCTAATATATTCCTGATAATCTTATCACTCATACTCGTCCAGTGAGAAAGGGGATTGATATAAGCACGACTCTTCGTTAAAATCCAAATGTCTCCGAAGACGATTTCAGGGGACGTGTCAATATATGGAAGAAATCTTACAGATTGCAATAAGTTTGCACATGAATAGAGTGCTGTTGTCATGATTTCTAATCAAAATATCAATAGCGTTTCAAGGAGTTTCATTGCGCAAACCACTACCAGAAAAGCACCATCTTCTTTACTGATATCAAAGTACAGTTTATGACCCGAAGGTGGGCTGCTATGAATTATTTCCAGAGACAATTCTCTAGTAAGTTCATGTAACTCTGACTTTTTGCTCACCTTGGCGAAGAGATCAGTATGGAATTGGATCAGGGACAAACATAAAATTCCAATAATGCTTTGAGGACTGGGGTTCCACTTCTCCAGAATTTAGACCCATCTCTTTTGCAAAAGAAAGAGAACTTTATCTCTTTTATTTTGCCATGAAAGGAGATAAAGAGATGACCTGTGCTGATCATTTTAGTTAAAGAGTTTATTATAATATTTTTAAAGACAATGTCTTCTCCTCAGAATAAGAGGTGGTAGATACCTCTCGAACAATGTGTTGCAGATTTCATAAATTTACAAGGACTGTATGGTTATTATTTTAATTGAAATTTCCCTTTATTTCAGTTAAACGAATGTAAAATAAATAAAAAACATATCTTGACATTAATTCAAGTAATTGAATGAAATCAAGAGAACAGATATTCGAATAAACAGAAGGAAAGACTTGAGTGTCATTAAAATAATAAAAAATTTGATACTTATTATCAGTGAAAGATTGGCTATAGTACGATTTTTATCTATACACAGCTCAAACATGCTTTCTTTTCGTAAATTAGAAGTGTGCTCATAGATTGACTCACTTTGGTGTTACATTTGTGGAGTTTTGGCCCTTTCATCATTAATTAATATTGAAATATAGTTAAAAGTACAAAAATATTAAGAAGTTTCTAAAAACATGAAAAATCAATCAATAATATATAAGTATTGAGAAAGTTCTAAAGCGGTTTGAATATTTCTTCAAAAAAAAAAATAATAAAATTATTCCTTACGTAAAAAAGTAGTTTAATCCAAAATAAAAATACCGGTAGATATCATTTAAATTACAAAAATTGCACCTCTAAATGACAATCAATCAGAAAGGAACGTACTAGCAAAAATGGAAAAGTATTGAGAATTTTCTAAAAACCTGAAAAATCAATCAGTAATATACAAGTATTGAGAAAGCTTTAAAGCGTTTTTGAATATTTCTTCAAACTAAAGAAATACGTAAATTGTTCCTTAGGTCAAAAAGTAGTTTAATCCACAAATAGAGTACCTGTAGATATTTAAATCGCAAAAAAGGCGCCTTTAAACGACATTTAATCAGTAAGGAATGTACTTGTAATATGTATTTTCATTAATGAAATCGTAATAAGCTATTAAGAAGTTAGTTCATTATTGAATCTTTATAAATTGCTTGCGATATGAAATTAAGTTTAAATATTGATTTTTTATTTCATTTTTTAGATTTATTTTAAAATTGTGCTCGAAATATTTAACAAAGTATACTGATAAATGTAAAAATTAACTGGTATGGAAAATTATAAATAAATTAATAATTTTGAGGTATCATTTATTCTATTATTTGCAAAAAAGTAACATTCTGATTATATTTGGATTCTATTATTAGAAAAAAAAGTAACATACACATAGTGATCCAATTAAATAGAAATTAAAACAAAACGATTGAAAATTTCTTAATTCTATCTCAATCTGAGTTTTTTTTATGTAGTCAGATACCTTAAATCGTCCATTCTGTCTTTGCATTTTTCCAATAACATAGGAGAAACAAGCAACATAGAATTAGTAAGCAACAGCAAAAATGACTAAAATCCAATTTGGCTTTCGCATTAAGTACTTACTTACCTACGAAAAAAAAATTGTCTATCCAATCCACAACCATGTTATGATTGAGAAGCTAATCTGTCTGTCCTTTCAACAATAAAATATGAGTACGGAATTATTCAACATCTGATGAAACACTGAAAAGAAATTTTTAACTTTCAATGCATTTAATTAGATAGCACTGAAAATAGAGACTTAGTAACTTTCCTAACACATAGAAAGTACGAATCTTTTTTCCCTCCAATAACTTAAGGGATATGTTATATATTGTGTATCAATGCAATTAACATCTCAAAAGGCAAAGGATATAATTTTCTAAACCTAAAAAATATCTTATAGCTTTGCCAGAGCTTTGAAGATAAGAGAAACAAAACTGAAAGAAAAAACGCATCCATTCTTAGCAGCTTGCTACGAGACACTGATGCATATCTGAGGGACAAATATTATGATTAAATAAACTAGCTCCATTCAAATAATTCTTAATTTGGCGAAGGAAAATAATAGTCTGTAAATTTCTATTTCGAAATTTCTATAGAAAACAATGGAACACTTCAGAGATGCAAACATTATTCACTCACATGATATGTTCCCCGTCATATAAGTATTTAATTCTCCAATAAAGTATTCGTGATAATATTTCTGATCAACACAATTACCAGACACTGCTTCTTGCATAATCACTGACGGAAAAGAAACGGAATTCACTTCACTATAGAATTATGAAGGTAAATCTACGAAAAGTACAACCACCGAATGATGATATAATGCAAAAATGTGAAATTATGATATAAAGTATTTGCAAATGATTTCAAAACGATGTAGAAATAGTTTTATGCATTATTCATTTCTGTTTCTCACAAAATTCGTTAACAGACGACTTTAATTGATATAATTTATTTAGTAAGCTTTAATATACTTTTTTATTTAGTAAGAATTAATATACTTTACTATTTAGTAAGTATAATATATTATTATTATACTTTACTATACTTTATTATTTAGTAAGAATAAATATACTTTGTTTGCAATTCACTTTAAAAATAACACTGGAATATTTTATTAATAAAGAATAATTATTAATAATTAATATTACACAGAAATGACAAAAGATAGAGGAATAGTTTCAGCCTGTTCTGGAGAGACCCAGGTGCTGTAAAGTGAATCCCTTAAAGATTCCCTCTCCAGCTGAATCCTGTCTGGCCGCTCTGTGAGCTGTGAACATTGTCACAACGGAATTTCTGCCTGTGGACTACTATTTGTAGTGTGCTGTCCTGTGTGTTCATCTCGGCTGTATATAGTTGTCTCCTGTACATAGTTGTGAATATTTGTCGTCTTTGTGCTATCCTGTCCCCGTCTTGTAAATAAACGTTTATATTGTGTCTTCTACTAAAGGACTGATCACTCTATGTGTCCTCATATATATATATATATATATATATATATATATATATATATATATATACACTGAAGTAACAAAAGTCATGGGATAGCAATATGCAAACATACAGATAGCAGTGGTATCGCAGCGAAAAAGTATAAATGCGCAGCTCGTTTTCCAGAGCTTTTATTTGTGTTCAAGTTATTCATGTGAACAGGTTTTTCATGATTTATGGCGGCACGACGAGAATTATCAGACTTTGAACGTGGAATGTTAGTTGGAGCTAGACGCATGGGTCATTCTATTACGGATATCGTTAGGGAATTCAACATTCCGAGATCCACAGTATCTAGAATGTGCCGAGAGTATGAAATTTCAGGCATCACATCCCATCATAGACATCGTAGTGGACGACCACCTGCACTTAACGACCGAGACCGCCGACGTCTGTGTAGAATTGTCAGTGTTAATAGACACGCAACACTTCGTCAAATAACTGCAGGAATCAATGTGGGACATACGAGGGACGTGTCCGATAGGACTGAGCGGCGAAATTTGTCTTCCTTGGGCTATGACAGCAGAAGATCGACTCGAGTGCCCATACTGACAGCACGACATCACCTGCAGCGACTCTCCTGGGCTCGTGAGCATATCGACTTGTCCCTAGACCAGTGGAAAACCATGGCGTGGCCAGATGAGTCACGATTTCAGTTGTTACTAGCTGATGTTAGAGTTCGAGTGTGGCGCAGACCTCACGAAGCCATGGACCCAAACTGTCAGCAAGGCACTGTTCAAGATGGTGGTGGCTGCATAGTGGTGTGTTCTGTTTTTACATGACATGGACTCGGTCCTCTGGTGCAACTGAACCGATCATTGACTGGAAATGGTTATGTTCACTTGCAGCCATTCATGGACTTCACGTACCCACACAGCGATGGGATTTTTATGGATGACGATGCGCCATGTCACCGGGCTAGAACTGTTTGTGATTGGTTTGAAGAACATTCCGGACAATTCCAGCGCATGATCTGGCCACCTAGATCGCCCGATATGAGTCCATCGAGCATTTATGGGACATCATCGAAAGGTCCGTTTGTGCCCAAACTCCTGCACCATCCACACTTTCACAATTTTGGACGTCTATACAGACAGCATGGCTCAATATTCCTGCAGAGGACTTCCAACGACTTGTGGACTCCATGACACGTCGAGTTGTTGCATTTCGCCGGGCAAAAGGAGGACCGACATGATATTAACAGTCATCCCATAACTTTTGTCACTTCAGTTTGTATATATGTATATATATATATATATATATATATATATATATATATATATATATAGGATATGCTATTGATTAATTGTTCAAAAACAGTTATTTCTCTAACAATAACCATCTGTTCAAGAATAACAATAAAACATTGTTATACAACAAATACTCTCGATAATACTTTTCTTAACAAAGTCGCAATCCTTCTTTTCAGTTTTAATGCTAATAAGTTCGACTTAGCCTTATGCCTCCCGCTTCGAACCCTATAAAACTGAAATAAAAACCAACCATTTTGCCTGCAAATAAAAAATATTAAACACATTTAAAGTACATCTTCAAACTTAAAACATAAACATCGACAGTATCAAGTAAGTTACTCTATTAAAATTTCAATTAATTAAGACATACATTATAATTATATTGATACTAGAATGTTAGTTAATAAAAATGGTTAAATAATTCATTGAATTGAAAAGAAAAGAAAAATTCGTCAGATCTCTGATAATTAATTTAATTTGTTACGTTATTTTACAAGAGTTAAAAGCATCAATAAAACAGAAGTATTTTCTGTTTCCCAGTTCTGGTTTGGATGGCAAGTTTTACAAGCTGGGAATGAGCATTGCGTTGATGCCCTTTGTAAATCTTGAAAATGCACTAATTCTTACAAACTGTGGCAAAACAATCATCATCTTCCTTGGTGATAATTTTGCTTCGAGGATTTATAGTATCTCTAATATTGATACTGATTCCTATACATCAATCTAATAATATGTTTGATACACGAAAACAAATATCTCAAACGAGAGAGAATCAATTGTTTCTTTTTAAAGGTTATAGTTTAGAGTATTGAATGCAAGCTGATTTTAATTAGCAGTTTTTACTTATGAATTGTAGTATCTAGAGCTTTATAAACTTTTAATACGGAATGCCTCTAAATTCGGTTGCAATACACTTATTTAATGCAACTTATTTAATGTAAACAGAAAATAAAGAGAATTTGAATATAATTTTGATATTTATTTCTAAAACTACTCTTCCATAGAAATGCTCTTTAAAATGAAAGCCTTAGCTAAATACAGATAATTAA